>CM042216.1:12542474-12619974 GCA_023566465.1 Cottus gobio
TGAGGTAAATGTGGGTCACAGCACTCATGCTCGAGTTCACCCGGATTTAAATCGGAATGTGGGATGCCTAAAGGGGGAATAAAGACGCCGTCTGCTCCTTCAGTGGGTGGAAGCCTCTATCTACACTGTAACTTCCCTTCTGTCCTCTGAAGCCTGCAGGACAGGCGGAGAAAGGGGTGCAGGCTTCAGCTGTGGCCTTTAGTCTTTTGTGGAGTCCTTTACTTCAATGATTCAGAAAGGGTGAATCACTCTTTAGGGAGGAAGAAGGGAGGAGGAAATGTCTCCCAGTAAGAGACACACACACTCCTTACCAGAGTCTCCAAGGAGTGTTCCAACTGTGGGTGACCTTTTGCTGACCTGACCTCCCCGTGGACCGGTGGGATCCACCCTGATGGTTTGACTCCTCTGCATCAAGCAGCCGCCTGCAGTTGAGTTTGGAGGATCACAAAACCGTGTCCCGCCGCAGCAGTTTGAGAGGAACAGTTAGATGTTGTCACAGCATAACACAGGCATGTTTGATTTAGTCCCGAGGTCACAGCGGCCGTCTGAATCTAATTTTCTGCCTTGCGTGTGTTAAAAATGAATGTGACGGTGCATTAAAGGTCAGAGTTTACATCACTCTCCGTGATTTATAATGGAGGACACATTAGAAGCAGGTTGAGTGCAGGTTCATTACCAGGTGATGCATTCACTTACAAACCGACCACTGCAGTTAAAAGGCTGGGTCCCCGAGCCGTTACTTAAGTGGACCTCAGTTGTCAATGCATGCTTGCAAATCACACTTCTTTTAATTTTCAATCATTGGTGTTAAAGTGGAGACTCCCAACTTTCATCTCTCTCTCTTACAGAAACAAACTCGGGACACATGATATCGAGGAAAATTCCCAGGACTTGTTTTTATTAAGAGAATTTCAGAACATAAGAGAGGGACCAGACACCTGCAATTTGTCAGAGAGGGTTTCCAAATTCGATTGTTTAAAAAAACCAGAGTGTTTAGAAAAGCTGACGTGACAGCGTGGATGGAGCGGGAGCTGTTTCACGCGCAGGGTCGTCTAGGAGACGGGTCGGAGGCATCGCTGTTCCCGGAATGTTTCACATGTTCGTCTTCCTCTTTCTTATGGACAACACGCTTTTTTTTTTTTTTTTAAACACGAATTCAATGAAAAAAAAAAGAGAAACTAACTTAAAAACAAAAACAAAAGAGACAGAAGCAAAAGGGAACTCACCGCACATTTAGAGGTCTAAAATAACCACCCACATTAACATGGCTGAACCGTTAATATAACATGGATAAAGGCTGAACTGTAGGGGGGGAGGAAGGTCTAATCTGTGGAGGAAGAAGAGGGGAGAGGAGAGGAAGGTGGGGAAGATGGGGGAGCGAGGAGGAAAAACACAGGAGTACACAACTCACGACATAGCCAATCCGGCGGGGGACGCACTTTTCTACACCAAACAAGCCTTCAACAATCATGAAATGCCATTTAAAAAAGATTTTAGTGTGTTCATCTTGCTTGCAGACACTTGATATGACCACTGCATAATCAGCTTTGCTTTTTGTGCTAAAAATCTGTACGGATACTTATAAAATCATTGATAAAAATATTCCTCTGTTAACAATACGCCTTGGAGGGAAACCATGTGAGAGACTTGGAGGGGGGCTGGCTGGTTGGCTGGGGGTTTAGGGGGTTGTAGAGGAGGAGGAAGCTTGGGCAGTGGTGCTACTCGGACTTGGCCTCCTCCTTGGCCTCCTCGGGAGCTGCCTCCACCTGTGGGACAGAGCAGAGAGGTCAAGGTCAAAACTTTGAGCCACTCAAAGTCGTCGCCTCTGAAATAACCGCCGGGTTTCCCCCCTGTGAGTCCACTCACCTCGTTGGTCTTGGCCTCTCCGTTCTCAGAGTGGTTTTCCTCGTTGGCCTCGGCCTCTGCGTTCTCCTTCGCTTTCTTGGTCTTCTTGTCCTCCTTCTTGTCGTTCACGGCCTTTTCTTTCTGTGGGCGACAAGACGGGCTGTTAGCAGACTGGACGGCCGCTCGCACTGATGCCGTTGGCTCTGGGCCGCGTGGAGTCAGAATCGGGTTATTGGGGCGTCTCTTACCTTTAATGCCTTCTTGGCCTTTGGTTCCGGCTTGGGTGGGTTCGGTCTCTGTGGTGGGGAGAGCAAAAGGGGAGAGAATGAGAAACAGCTACGCCCGGATTGCTGCTTTCTTCGCTAGTGTGGCGATAATAGAGTTTGGCTCTTTTAAAAAGACGACAAATCGAACTCTAAATGTTCCCAACAAGGAAACTGCTTTCACAGAGACATTGACTGAGTGTTTATAACAAATATTTCCACCTATCTGGGTTAATTAAAGTTATTATACAATATTAACATACTAAAAAGGTATTTATTCTGAAGCACTCTATTATGCCCACTATTGGTATTTCATATGTATTGAACCAGCCCTGAACTTTTTAAATAGCAAATACCTCATGTTTTATTCAAATAAGACATAATAGTATCTTTACGGTACTGCTGACGACTTAATTACCATGTAATTAAAGACTTGAATAACCTTAACTCATTCTTGAGTTAATAATGTAAAACTGACATGTTTTGAAGTATGGGTATTGTGAAGAATCAAATTGAAGTATTTCAGGAAACGAAAACCTGTTTCTATACCGGTTCTTCTCTAAAAGGCAAAATAATGCTTTATTTAATTGGTAATACATGTCTGCGACTACTTTTAAGCGTTCTACCACGATTTCCATGTTTTTTTTGACTGAAAGTGTAGTTGTAAATGACTAGGCTGAGTTTCTGTGCATGTCTTCTTACCGATGATAACCGAGCTGATCTCCTCTGGGGCTGAAACGGAACAGAGAGCGTTATCACAGAGCTTTTATTTTGATTTGGGCTACATTCAGGAAACACACATTAGAATTCAACAACAGTTCTTTTTCCCCCCATTGTGTTGATAATGCCCCCACATATTGATGACAATTCACATTTAATCACATGTATGTGGTGTTTGTTAATGTGCACCCCTCTTACCTCCTCCCGTTCTCCTCCATCTGTTACTGCTGTCTGTAAAACACAAACACAACAGGTCAAAATGGGCGGGGGCACACAATAGTACTACTAAGAGTCTAAATGGTGTTTATAGCAACAATAAACTGTTGTTAAATGCTTCAGGCGCATATTAGGAATAATTATAGATCTACTGAAAAAACTTTTTGCATTCACGGCAAAACTATTTTTTTTGTCACATACAGGTCATTTTAAAGGCCTACAGCCCAGGAATGCCGTGGTGGGGCATGGGTTCAGTAGTGGGCTGCAAGGGCTCAGCCATGTGTGCCGATGGGGCCATATTTTGAGGGCCCAGGCCCCATCTTTCCCTTCCACTCCCCCATCTCTTTCTCTCATTCAATGCATGAAGCTCAGATTTGAAAGCTGGCGCGGGAGTCTCTGAGAAGGGGGAGGGACCTGCCGCCTGCTCACGCGCGCCACCGAGCGGCAGAGCCACGCCACCGCAGCCATTCGGGACTATGAACAAAGAGAGAAAATATAAAATTTTATCGAAACGCGACGGCGAGTGCTTGTTTTCGCGGCCAAAATGCAAAGTAGGGGCACTGAAGCATTTTCTGGGCCCACTTTTCGCCGGTTTGGTGTCGAAATCGCGATACGCGGAGCGCTTGTTCTCGGTAGGTCGGCGACGAAGGTGGACAAGAGCTGCAAAGCATGGCTGCTGCTTGTGCTTTAACTGCATGGAGACCGAGAGAGACTTCTGACTCCCCAAAGGACAGCGGCTCGTGCAGGAAAACGCGATTTAAAGGTCGTGGTCGAGCGGGAAAATATTAATTCTAACGCATAAAAAATGTACATTATATCTAGAAAATAGGCAAAAATTACCAGCGATATATAACGGTTATACATCACGTTATAATTAAGTAATGTCTCAGAGGGATGTCTTCACAATCGTTTGCAATGCATATATAGCCGATACCCCCCTCCAAACTATTTGGCGCCTTCAGAATACGTACCTTTCTCTTGGGCATGTTGAGCTCGTGGAGGTGTTCTGACAAATACAACTAAAAACTGTTTTTCTCAGTGGGTTCAGTGCATGTGAAGACGAGCGTCTCCCTTATGCTCGGCAGTGTAGTAAACACACTGGAACAGAGAGGCGAGTGGTTGAATGGGGGGAGGGGTGCGGCTAAAGGCATGATTGATAGGCTCCCGGCCAATCAGGTGACGCCATTCGGGGCTGCAGAACACTTGGAATTTTGGAGCCGGTGATGTTCTGAGGATCTGCGCGAATGGCTCCTTCCCTTTTGCGGGGAGAGACGGGGAGGACGCCTGCGAGAGCGGGGGGAAAGGGGGCAGCTCTCGAGGACATGTTGCCCCCTCGTACGAGCGCGTTACAGTGAGAAAAGAGGCCGCACGGCCGAGCCCCGCACGCGCCGTTGTACGGGCCCCCGCGGCGGGCCGGGGACGTGCCCCCACATCCCCTGTGTAAAGCCATTCATCCCCGCTGGCTTGCTTGAAAAGCCGGGCTCACATCTGCAAGCGGCCCGCGAGGAGAGAATTCACCATAAATTCTCTCTCCGTGTTGGAGTCCAATATGGCGCCCACTTCTTACCGACATATTTTTTTTGTTGTTTGTCAGTTGGCTTTCCTAAATTAATTTCTGAGAAGCCTCGCGTCGTCTGCTCCAGACGCCTGCAGGGGGCCCACAGAGCCCGCCTAATAAAGCGGCTGCTCGAGACGCCGCTTAGAGGACGAGGCCCGAGCTGCTCGGTACTCAAAAACACAAGAAATCACAGCGAATTTGTATTTTTATTGCACTGTTTTTAATTGTCCTAACGTTACAATTGAAGAGGAACACCTGCGACGGTGCACGTGTTGCACTGTTAAAGGGGGGGGATATCGAGCTGCTGGCTTGCAGACAATGGGGTCGATGCTGAAATATTCAGACAATATCACCCCGGTGTCTTGCCATCATAATATGCCCCATAGCCCCCTTTGCGCGCGCGCGCGTGTGTGTGCTGAGAGAGAGAGAGAGGGGGGGGGCGGGGAGGCAGAGCACAGAGGCGGAGGAGGAATGTAAAACCTCCATCCAGAGCCGAGAGCAGGAGCATTTGCGCAGATAGTCTGCGCTGCCTTCGACAGACACACCGCGTTTCAGCCGGAGAGAGGGAGGGAGAGCGGGGGGAGTTCGCTGCTGTTGTGTCTTGTCCCGCTGCCGAACGATCCCGAGCTGCAGAAGAGTCTGCGAGGAGCAGGGCGACACACCGCCGCGTACCGGACTCGTGTCAGCACCAGGGATTTACCATGGTGGTCAAAGTCTACATAGCATCGTCCTCCGGGTCTACTTCGGTAAGTGATTTTATTTGTATGTATATGTGATGTTTCAGCTGGATTCGTCTGCAGCTTCCAGCTCATTGTTGGACAATGCAAGAACTGAACTTTTATTGAACTCACTAACTGATGTCCATCCGTCTGTCATCCCCAATAAACATGCTGACTCATGAATAAACACGCTGCTCTAGCCTCCTCGAGACTTTGGACGCATATGGAGTCTCTCTCTCTCTCTCCCTCCCCTCTTTAACTTTTCACACGCTGTAGGAGACAGAGAGAAAGTTTTAAAGGCTGCTCACTGAGCTCAGCACCTCAACGTTGTGGTTTGTCTCAGTTTCCTGTATTCACAGTTCTGGGTTTGTTTAGCTGAAACCTGACAAACAGGAAAAGGTGTGAAAAACGGATGAATAAATTAAAGACATCCATAAATGTGTGTGTGTGTGTGTGTGTGTGTGTGTGTGGGGTGGGGGGGGGGGGGGGGGTCTTGAGGGTTGCCTTCACTGTCCTGCAGCCCAGAGGACCACCAGAGTGGAGAGCAATGACGGTAATGCAATTCTCCAGGGCCTCTTTTGTAGACGTGCAGCTGCAGCTAGGAACACTTGTTCTCTGTTGGGGAATTATTGGAGTTCTTGATTTGTGGGAATTTGTGGTTCACTATGGCCTAAGTGCACTAAAGCTTCAATTCTGGCTAATCAAATATAGTTTTCTTCCAGCTACTGCACGCTTCTCAACGTTATCAGTGACATTATTAGCAACCACTTGGTGCGTGTCACAGTCTAGGATGTCACTAAAAGACGTTTCACAGTGGATTGTAATGGAGATGGGGCAGATATAATCGAAGGGACTTCAATTAAAGTCCTGTGGCACGTTTAGGATGATTTCTGCTCATTGAGCACACACACAGAAGCACATTTCCTTTTTGTCTCCTTACTGTCTGACAGGACGGCAGCTCCCTGTAAAGCTGGAGTTCAGAGCCGGTGATGCCGTGGCTGTGCTGGAGCCTGTCTGGGGAAAGATGCATTACCTCTCATTGATCTGTCCTTAGTAGAGTCTGCTTGGGCGAGCTTATGTCCTGTTAAACGGTGCGTGGGCTCTTTGTCTGCAGTCTACATCTCCTGTTCGAGTTGGAAGGCCAACAGCAGTGTTGCTGACAGAAGCAAACGGCCATAAACACATTATGTCTGCTTTTATCTTGACTGCCTTTGTAACCAATTTCTCTGGGGTTATTTAGACATTACAAAGTTAATTAGACCTACTCCATGTCTGATTTAGACAGTATTGATGTTGCAGTGTCTTCCTTTTAATGCAACACAAAGGCAGTCCAGTGAAAAAGAGACAGTCAGACTGAAGAGCCGCCCAGTGAACAAACTGGTCGAAAGACTCCAGCGTGCACTTATATTGCATCAGTAACTATGAAACAATGTGACGGCATTCCTCCATCCGGCTGTGTCTGCTGCTGCATGAATCACGGTAGTCTAGTGATGCGAGTGGAGCCACAGCCAAAATGGAGAGACTGGTAGGAGTATTTAAAAAAGGAAGAAAAAATAAATCTAAGTTTAAAGCTTTTGCTCCACTGAGGAAACGATTGCAGGTCAGAGAGAGAGGGAGAGGCTGTAAAATCAGCCAGAGGCATGCATCAGACTCAGCACTCAACGAGCTACATCAGTATTATTCAGACGGATGTATTTCCTTCAGACATAAAGTTCTGTTCCATGCATATTTATAGAAATTAATCCATATGGATTTCCATGCAGAATCTGATCCATATAATAGCCAAAAGTTCTACATGAACGGTTCGTTGTAGCTCCGAGGCCGGTAAACGCCTGCAGAACCACGTGTCTTTAAGGTCTGGTGGACTGAACGACATCAAAGGTCAGATCGGGAATAGAGTGCATTATGGAAACGACAGACAATGAAGAACTTAGGCAGCATCTCCCATCTGCATGAATGGTTTCATGAGTGTGTCCATTGGCTACTGCCGGTCCCTTGTGGAGGGTGGTATCCCTGCAAACTGATCGTGGGCTGACATCATTGTCCTTCGGCCCAGTAATGAGAAGCAGCATGTTTGAGTCACCTGAAGAGCTATGAGTTCCCAGGAGAGTTTTCTATTGTTCCCGTCAGTGGCTCCGCTAAAGATAAACTCATGCTCCGTACCCACAACCTCATGTTTGTTGTAGTGAAATACTGTTGAGTGGTATCGGTTCTTGGTATCGACAATTGAAAACGAATACGAGTACGAGTATTTTAACGCAGTATCGGCCCCCGATACCGATACCGGTATTGTTGGGATATTTGTGCATGCAGTATATTTGAGATGGTATAGTCCCACTTGTTCTTGTTTGACCTGCTCCTTTTGTTCACACCGAGGCCAAATTTGGATAACAAACTAGTCGTATATCCTTTTACAATTCTCACATGTAAATTCTCACAAGTAAATTCACACCTGAAGCGCTTACTGTCAAGCGTGCAAGAGCACCAACTGAAACTGGACAGAGCCAAAATCATTGGGCAGCCGCACGGCACGTTTACTGCCCCATTTCCCTTCATGCACTGCAGGCACGATATTATGCAATTTCCTCATTGCCACTATAAAGACACTAAGCGTCGGTTTGTGCAGCATTGTTCACGTCCGAGTCTTCTCATCCACTGCTCTCCTTCCGCTGTGGGTTTGACATTAAGGCCTGAAGGTCAGGCTTGAGTTGGGCGGCCGCTACAATGAGTTGGCCTGTCAGTGTAAAAAGGTTATTTTCTGGCCTTTTGGCTGCCGTTCCACCTTCAGGCTGCAGCGAGCGGGGGAACCCAGCCAAGAGCAGCAGCGTCAGGCTCTTTTCGCAACATGTTGTAATGCTGACTGAGCTCAAGATTGGGTGGAAGCTACAGTTGCTGCTGAAATTCCACTGTGCGTCCAATCGTGAGCTAATGAAGGCCTTTATCCCTAACACACACACAGGGCCGGGGGTTCATTGGTGTTTCCTTTCAGCCCAGGCGGTGGGTTTAGTCTGCGTTCAAACGAGCCATTAGAGACGTCATTCGGTCGTTCTGTGTGAAGAATGCTTGACAACCATCAGTCTCCTTTACATGCTAGTGCACTACACACAAACTGACCCCGGCCCCGAGTCGACACAACTGATTGAATCAGTTTCCACCGCATTGATCCATGCCTGTGTTTTTAGATACAGGGCCTCTAATCAATGTCTGGCGTTGTCTGGCTGCTGCTAATGCCAGAGTCCTGCCTCTTTTTTTCAGGGATTGATTAGCTCAGGATCAGATCGATCGGATCTGATCTAACGGCCCTGACGTAACTCTTGCATGATGATGATGATGATGAGGATGATGATGTGAAATGTAAACCAAAGAGTGTATTTAGCATATGACCTCTCCGCAACTGTGTTTTATTGCTTCTCTGCATATTTAGAGAGACAAAATAATGATCCATGCAACAATAGATCTATGTGTTTCCTCAACATGAATTGGGCCTACAATTACATTACATTACATTACATTTCATTTAGCTGACGCTTTTATCCAAAGCGACTTACAATAAGTGCATTCTACGGTTACATACAAGAATCAGAACAACAAGAATCAAGAAGGTACAATTTCGACAAAAAGTTCGACTACAAAGTGCTATCAGTAAGAGCCATTTCAGTGCTACTAAAGTGCTACTTCCTTTATTCAAGGTATAGTCGGAAAAGATGTGTTTTTAGTTTGCGACGGAAGATGTAGAGACTTTCTGCTGTTCTGATGTCAATGGGGAGCTCATTCCACCATCGAGGAGCCAGGACAGAGAACAGTCGAGACTTTGTGGAGTGTTTAGCTCGCAGTGACGGAGCTATAATATATTCCTTTATTACTTCTTACTTTCAATAGTTCCCAAATGCAGTTTTGCTTATCTCAGACTTTTTCAGACACACTGCAGCACCTACTGATTGCTGCACTTCCTCCCTGGGTGTGGACTGACACATGTGTGCCATGTCAGTCCTGATTAAAACTGGTGTCCGTGTGCATGAAACAAGTGTTTTGTTTTTCTGCAGTTCCTGTATTGGAGTACTAAAGTGACAATTTACCTTCTGGCATCAAAGTCTACCGTCTCCAAGAGCTGCATGCTGATATTTATTGAAGTACATGCTAGTCATTTTAGTTTAGCATGCTAACATTTGCTAATCTTAACTCAAATGTAAAGAGTCTGTCTGCATGTATGTCTGACCGTTGATTTTCCCAACATCATGCATTGAGAGGGGACACTATTAACTGTAACACTGGCGAGCGGCATGCTGGCTACAGCTCACTGATATCCGTCGATGTTTGCAGGAGTTTCTGAAGCTAAACAATGAATATACTTTAGCATGGCCAGGGGATGTGACGATGTCATGGCAGGCATATTGCTCATGCAAAATCCAGCTGAGGCTCATGGGGATTCGTTTTGGAGGTATTTGGTCTGTAAAGCAAATAATTGGACAAATTAAAACTTGCGTTAGACGAGTAGTCTGGGGATTGCCAAAGTTATGACGGTTCCATCACGTACAGCAAATGTAGAGATATGAGTGAGAACTTTGACCTATCGGTGGCACTAAAGGGAAAGTCAGGGGATCGATTCCTCCTCTGGGGACCATGAATGCCTGTCCATAATTTTAGTGTCACCCATCCAATGTTTTTAGTTTTTATATATATATTTCACAAAGATATATTAGAATATATTTTCGTCAGGCTCATGGCTTACACTAAACCCAGTAGGATTCATCCTCTGTGAACCATGAATGTCTGTTCTATATTCCATGACAATCTATGCATACGTTTTTAAGATATTTCAATCTGGAGCATTGCACCACGGTGCTATTGGCTAAGAACACAGAAGAGTTACCGCCTACATCCACGTCTAGACAAAACAAACTATACAGAGACAACGTCCCCTCCACAGCTTTTGCATTTTGTTTGTCTCGATGGCAGTTTATATTTGCATGACAAGGTGAGCTATTTCGGCATTGTGAGAGAAAGTTGACATTAGGGAAATCAAAACTCTGCCTGTTGATTGTCTGCAGGTCTGACGACGTCTCACTCTCGTCTGTTTTATGAGGAGTAATTCTCTGTCATTCCAGAGAGCCTGATAAGGAGTGATAGGGCAACAGGATAAGAGCAGTTGTTTATCAGTGCACCCAAAGGCGGGCCCGCCTGTTTCCCTCCATTTAAAAGTCACCGGGAGCCCCACTAATGACCAAAAGGGGCAAAGCTGGGAACTCTCACTGTGCAATTAGCATTGGGGGCAGATGGCATGAGGCCAGTCTGCCCTACAAATTAATTTCACTTGGCAACATCACAATGCAGGCTTCTTGGGTAAATGCCAGCGTTCACCAAGGGAAAGGAGAAAAGAGGAGAAAGTGGATCCTTGTGCTCAGCTCGTCACTCGGATAAAGTTTGTTTTTGCCCCGTTATATAATGTGTACAATACAAAAAGGAGAACGATAAGGCTGCGCAGGTTCCTCCATCAGACGGAGGATTGACAGAGAGTCTGAGCTCATGGCGTTACACGTCATTGCTTTTTCCCGTGCTGGTTTCTGCGGGGGGAAGGTGGGCAAAGAGCTGGTCTTTAGGACTTTGGCCTCGGGAGTGCAACTGCCATTTGGTTCGACTGCACCGCGGCTAATCTGCCGGCACTGTCAGCGGCCTCATTTCCATGCCTCCGTGTTGTTTCAGCAGATGGCTGAAAGACAACAACAGAAATCCACCTGTCTCATCTGAACACCATGAATTGGATTTTGTGTGTGTGTGTGTGTGTGTGTGCAGCTGAGGCTGGATGTGTGTGTCTCCTTGCAGCAGGCCTTATTTGGCTCGTGTTTGACCAGTTACCTCCTCTCGAGTCCCGAGGAGCTCTGGTTTCCGTCCGGCCTTGTAGGGCCATCTTCCCTCTCACACACACCCACTGAGCCCTCATTGGGCCACAATTTCATATACTGAAATCACACACACACACACACACACACACACACACACACACACACACACACACACACACACACACACACACACACATCCGGATAGATGGAGGCAGAAGCAGGAACCACACGTCTATCCTCTCTGTAGCTTCTTTATCACCTCGCTGTGACAGAACAGCGAGCCCACAGTTACCAGTGCACTTTGGAAGAGGCGAGATCCCGCAGGGTGCCGTTCTTGATGCATTTCTATTTCCTGCTGGTTATCTGCGTCTCCTTAGATGACAAGCTTGTGGTTTTGCATAAAGCAGGATGGACTATTTTTAGAGGAGTCATAAATGTGACAGGTGTTAAGTATGGTGCTGTGCAACAGAACGGCCTTTTTATGAGAACGGGGAGCCGTTCAAAAACAATCACATTTGCATCCCAGAAAGTGAGACAGACAGCATCTCCTGTGTGTGGACTGCCAACCCTGTCTTCCTGTGTGGGGGAAACTTGCTTGTATAAATACTTTATTGTATAAATATGACAGGCTTTTGACAATTTGTCAAATTAAAAAGTAAGCAAAGTGTCACAAATGCTTTTGGAATGGCTCCGTTTGAAACGATAAAGTGCGGAGGACGACAGGAGTCCAGTCTTGGGAGTTGCTTTCTGGCAGATGAGACACAATCCGTCCCTGCTCAGCCTCGCCCGATACTCTCGTTGCATGGCTTCACTCGCTTGTCAGCGAACGAGCGGTAACTTAGTAACAGAGCGCCCAGAGATCTCTGTGGCGTTATGTCTCGCGGCAGAGAAGAAGTGTCCTCATCGTCAGCAGACTGACGGCCGCATGGTGAACCGAGGCCCTTATGTTTTCTCATGATGCTGAAAGTTAACACGTCCAACTGACTACTTCCTCTCATCTACCCCCGCACGCAGATTAAGAAGCAGCAGCAGGATGTGATGGGCTTCCTGGCGGCCAATAAGATTGTGTTCGAGGAGTGTGACATCGCGGCCAACGAGGCCAACAGGAAGTGGATGAGGGAGAATGTTCCGGAGGAGTCCAGGCCGACCACGGGGAACCCACTCCCCCCACAGATATTCAACGAGAGCCAATACTGCGGGGTGAGCCACATTCATTATTGCCACCTGATGACAAAACAGTACCACTCTGATGGGTCACACACACATCTCATCCCATCATCATCATCATCATCATCACTGAGAATAATCACTCAGCTCATTGATTTTGAATTGATCGATCATACACTAATGAAGTCCTTACAGTATTTAAAGGAAAAGTTGAGAATTTTGGCAAATGCTGAACTATATAATCTAAAAGATCAATTTCACAATTGTATCTGTTCATTGAATGTGAAGGTGGAGCTACTGAGCTTAGCTTAGCTTAGCTTCGCATAATGGCTGGAAATGGAGGGAAACAGCTAGCCTGGCTCTGTACAAAAGTAACAAAATCGGACTAAAGTCCACACTATATCAGAAGTAAAAAAGCAACAGGATATCTGCACATAACCCTTTGATATACTGCAACTTTGTTAAAATAATTTTACTTTGATTGTTGTGCGGATTTATTTATCTAATGAGCTTTAGAGGGGCTGGTAGGCTGATTTCTTTCCCTTTGGTCAGAGCCAGGGGTCGAGCACAAGCTGTCTCCTCATATTTAACGAACACGACTGGTATTGATCACGTCCTCTAACTCTCGGGAGAAAGTCAATAAGCTGTTTTTCTTAAAACATTAAACTCTTACTTTAACCATAGAGCGTGGAGAAAACATTTATAGAACTAAACTCCATGATCTCTCTGGTGTTAGCAGATGCGAGTTTGCTCCCATCAGACGGACACGGGGCCCTTAAGCCTTCAGTCATGCTGAGCCGCTGACGGACGGCTGAAGTGAAGCTGGATTGAATGTCACAGACAAAGACAACAGCATTTCACAGGATACTCGCAGCTGTACGGCCTCTTTACAAAAATCTGTGTGTGTGTGTGTGTGTGAGCAGAAAAGAGTGAAAACAAAGGAATGAGAAGAAGCGAGGGATCAAGAATGAGAGACTGTAGGCAACCCGACAGTAAACCGGGTGAATGTGTTTGCTTGTGGGTTACAAACACAATGCCCTCCTATCAGATCGCCTACCGAGGCCCTTCCCTGGACAAATACCACCACCCCTGACGACGACTAATTCGGATTGTCGCCCTCGGGCGCTGATCCGAAGCCTGTTCCTCATTATCACTCCTCAGGTTGGACTTGATCAATCTGCATCTAAAGTCTCCTCTGTCTTCCTCTCTTTCTCAGAACTATGAGGACTTCTTCGACGCCAGGGAGGACAACGCCGTGTATGCGTTCCTGGGTCTGACGGCTCCCCCCGGCTCCAAGGTATAAGATGAACCGCTGACATCTTGTCCCTTCTTTGCACTGCATCCCTGCCGCCATATTTCCTGTAACGCCGGCTTATGAGCCTAAAATATATATTTACCCTCGCAGTGTGGTGCCTTTGCCAAAAAACACACACATATTACATAATACATCTGTTCCTGATATCCTTCCACTCAAGCAGGCCTCTTCTCCTGCTCCTCTTCTCTCTCCTGCACACTGGCGCCTCCTCTGTCCCACAACCGGAGCTGCAGGGAGGTGTGCCAGTTACCATAGAAACAAGGGGGTTTTCCTGTGTGCCATGGCAGTAGATAGATAAACCATTATCCTCCATTTTAATATAGCTCTCTCTCCCTCTTCTCCTCCTCTCTCCCCCTCTGTGTCTCTCTGCAGGAGGCCGAGGCTCTGGCGAAGAAAGCACAGCAGTAGCAGCTTCACCCCGTTTTCTACCTGAGACCTGAACCCAGACCTGAACCCAGGTGGACCAAGAACTGATCCAGGATGAAAACAAGCAACATTTCACCCGGCTTCTTAATATGTGATTTACTTTTTTTTCTCTCTGTTCTTTTTTTTCTTCTATCAATCTGTGTTCAACTGTGCCTTGTCAGCTGTAGTGAAATGAGGTGCTAAAGCAGAGCATTATGGGTATCTTCAAACAGCTCGGCTTCCTCTCATTAACCTCAGCCCACTAAGCCTATTGGCCTCACGACATGTCAGCCACGAGCATGAACACGTAGCCTCCTTTTATGAGAACACATAGTCGGATACAACTAAATGTACGCACTTTGAAAGTTGTTCAACAGATTCATCATTTGGCAAACATGACATCATCCATAATATATTATCCTCATTAGTTTCTCTCGACGGGTTCAATCAGAACAAGTCTCATCTGTCGACTGGAAACATGTTTCGCTCCTGCCAATCACGTCGTTGCCAAACCTGCAGCACCTTCTGTAAAAGTGGCCCGTAACAATCCCATTCTCTGTTTTTATTTACTTTACACGGTCTTAATGCTGTTTTAATAGCAAACTTTTTTCTACAAGATGTATGTTTTCAAAATTATAACACATGCCCAAATTACAGGTCTGCATACACAGAGGGATGTGACTTTTTTATTTGTATTTGCCGTTTGTGTTTTTAGGGGAGTTGGATTGCTGTTGGTTTGCCATCAGCATCCTGTTTCACATTGTGTTGGTGATCCCAGTGTTACACAATCTTAAATAAAAAAACAAGACTGCAAATAAAACTGCCTGACTCTCAGTGCTCCTTGGTGGTTTTTGTGAAATAAGTTTAAATAGTGAAAAAATGAAACATATCTGCCTTCCTGTAACATATTCGATGTACGATTAATTAAGTTACAGCTGGTGTTGGCGACTTCATTGTCTTTAAAAGTGCTAACATTGGCAAATAGAGAGCTGGATTATTCATTGAGTTACTGATTTGCACCAGATATTTGTACGTTTCTTGAGTATTTACAAATAATTATATTTTTACTCCCCCACATTTCAGTGAAACAGAATGATTATTTTACCATTTCTGTGACATCTGCAGCTTTTCAGATACATATTTTACATAAGATAACACGATGAGCTCATAACTTCATAACAAATACAATCGCAACACAAAATGCACCTGCACACTGGAATCACAGCTCCCTGTCACAAGATCGTTGAAGACAGTGAAGATGATTATTCTGAAAGGGAAAGACATCAAATTCATTGCTCATGAAATGAACAAGAGCTGTGACTCTAGTGTATTGCTCTACTTCTTGTATTGTATGGATTATTTTGGGATCCAGCACCTCTTCTACTGAGCTTTTTTGGATGCACACACATGAGTACTCGAATGTCTTGATGATTAAACTAGTGGGCTCTGATGGTTTTCAATTGAACACTCAAAGTTGTTCACATAAAACAACTACAAACAGCGAGGTTTCTCCTCCAAACTGCTCAGCTGGCTTCATTTGAACTCTAATAGCTCACAAAATAGCAAAGGTATGTTTTTCTATAACATAACATATTATATGTACACTGTATAAACAATATAATAATGTTATATATCCTAATATAGTCACAGGGGCCTTTACTTTTGACACTTTAAATGCCTCTGATAACACTTCTGTAGATAAACTTAAGTAGGATCTTTAACGCAGAACATTTACGTATAATGCACTATTTTGAGATGTGTTGGTACTTTTACTTCAATGTTTTCAGCTTGTGTATAAATGCTGTTGTTCTCTATTCACTGTGATTTTCAGTAAATGGTTCATAAAGGAAGTGAGTGTCGTGGGCCAGTTTTCAGATGCAGAAGTGAAACACGATAATAGAGCTTAACCAAAACATTCACAATCACACTGCCATTTGCATTCAAGAGCAACAGTCGTAAGGAGCAAAGTCGGGTGAAAAGGAGACAGGGAAGCAGAGGACAGTAGTTCTGTGCCATGTTGGCCGAAGGTTTCCTCAGAGTGCTGTGCTACAGGGAGCAGAGACAGTTTGCCTCTGCTTCGAAGCTGAAGAGATTGCAGGCACACGCCCGTAGTGCGGATCAGTTCAACTGCCATCTCTCTGACTCAAACCCTGCAGACCAACAGCCAGATTCAGCTAAAGCAGGTAAACACCCTCATGAAAGAACATTAAAACCATCTAATGTGTAACTTTCCAAACGGGTGCTTGTCTAGTTTGCTTGCTTCCCTTTACGAACACGTTCTTTTTTTTTTTTTGGTCAGATATGATCTCTCTTATGCTTTCGTGCCAAATAGCAAAGCAACACTCTAACTGTGGCTCAGTGTTTAGCAAGTCAGTCTTTCGATCAGAGGGTCAGTGGTTCAAACCCCGGCTCAGCCAGTCCATGTCGTTGTGTCCTTGAGCAAGACACTTAACCCTCATTGCTCACCGTTGCTGTGTCTACGGTCAACTGTATATCATGTAAGTCGCTTTGGATAAAAGCGTCAGTGAAATGTAATGTAATCAGTTTACTTTCTGTTATCAGCTCCAAACTGGGTGGATCTAGACCTCGCCCAATGCCAGGGACTGAAAGTGGTGCCTGAAGGGCCTGAAGGTCCTGAAGACCGCATAATCCCCGGGGTCCTCCCCCTCGACCCAGACTTTATAGTTTGCTTGGACAACTGCAGCCTCCTGGAACAGTATCCAGACCTGCAGGTGGCCACCATCCCCCAGCATGCTCTTTACACTCCTGTACCTGAATCCTGGCGTCAGCCAGAGTGGGCAGCCCATCATGGGCCGCGAGGCGAGCACATCTCCATACCAGACCAGGGTTATCTGGTTATGGGGCCCAGTGTGAACAACAGCTTGGATCTATCTGGGTCAGGGTTGGAGCCGATGTCTAACTCGGTGCTGAATGGGCTGCTGGAGAAGCAGCTGGAGGAGGTGTACATGCAGCATCTGAATGACAACTTGGCTCGATGTAACTCCAACCTGGGCAACAGCCTCCTGCACGGCCTGGTGCCTCCGCCTCCGCCCGGCAGCAGCCAGCCTCGGGGGCCAGACTCACTGGAGGCCAGTCTGGATCCGGGATCACGAGGGGACAGAGGCAAGAAGATTAGTTATCTGAGCACCCAGAACTTGGTTCCCTGCTCGTCCAACTTCAGCTCTCCTGTTCTGAGGATTTCAGAGGCTGACAATACTCATCAGCATGAGGGCAACCGTGCAAACACCCTGCAAAAGTATTACATGTGACGCTCAGTTACGGCTCTTTTGCTTCTGCACCTCTTTAACTCTGAGTGATCACATACCCACATGCAACCAGGGTGGAAAAACACGCGCAATGCAGTAGATGAATGCAAGCTTTTATTTTTGTTTACCTATATTTACACAATGTCTTTGTTTACTTGCTTGGTGAAGTGACACGTAAAATGTTCCTGCTCTCATGTGCCATCTGCTGTTAGGCTTGAGAACTGCACCATCATGTATTTTACCTGATAAAGATTTAAATTCATTGTATTGATATATACATGTGTGTGTGGAAGGTATGTATTATTTTGAAGCAAAGAATAATCCAGCATCAGATTTAGATTCACCCTGTGCACTGAAGATGCCTTGTAAATAGAGATAAGTGTAAATCAACCCATCTGGTCTAAATAAAGTAACACATTATTTCAATCAACAAACAAATTGCCATTACTTAACTCTGCTCTTGTTATTTGCTATGTTTGGTTTTATATTCTGTCTTTGTCAAAATAATTCAACAATGTCTTGTTTTTCAAGTGTTTCAATAGTTTATATTATTTAAAATATATCAAATAGTTAAGTAAAATAAGTTGATCATATTATTATACGATTACTTAAATGTGAGGCAATTAAGGCACTTATTTTAAATGATTCCTTTTTTTTATTGTATGTCTCCAAATAAGTTAAGACAAATTCCAAATTAGACTTTGAAACGTTAACAATTTGCTAGGTTATGCTGTGCCGAGAGCAAAGGAGAAAGTACTTTATTACTCAGGATTCTGTGGTTATATGATGCAGGAAGGCCTCCTTGTGGCCCATAATAGATAAACCTTGAGGTACATTACATGAAATCATAATATGGAGAATAAAGATGACCTCTGACACACTCATTTCAATAGACCAAGTCCAAACAAACTTGATGCTCTGAATTCTTAATTAGGATGACATTTGTGTGTGTGTGTGTGTATGTGTGTGTGTGTGTGTGTGTCTTCGCTGACGCTCACTAATCACAATAGCATGAAATCAATTCTGGGTCAGGGTGTTTTGTTTCCCTTCCATGTGAGGCAACATGATGAGGCCAGTGGTGACTAACGGGCCTTTTTGAATGAGGTTCTGACCACTTCATAGCTCACCTCACTGGGTGTCTGTATGGAGACTGTGGGGGACTAGAACCCTGTCCCAGGGTCCAATGCGTCCACGTCATTGCAATACTAAAAGTATTTGGATTGTGAACGCATACAAATTAACGGTTGTTCCCCTAATTTGCTGCTTTAACACCCAAGGCCCTGTGACGATGGTGCTCTAGTGAGGCGCCGTGCATTCCAACCTGGCGGCCTCCAAACATCCACCACTCCACCCTTTGACTGAGAGTGGAGTCTTCAGTTGTCCTAAAGGCACATGACACTCACAATGAGGTCAAGCACGAACTGACAAAGCAATAGGCTGAAGATTGATGGCGCTTTGGCCTGCTTAAGGTTGATTTGTAACCTGCGAAGCACAAATCCTCACCGTTGGGCTCACAGTGAAGGTAGCGGTGATCCATCAACATGCACTAATACACTGGGCTTTGTGGAGGCTGATTCACTAGAAGAGAGGGGAGGGTTTCTCGAATTAATAGATTTGAGTCAACGCTATCTAGTCAGGCATTGTTACATTTATACAGCCTCTATCTAACACAGCATTTAGCTTCTTTTATACTGCAAATATTGCAGCTGTAACCCAGCTGAACAAAAAAGGTTAAAATAGGAATTAATTAAGTTGTAAACAATTAAAATACTGACTGTGGCTCTGTAGTTAGCAAGTCTGTCTTTCAATCAGAGGGTCGGTGGTTCAACCCCAGGCTCCGGTAGTCCATGTCGTTGTGTCCTTGAGCAAGACACTTAACCCTCATTGCTCACCGTTGCTGTGTCTACGGTCTGCTGTATAGCATGTAAGTCGCTTTGGATAAAAGCGTCAGCTAAATGTAATGTAACTTAAGTTCAAACTTCAACCATCCAATTTAATTTGCTTATCCGGGGTCGGGTTGCGGTGCAAGTTTAAACTTGTTGCTTTTATTTCCATTATTAGACTAATAACTTCATCAAATATTTTGTTTCACCCATTCACATCACAGATGTTTATCATTCGTATCCGTCAGCAACTTCGAGCCTTGCGGTGCATTTTCCGTGCAAGTCCGCGATGTCGGGAGAGGATTCCTCCAAGCCGCCACGTTAGCTAGAAGTGGTTGTTGCCGGTGTGGAGAAACCGTAGGAACTAAGTGGAATCAGTTAGTGAAGTCGAGCCGTTATCAGGCGACAGAAACTGTTTGACTTCACGCGCCATGTGGCCGGTTCCATCTGAATTAGTTTAGCGCCACGGTAAGCTAACATTAGCGTCTCCGTTGTGTTTAGCTAGTTTCGTTGAGTTTGATTACAATGTTATTTCTGTTTATTCTGTAGTTCATTTATTACTTTGTTTTAGCACAGAGGTCTAATTTTGCATCAGTTTGTGTTCTATTGGAAGAAACTTGTCAACAAAACGTTTTGGTTCAAGGTGCAATAGTTGATCGCCAAACGTGAAAAACAAGCGTGTCGTTCTGTATTGACGACAAGGGGAGCATGGTGAGATAACGGCAGAGACCCTGAAAGTTTGATATTGTCAAAATGAAAACTCTACAGTTAGAAGAGTAATTGTAGTTCCTGTTGTTTTACTACCAATATAAACAACACAAGAAGAGACTTAACATCAGATGCAGAAATGATATTGAACTAAGAGCTGATCTGCCACTTGCAGTAGAAAGTGAACTTAACATTAAGGGTCTAATGGAGGACCGCAGCGAGCTGAGCCAACGCCGTGTTTGCTTTGCAGAGGGCTTGAGAAATGGAGACTCGGCCGGTTCTGGCTGAAACCTCTCAGTGTCCGGACCTCCGACTGGGCTGAAGGAAAGCAGGAAGCACTTCCACCTCAGACAAAGCTATCAATTCAGCACACAGCTTCAGAATTGAATGTTAAGAAGTGTGATATAGAGCTATTATCAACAGAGTAGATATTTCCGATCACAGTAACACAGGGAACAAATTAAAACAGAATATAATGCCATAACCTTATGAATAACAATATGCACATGAGTTACTCTGGTTTAGGGCCTTTACAACAATAGATCTTTTTCACATCTTGACTTGTCGTAGTAGAAAAATCTTTGTCGGGGTTAATCATGCAGCCTTATTCTGATACTGGTCGTCATATCCGTACACTTATGACTCTACACTGAGTACGGATATCTTTCTTATCAGTTCTTACTGCATTGTAGAATGCCAGTCATTATATAATTGTGTTCATAATTTGGAAAATCTAACTTAATTATTAAATAAATAAACACTTACGTCCGAAAATTTTATTTATTCCTGTTATTTGTATGATTTTCTCAAAAATGTTTGGCAAAACTATTATGTAGAGTAATTGCTGCGTGGTAATATGCTGATTGCAAATAGCAGGCATACGCTTGTCAATTAATAGATTTAATTTGATTCATTAACAGCCTACACACGGATACAAACTAAATAGTCCGGCACACATATTGCATGAATCTGACGGTAATTTCCCACGCACACATTATTTACTTGTTTATTTACTTATTTTGTGAGCAAAGTACGAGCATTTCGAATCACATGAGGCCCAATGAATGCAGAACAAAGGGCCGATCTCACTGAGAGGAACAAAACTCTCAGTGTTGAGAAACACTTTGATCACACAGACGGCTGCCATCCTCCATGAGAAAGTAGAGACCGTTTGCTCTCATTGAACATGTTAAACACAAGCTCAGATTCAGCCGAGTTAGAGTTAACTGCTGAGAAAGGAGAGGAAGAAAGTGATGGAATAACAAAAGCTACATTCATTAAGGACATCTTGAGTATATGTGTTTATTTACTACACTGTACAACCAATTAATAATAATACTAATAATTAATCAATATATTTAACATTATGCTGCAGTTTGGTATTCAGTAGTCTTATAGCAAGAGAGACTTCTTGCTGCTTTTATATTCTAGGAAGAGAAACAAGCAGCTGAACTTGACCCGAGCGTTCACGCCTTCTAACCAGAGCAGTCTGAGAAAAGGAGGAGGAAGAGGAAGAGGAAGAGGAAGAAGAGGCTTTCTCAGGTGAGTCACAGAGTCATGAGTGTGTATCGCTTTCAGGGGATTTCAATGTGTTTGTATCAGCATGTTAGCATTCAGTCATTAAACTAAGGATCATTCTCAGGAATTTAAGAATCCATATTTGATCATTGACTAAAAATGAAGAAAAAAAACGACATTCTCACAACATTATAAAACGCCACACCTCAATGGGGCTCTGTGGTTAGCACTGTCGCCTATATGGAATTTGCGTGTTCTCCCCCCAGTGCCGGAGTGGGCTTCCTCTGGGATTTGCGCCTACTTCCTCCCCCAGTTCAAACGCACAATATTTGCCAGTCTGTATGCGACTGCTATTCTATGTCTTTATGTCTGTCCGCCCTGGAAGAGGGATCCCACAGGGACTCTTCCTGAGGTTTCTCCTTTGTGGAGGTTTTACACATCAAATCCAGGGCCTAGGGAGAGGAAGTTGTTTTAAATCCGTTGCTGAAATGCTGTCGGTTTCATTCATAGAGATGTAGAAGTGTTAACGGAGTGTAAAAAAAAAGCAAACATCATGCAGTGCTACGTAGTCACCCTTAAATGAACAGAAATTGTAGTGATTAAAACTATGTGGGTGTCATTTGTAATGTGACGATGATAGTATCGTCCCTCTAAATGTGTGTGTGTGTGTGTGTGTGTGTGTGTTGAGCCCTGCTCTGCTGGATGGATACCATTGCTAGCTCAGGGATTTCTGTGCACATTAGTGGCTGCATGAGTTGTGGAGTTTTTGTTTTGTGTGTGTACATGTGTGCGTTTCTGTGTGTGCTGCCGCCCTATCTCCATAACCCCTGTCCCATTCTCTACCCGTATCCCTCGCTCTCTCCTTTTGTCCCAGCATGGCTGTAGGATGGCTGCCCTGTGGACTCTCTCTCTGCTGCTCTCTGCCTGCCTGCTTTGGCCCGCGTGTTTGGCCCTGACGAGCCCATCTGAGCCCAACCTGCCCCCCTCGCGGGGCTTCAACGGCAGCGATGGCAGCCTGTCTGTGGATCTGCCCATGGCTCTCAGGGTTTTCAGTGTGGACTATCACCACGTGCAGGCTCCCTTTGAGATTGTGCTGTGGATCATGCTGGCCTCACTGGCCAAGCTGGGTGAGCGTCAATTGCTCTAATGCTCATACAACATGGGATAGGATGCTGTAGGAGGAGGTTTTATGATGTTTGAGGGATTCTATCTGAATTTAACTGAAGCTGCTTTGGAGTTTTATGTTAAGGCATGCACAAGTTACTTCATGTAGGTGTAGATTATGACTGTCAAAGCCTCAAAGCATTCAGGTCAGCCTTATAAAATTGTCTTTATCTATAGAATATATTAAGCTAATTTGATCATCCCTTTACTAACCCGCTGTGTGCATATATATGATGTGCATTAGCTTTTGGTATAGCTCCACATCTGTGCTTTCAATCAGAGTGACGAAAGACATCCAACATGGTTGATTTCAAGTAGCATGACGCCTTTCATCTTCTCTGTCTCTAACGTCCAGGTTTCCACTGGTCAGGTCGAGTCCCAGCGGTGGTGCCAGAGAGCTGTCTCCTCATCATGGTGGGCCTCCTGGTTGGAGGGGTGATCTACGGCGTTCGCCACTCTGCTCCCCCGACTCTCAGCGCTGATGCGTTCTTCCTCTTTCTGCTCCCGCCCATCGTCTTGGACGCAGGATACTTCCTGCCAGGGAGGCTGTTCTTTGAGAACCTCGGCACCATCCTCTGGTTGGTACTCATAATGTTGGAGGTGTAAAATACACTTTGTCTTCTACCTTTTTACATCTCCCCAAACATGCCAAATATGCCTGACATACAGAAAAAAGGTATTACATATGTATAGAATGCACAACATGTTTTCCATCTAATTAATAAAGCATCAATGAAGGCCCAGACTCACTGAAAGTGCCTCACACTCATGTTTTGAAGTACACCTGTTGTTTTAAATGACCCCGTACCAAAAGCGTTATGCCGCGTTTCAAACTACAAACTGACCTTGTTTTGATTCTGCAGCGTCAAATGAGGAACCGCCGCTGAAAGCTGTTTTTCCAGCAGCCGCAGTACTTCATGGGAGGGAGTTTAAAGGAATAAAAAGCAAAGGTCCCTCTTTTTAGGTTCCCCCAATGGGATTATCCAGGATAAATAAAGGTTAAATAAAGGACCCCGCCCCCCAGATGACAGTATTTTCTGATAGAAATAAATTAATAACACTTATTGTGCATTCGCAGGATAAAATGACAAGCAACATTGACAGCAGGTCACATCAGCTGTCACTACTTTGTAAATTACATTTGTAACTTGATGGCCGGCTTGTGTGCTCACGCTGTCCGTACTCAGCCAAAGATTGCCTGTAAAGAAAGAGAAGAGTCACTCTGTGTCTCCACCATTAACACACTAAACGATTAACATTGTCATTGTGAGCGTGTTAACATGGTTATCAAAGGGGTGACTTGTATCGTAGAGCACGATCATACTATTCAGCAGTTCCTTTGAATTGATATGATATGATTGTGCACACATCTCCAGGTATGCGGTGCTGGGAACCCTGTGGAACGTGTTGGGCATCGGCCTGTCTCTGTACGGCGTGTGTCTGCTGGCCCCGGGCTCTCTGGGAGACATCTCTCTGCTCCACTGCCTGCTGTTCGGCTCTCTGATCGCCGCCGTCGACCCTGTGGCCGTGCTCTCCGTCTTCCAGGAGATGCACGTGAACGACCAGCTTCACATCCTGGTGTTTGGGGAGTCGCTGCTCAACGACGCCGTTACGGTGGTGAGGGCCGAGGCGGTCACCGGGGTGGAGTAGAATATATATATTGTTTAGTGCATGATACATCTCTCTTCCTCTAGGTGCTCTACAGGCTGTTTGAGTCCTTCCTCCGCCTGCCGTCAGTGTCGGGGCTGGACGTGTTGCTGGGAGGGTGCAGGGTTTTGTTGGTGGGCCTCGGGGGCCTGTTTGTAGGCCTCTTCTTCGGCCTGCTGGCGGCCCTCACCTCCCGGTTCACCTCCAGAGCCCAGGTCATTGCCCCGCTCTTTGTCTTCCTCTACTCCTACTTGTCCTACCTGACCTCCGAGATGCTTCACCTCTCCGGTATCATGGCGTGAGTGCTGCAGAGTATCAACTTACACTCAAAAAAACACACATTTTCCAAACGTTTAGCTTGGTGAAAGCTTAATTACATCTGATACATTTCCCCCTTTTTCTGCAGCATTGTGACCTGTGCTGTGACTATGAAGCAGTATGTGGAGGCCAATGTGTCCGAGCTCAGCAACACCAGCATCCAGTACTTCCTGAAGATGTGGAGCAGCGTGAGTGAAACCCTCATCTTCATCTTCCTGGGCGTGTCCACAATACAGGAAGTCCACATGTGGAGCTGGCCCTTTGTCTGCTCCACACTGCTGCTCTGCCTCGTCTGGAGGGCCACAGGTAGAATAAAAAAAGATATGTATAAGCTATGGCCAGGAGCTTCAATATGAATTGTCAAAAAAGAGGAATCAACAAACCGTACTTTCTGTGAAGGTGTTCTCCTGCTGACT
The DNA here is from genome assembly GCA_023566465.1 of Cottus gobio. NCBI lineage: Eukaryota > Metazoa > Chordata > Actinopteri > Perciformes > Cottidae > Cottus > Cottus gobio. The sequence continues at coordinate 12,567,443 of CM042216.1, forward strand.
GCTGTGGTCAACAAGCTCCGGAGGAACACCGTGACCTTTCGAGATCAGTTCATTATTGCCTACGGAGGCCTGAGAGGGGCAATCTGCTTTTCCCTCGTCTTCCTGATTGACGACTTCCCAAAGAAAAGGCTCTTCATCACAACCACCATCGTGGTCATCCTCTTCACTGTCTTCGTACAGGTGGGGGAATAACGTCACATGATCATTTTGATGAAAGACAAAAGTTCCTGTTTTGTTTTTTCAGATGGAAGCATTTGTTCTTTTATTTGTTGAGTGTTTTTTGTCTGGTTTCAGGGGATGACTATTAAGCCTCTAGTAGAGCTGCTGGATGTGAAGAGGAAGAAGAGAGCTTTGCCTTCTGTCAGCGAGGAGATCCACAGCAGGGTGAGGAATGGCAGCAGGTCCAGAGAGTTGCTGAGTTGCAATATGGTCTGTAAGGACTACAGCACGGCATTATTAGTGTGTTGTATTCTAGGTATTCTAAAATATTCATTCAGGTGCCACATATTTACACATCAGCTGTTTTTATTGTCATAACGATTTAATGCATTTTTCATGTACATGACATAATTTCAGCACAACAAGGAAAATCATTTTAACAAACAAGCACTATTTAGTTTTAGACTTTTATTGGGTTTTTAATTGACTTGCTCTTAGAATCATGTATGCAATGTATCTAAGCAAATTGTTTACTAAAAGAGGACTTAATTTAGTGTTAAGATAACTTAGCATGTTTTGTATCTTCAAATGTACCTTTTATGAATACTTATTGTTTCACTTAGATACTGTGAACGTAATCTAAGTGAAACACTTTATCTTGTAAGTAAAGACGGCGATACGCTTTAGTTGTAGAGTTGATTCAGTTTTTCTGTTGAAACAGAAATGAGTCTTTCATCTTGCACTGGTGTGAACACAGATCTCTTCTGCTTCTCCCCTTTCATGTGTGAACATGAAAATGATGAATTGCACTTACACAAGATACTCACACCACTGTGTCTCCTATTAGCTCATTGATCACCTGCTGGCAGGAATAGAGGACGTGGTCGGCTACTGGGGGCAGCACTACTGGAAAGACAAGTTAGTTTTTCTTAATATTTTATTGACTATGTGTGTGTGTACTTGTTTCCACTAAAAGTATTTTAATGTCCACAAAATTAGGACCTACAATGACCACTAGATGGCAGCAACTGCCACATGCAAGACTCCCTGATCATTTCTAAGTCAGGACTCAGAATAATACATGATATTTATTCTGTGTGTGTGTGTGTGTGTGTGTGTGTGTGTGTGTGTGTGTGCGTGTGTGTGTGTGTGTGTGTGTGTGTGTGTGTGTGTGTGTGTGTGTGTGTGTGTGTGTGTGTGTGTGTGTGTGTGTGTGTGTGTGTGTGTGTGTGTGTGTGAGGTTTGAGCAGTTCAACAGGAAGTACCTTCGGCGTTTCCTGATCCGAGAGGATCACCAGGCTCGCTCCAGCATCCTCAGAGTTTGCCAGGAGCTGGAGAGGAGAGAGCAGAGGGGAGACCAGGAGGCCCCAGCGCTGTGAGAACACATACTTTACTTTATGTCAGCGACTCTCGTCCATAACCACTGTTATGGTAATCTGTGCTAATTCAAATCCTCAAAAACAAATCAAGTTTCATTCAAGTTTGTAAGTATCCCTTACTGCATCTGTGCCTATCGCCGTCAATTCCCAGGCATCTTTCTTCTTAAAACCCCAATAATGCCACTGAAAACTTTTCAGTTTTTACTACACAGTTTTGGGATGAAAGAATGTGAATATTCCCGCCTCACTTTTAGAGTGGAACATCGCTCTCACAGCCGTCCCCTCTTACCCGAGGAGATGGACAGCATCCGGCGTATTCTCTCCAGAAACCTACAGAGCTTCAACAACAAGGTAAATTCCCAGCATTGGTATTCCGATAAAGGGATCAGTGAACTATGTACTCTTTACTTGGGTTCATGCATGAGTTGTGACTCCAGCAGACACCAGCTTACAGCAGACACACTTTGCACCAGGACGCCACCAGGGGCCGAACTAGGAAGCCTCTTCACAGGCACCAGAGTCTGGGAGAGAGAACCACCAACAATACAGAGGTAGCACAATTCACTCTCTTTTCCTTTAAAAATGTCAACAAATTAAGTGAAATCATTCTTACAAAAGGATATCATTTTAATTTTAAAACATATATTACTGTATGCTCCAACTTATCATGAAAGCGCTTGAAAATATTGTGACAAAATGTGATAAGTGTCAAGTGTCCCCATTAGAATAATTACCTGAATGATAAAGAAGTGGTTAATGTATCCATTAAAACAAATGTACTTAAAATGACTTAAACATTAAGACTCACGATGTACTTCCATTGTGACAGGGGGAGGATGGAGAGTTCAACGGCTCACGCAGAGGGAGAGCAGGACTCAGCAGGTCTCACACAGGTAAAGTGAAACATAAATATACGAAAAGAAAATACTGCTGTTTTGTTGAGACAAGTTTCCAGTACTCTCTACAAAAACAGACTAAGAATATAAACACGCCATAATATTGTCTCCAGTCTCTCTCTTCCTCTGACCTTTGACCCTGACTATGGCGTGGCTATTCTTTGACCTTGAGCTCACTGCAGCCTCTCTTCTCTTGCAGTGTGCTCGATGAGCCCGAGGCCCGTCCTCCTGAACTCATCGGCCCCAGCAGCTTCGGCTCTGACCAGGAGACCAGTGGATCCACAACCTCCAGCTGCCGGAGAGGAGCGGATCTCTCTGCAGCATCAAGCACCTGTGGGTAGAACGCCAAAGAAACAGCTCAGCTTTGTTCTGGAGAGCGAGAAGCTGCCATGAAGACAGAAGGTCCGACAGCGAGGAGAAGAAACGCAAACCAGTGAAATCAGTCATTTCAAAAGTGATAAGTACCTCATATTCATTTAGCCACAGAGTTGTGGGTTTCCAGAATGGGCTGTTAAAAGGTTTCTGCAATTTCATGGATATCTTCCAATTAAAATTTTGAAATGTATAAAATAATAATTCCCCTTCTGGTTTCATAATTTTGAGTGTTTGCCAGCTCTGTGGTTCGCCTCTTGAGCACCTATGCTGGAGGGTCATTTGCATTTCTGGTCTAATTAATTTTCAAAGTGGCGCTCAAAGTGTAACACCCACCTCAGAAACACCTCGCAGTCACAAATGCGGTTGCTCGCCGTCCACATTACAAGCACACACACACAAACCAATCCGGCCTCACTTTGCTTCCTTCATAAAACTACACCGCACCCACCGGTAATTTGACGAGGACAGGCTTACTGCTTCCTAAAATAACTCCTCTCCCCCCGCCTGACCCCCCTCGGATACTGGAGCTTCTTCCCCCGCTGCTCCCAGCATGCCAGGGAGTGGCTGGAGAGCTCCACTGTTTTCTTTAGGTCTGGGGCCGGGCAGAGGGTGGCAGAGCGGACACCAGCGAGGAGCCGAGGAGCGACTGACCTGAAGCAGACTGAAAGCCGAGGGGAACGAGCACATTGAAGGCGGTTTGAGGCCGGAGTTATGAGGGTGGGAGCCGCGACCTTGGCTGGGGGGATATTTGGGCTAGTAGGGACTCTGTGTTTCTTCATCGCCTTTGGTACGGACTACTGGCTGGTGGCCAGTGACAATTGTGGGCCGTATACATGGCCAACACAAACAACGCTGACAAAGGATGCCAATGGGACTGAGGTAGGACAGATGCATGTGTACACATGTTGTATATTCACTCACATGAACCCAGGTAGGGAAGTAGACCTGACTGCTGTCAGAATCGGTCAGTGACGTCCAACTCAACAAATGCACATAATAATAGTCACAACATCACATGTGAGAACCACAACAAGACCAATGTGGAATCTGTTCAGACGCTTTGTGCACCCGCTGTCACGATAGGATATTTAAAGAAAAACCAAAATAATTTCATAAATAACAAAGTTGGAGGACTCAAAGAGCAACAGATTTATAAGAGAAAGGAACAAATCAATGCAGCAGAGATCAAAGCATCCCGCATTAACCTTTAGTTTGACTTAAGTGACTTTAGTTTGACTTAATATGAGTCCAGCTCCCAAAACACTGGAGCCTACACTTCCCATAATGCATCCAATAACAACCTTTTATTTATGCCTGGGAAACACTTAATCAAGCATCATTTTGTAATGCAGGCTTTTACAGCTATACTGCTCCATAGTGCTTTACTTGGACTCATCGGGGCTTTTAGTAAAATGCTATATTGGCCTTCTAACATTCTCACAAGGAAAAGGCTGAGGTTAAGAAGGTATAGATACATGTTGTGTGTTTAGCCTGCAGCCTGACAGTATAGTACAGCCCAGGTCAGCTGATCCTCGTGCCCCTTTATTTTCCCAGCGTATTCTTCCAGGCCACATTTGTGAGAGAGTTCACGAAATGCAAAGTGAGGGGTATATTTACACAAGCTGATCCCCGTGAACTCCTCTCCCAACGCCACAGCACAACAGCCTTTAATTTTCAATAGAAGAAGAGGATGATTAAAATTGCCGATGTGTTATTCGGCGCCATCAATCATGTTTCTGACAAGCAAATGGAGACTATCGCTCATGCGTGTTTCACGAGTTCCCCCTCCTCACGGACGAGCAGGCCATAATCAGAACCACGTTTGATGCCGAGGCACCGCTGAAGCACCGAGTCACACGGAGCGTCGACAAAGCTGACAGACATTAAGGTTCATCCAACTTTAGACGTCTGAATGTCCCATCGCCCTCTGTTTGTGGGCTGATCTCTCTCTCTCTCTCTCTCTCTCTCTCTCTCTCTCTCTCTCTCTCTCAGATCCGGCTCATGGAGACGATCACTGCTTCTCCTCCTCCGTCTCTCTCTCTGCTCCACGAGGGCTTCTTCTGGCGATGTGGGTTTCAGGTGGAGCCCACAGCGCACGCAACGCTGGCCACTCTCTTCAGTACGTAGGCCTCCTCAGCCGCAAAAGGTTTTTGTTGGCGTTTGTCCAATGCGGTTGCATGCCTCATACTGTGGGCTGCTTGGCGTGCTAACAATTGCAGGGAAGACAAATGTCTATAATTTGCTTTTCTCAAAATTTCTCAGCATTTTTTCTTCTTCCTCAGACCTAAAAGACTTTTCTCTTCTTTTCTTTTTCATGTAGCAAATCAGCCAGAATCCAAGGTGTGCATCCATGGTTACCTCTTCCCTCTGCCTGTGGCACTTGGACCGGTGCCTCATCCGAGTTACGACGCTACAGCAGGTATAGTGCCCTCTGTCACACCTTTACAAGCAGCTGACTAAAGGAACCAAACTGTAGGAAATAGAAAGTGCTTCAACACACAAGGGCTCACTGAATGGTTTGGGGATACGATGGGCTCCTGAGTCATCTAAATCAAGTTGATTACAGATTTTGGACTAGCTTACAGTTAGACAGCACTCGCTACCACTATAAAACACCAATCATATCATTTCCAATAAGTCTTTTTTTTAGAAAAATGTGTTTTATTCCTCTCGTAGTGCCACAAACTTGAAGCTTCTCAGGTGCTGGCTTAACTCCAAATATTTATTTACACACTCGAACACATGTGTTTTTTTACAGTCACTTCGTCACACACAAACACAATTTCACAGTTCACGTTTGGCTGTTTAAATAAAGAATAAGAAGGAGAGTAAAAGTTCAAAAGCACAGTCACAGTGAGAAGCTAGTTAGTCGTGGCTTCAAAGAGCGTTTAAAGGTCTTGGGAATAAGATGGTGTTCATATTTCTTATTTCTTATCCATACAAATCAAGGTCACAGCTAGAATTTTAGTCAGCTAGGGTCAAAGTCTCCCAATGATATCCCCCAACACACACACACACACATACTGACACACATGCACGCACATTCCTAAATCAAAGTCTCTACGCTGCCAAAAATAAGAATCTGGTGGAGAAATAATTAAGAATGTATTTATGCATTGGCCTACAAGTAGTCATTAATTATTCAAAGGAAATACTGCGTGTGTTTTTGAAGGAATAGTTTGAGATCTTGGGGAGTACACTTACAGTATTCACTTTCTTTTCAAGAGTTATAATATAATAAGACTGACACAACTCTCATGTATAAATATGAAGCTACAACATTAGCAAGCACAGAGCCCTCCCAGCATCTCCAAATCTCACTAATTAATGTTATGTTACATCTTGTTTGTTTGATTTGAAAGAACTAGTCCAGCATTTCTCTCACAGGCAAACCACAAAGTGTTGCTTTTACACCTCTGTATTCAACACATTAGATATTATATGTTAGTTATTGAGCTTCAGAGGGTCTGATGGGTTCTCTTTACCTTTAGAGCCACTCTAGCTGGTTCCCAATGCTTCCAGTCTGTATGCTCTGTGCTCGCCATCTCCTGGCAGTGGTTTCCTGTGGTGTTTACTGGTGTTTACTGGTGTTTACTGGTCACACATGAGAGGGAGTGTAACTGCTTGTTTGGCCTGCAGTGTTTCGGGGTTTCTGGACCGTGCTGGTCGTCCTTGGCCTGGTCGCCGCTCTAACTGGAGGCTTCCTCCTGGTCTGCGGCGTCCCCTTCATCAGCCACAAGCTGCACACGCTGGGAGGCGCTTTCCTCATCGCTGCTGGTAAAATATATAGTGTGTGTATGTGTGGTGTTTTTAACCGTGGTATTCATTTGCAGCAGGAAATAGGCTCTCCGGGGAGGAGCTGAAGGCACAGACACAAACACATGGTGTCAGCCGTCGCTGCTGTCAGCTGTCCATAGCTGTCACATGACGAACCCGACACAGCAGCAGATGTCACTCCGCAGTGGTGTCGCTCTCACAACAGCAGCTTCAAACACTGCAGGAGGAGATGAGTCTGCGTTCCTCTGGTGTTACTCAGCAGCAGTGATAGCCTCTATCTGTGTCTCCCTGTCACTCCTCATATCACCCCCCGCCTCCCTCTCCCCCCCAGCCTGCCTGTTCCTGTTCACGCTGCTGCTCTTCGTGCTGTGGATGGAGGTGATGGACGTGGATCGCTACGTCCTGCAGGAGCGAGGAGAGTCGTGCCCCCACGCGCAGGTGTCCGTGCTCTACGGCCTGTCGTTCATGGTGGCCGCGGCCGGCGTGCCTCTGGAGCTCGTCTCTGGGATGGTCTTCATGCTGGTGGGCCGCGCGCTGCGTGCCAGCAAGTGAGCTCGCCATCTGGCCTGTAGGGGAAGAGAGGACTGACCTTTTTTTTATGTCCCGCACTGGGATCTCAGCAGCACACTTGTGGCATGTAAATACTGGCTGGAACGACACAATCAATATTAAAGCACCGCCTTTGGGTGTCAAGGAGCATGCCGTCAAAGACACTGATTTTCAGTTTTGTTGCTTTACTTCATTTCCATAAAAATGACTAATTGCTATAGAATTATATTATCACGATAAGTTTGTGTCATACTGGCATTAAAGAGCTTTTGCGATTTATTTACAATTGTTTTTTATTTTGTCAACATGGAATATCATTCAACTGACATTCGAGAGATTTATGTTTTTTTATTAGTAACGCCACACATTATGAGTCCGCAGAGCGCGAGGTGAGAGCTGTGTGAGTGAACCAGCTGTGCTCCCTGTCCTGGTTTTGGCACACGATCAAAGTGGGCGAGCTGGAGCGGAGTGAGGTTGGAGGGAAGAATGGCTGGATGGACTGGAGACAGAAACGGTGGCTTTGGGTGGGCGTGGAGGGAGAGGGGCGCATACAGGGGGGGCCATACAGAGAATTGGTGCTTGTAGGGGGGCACAAGGGGGCTTTGAGAAATGAACAGCTGTTTGTGGGTTTTGGTTGGTGTACAGCAGGCCAGCCACCTGCCTCCTTCACCCCAATCACATTTCAGTGCCTCATTGAAATCCTGATGCTCGCTCTGTTCTGCCTCGTTCTGTTTCTCTGTCCCACCCGACATGTTCTCACAGACATTATGATATCGGTCCGATCATCTATTGACAAAATTACCCACACCCTGAAATAGGAAGTGCAGACTTGACATTGTACCCTAACTGCTACACTATTCGGGGCGGCAACGACGACATACACACTTACTCACATACACACTGTGATCAACCCCGTGTTAATTATTGAAATATATCTAACCTATGTTAAGGCAGGTTACATCAGAGTGTAATGCTGTAATATAGCACCATAGCCACCATGTTAAAGGTCAGCTGTGTCTACCTGTGATGTCAGAGAATAGTTTTTTCAAAACAATGAATAAATGTCTATAAACCTCTGAAAGAATACAATCTCATCTCATCTCATCTTTTAAAATGGGAATTGTAATATTTGAGTTCAGTTGTAATCGAATAGCATTTCAACCACAAGAAAACACTCCACTGGTTCAAAAGAAGCCTCAAAAAAAGAAACTGAAAAAGTGGCCAAGTAGGAAGAGATGTAACTCAATCTGAAAATGTGAGATGTGCAAGTTGATTGAGAGATTAATCTGTCTACATTTAAAGACATAGGGGAAAAAACTGCAAGGAAAGGGATCGTTGTCTCTCTATCTGTCTCTGAGATCTCTACCACCATCGCAGAACAATGGAGGGAAATGAAATGTGGTTTGTGGTTCATTTAAATTAGGTTTATAATCTCAACAGCAACATGTCCTCCAATGCCTCACTTACCTATCCACAGACCTCGCCGCAAACCATTTTCAATTGGAGTATTAAAGTATAAAATATTTTTAAGTGTCCCTATCTGTTGACAGCATGATTTGGATTACTGGAACCAGAACATTGTTTCTAGAAAGATCACATCAATGCTTTTCATATTGCTCAATTCTTTGAACGCCCCCAAAAAGTCCCTTTGACCTCTTTTGTTTTGAGGTGCCTACAGAAGGTTCTCAAAACCTCTGCACTTAAAGTTGAACTATCTCAATTGATACTGCTAAAAGAGAAAAACAAGTTTTTGTGATTTTTTTTGTTTGTTTTTGTCATCTTCTGGCTGAACAGTAAAACAGATTAGGATCATATTTTTCAACAACAAACAAGCAAGAGCGGAACAAAAGCAATGGGAAAAGGTTTCGTCCAGACGTGACTGTTGAAGTTGAACCCTTAAAAGATGTAAAAGTGTCAGTTGGTGTTTAAGCACTGAAATGAGTTCAAGTGTCTGTTGCCACTGAGACACTGAAAAAAGGAATTGGAAATTACAGTTGGGATGTAAGAACTGAAAGCACTTGATGCGGTGGTGGAAGTGTAACAGTGAAAAAAGAGGGAAAACAGGTGAGTAATGAACTGCTTTCAGAAGACTACTGACAGTGAATGGCAGCAGCTAAGTCTATCACCAATAGGCCAGTAGTGGTGAGATGCCAGTGGCTTGTCACTGACTCACACGCCTAGTTTGGGACCATCTTATCCTCTGCATGGCTGACAGTCCTGGATGGCAGCTGAGCATTGCTCTTTCATGGAGATGGAAAGTGTATCAACCAAGGAAGAGACTCAAATTGACCACAAAAAAGCAAAACAACCACAAAGAGACACAAAGTGAACAAAAAGAGACACAACACCACACAAAGAGAATCAAAAGCACTACAGAGAAACACAAACAACAAGTAGACACAAAGAGACTGACAATGACTACAAAGAAACAAAAACACCTCTAAAGAGACACAAAATCACTACAATGACAAATAAAACAGCATCAAATAACACTAAAGTGTGAGTGTGTCTTGCTATTTAGGAGAGGCCGTGGGGCCTATTGTCTCATAATCCGCCCATGGCCATTACCTGATACCAGTCAGAGACAAAGGTCACTGCCCAAGACACATGCTTTACTGTTTCTCTGGGCAACTTTGCCGAAACCCCTCAAATCTGGAGGATGGATTGATGACCAAGTGCATGTGATGGCGGTTAATCCATGCAAATTGTACTTTTTTTTCAGACTCGCTTCTCGGTTGGTCCACTTCACTGAATTCATGGCTGTGGCCGAATTCCCACAATCAGCCAGCAGAGGGCTCTCCGGCTCTCCTCTTCAGAAGGAACACCTCCCTTGCATGGAGGGACAGAAGGGGAAAATATGAGCGAGCAGTGAGTGTAAAAGGAAAGGAACGTGAAGGAAAGGAAAGGAAGCAATTACTGAGCCGAGTATTGAGCTAGAACCCCGGCTTGTTCAGTGACTGTGGCTCTTCCTAATCATAGTTAATTAACTCTTATGTCTCCTCCCCTGTCATCCACAACAATGGAAACACATATCACTTCATTTAAGGAAGGAATAATCTTGCACTTGAAGTGTCAGCAATTACGGGCGTTATAATATTATGCATATGGCAGAGTGAGCGTCACGTGAATAAAGACATGACACGATAATAAAGTAATAAATGGCTTGCAAATTAACCCCAACAGACCCAAGGAACCCAAAGAGCATACGTCTGGTTGATTAGGGGTAATGAGTGTGTGTCGTATGTACGCGCGGATGTATAATGCGCAGATCTGTATTTCCAGGCATGGCACCATTATTCGCTGCTAATTTCCAGTGTTTGCGAAAGGTATGTGATGTGTCAGAAGGCAAACAGCAGGATGTGGTCTCACACTAGGTAGGGCAAATTAACCCTACGTGGACCCCTCACCCCTCGTGTCCTCCGGAGCACCTGGACTGAATACTGGTGGGCTCTAATCCAGTCAAAGAGAGGGATACACTTGGTGAGAGCTCTTTCCTTTCTTTCTCTAGCCCCCTCACTCTACTGGTGATCCTATTACCTGCTCTCTCTCTCTCTCTCTCTCTCTCTCTCTCTCTGTGAGTGTGTGTGTGTGTGAGTGAGCCCCAAGCATGGTGAGTGTGTGTGCGAGTGTGTGAGACGTCCAGGCGGACACAGTTCCTCCCGGATAAAGGTTTTTCTCCTGTCAAAAAAATGACTGATAATAAGAGCTGATATGAGAGAATAGCCGGCCTTATTGCATCACTCTTGCTTTTTGTGTCTTTTGTACACTCTAAATCCCCAGGACCCCCTCCACCCCCCAACAAAAACACACACACTCCTAATCTGTATTGGGTCTGCTTGTGGAGAGGCAGCAGGTGGAGGGATAAAGACAAGTTTTTGTGTGTTTCTTTTTCTATTTCTTGTATAAATAACTAGTGTGCTCTTATTAGAGGCAGCCCTCCATTCGCACACACACACACACACACACACACACACACACACACACACACACACACACACACACACACACACAGATTATGTCTCAGACAGTCAGAGCTCCTGCCTTCAATTAACCTCACAAAGACAGGATCACTTACACACATCTGATGATAGCAGGAGGGAAACAGTAAAGAGGTGTGTGTGTGCGTGTCTGGGTGTGTGCATGTGTGTGTGTGTCAGTGGTGGGTATACAATATGCAGGCTCTATGATACAATATAGTCAACTTATTAGTGGAGGACATTCCTGTATCACCCACCGTGTTCAAACTTAATACATAAGCACATTCACAGGATGTTGTTTCTGCTACTACTGTAAAAGAAAACACAAAAAACAGGAAAGGTAGAATATACTGTTTAGGAGCCTTGAGAAAATAAATACCGTGGATGAAGTATATGAAAACAGCTTATACATTTGGTGGGGGGACATGTTATAGACTAGTGAGGTGAGGTTCAGATAGCAGCAGAGCCAAAGAGGGCCACAGCAAAGGCAAGTCAATTTGGGATTTATTGGCTCCCACTGCACTGAGAGTAAGTGCTGCTATTTGAAGGGTTGTTTAGAACCACAATAATAGAAAACCGTACAGAGTAGAGAGACCGTCCGAAAGTGTGCGTCAATAGTGCTCACACTCGTTGATTGTGTTGTTTCACACCAATCTCTGGTTTAGAACAAACCAAATTGGAGAAGCAGCCCACCTAACTTACAAGCTACCGGTTTGCTATCGGATTGTTGTATTATGTCCTCCATTCCTCTGTTAGCCCTGTTACCGTTGTTAGCCCTGTTACCGTTGTTAGCACGGTTACCATTGTTAGCACTGTTGCCGTTGTTAGCCCTGTTACCGTTATTAGCACGGTTACCATTGTTAGCACTGTTGCCGTTGTTAGCACTGTTACCGTTGTTAGCACTGTTTCCGTTCTTAGCACTGTTACTGTCGTTACCACTGTTACCGTTGTTATAGTTAGCACGGTTACCGTTGTTAGCATTGCTACGGTTGTTAGCACTGCTAGGAGCGAGCCGCCGTTAAGAGGCTACAGAAATGCTCCAAATCTCGAACGTTGCACATTTAGGCGACAAGAGGAAATCAAAGAATGAAAGAGCATATTAACTCCACTTAAATTAATTAATTTTGTCAAATTTTTAAAGCCTTTAACGTGAGTATATGTTTTTATTAACACATGCATAAAACAAAGTTGTGATCTATCAAATGGATATCTCTTTAAATATCAAGATAATACAAGGAGTAAAAATGGTCAGAAAAGCTTATTTACACACAACAAGTCTCTTCTCACATAGATAAGGCCCATCTATAAAAAGTGGTTCCCAGAAAAGACATTTCGGAAATGTAGTCTTATGATGACAGTTGGCCCAGCTGACCCTGGCACAATGCAAACATTATGACAAACTAGCCATGCATCACCTAAGTTAAGGTCAGTGTACAGGAACTAAATGTCCCCCAAAAAACGTACCCAGCCAGCACAGAGCACATGTGTCTGTGTGTTTGTGTTGGGGTTCAGAGGTCAGCGGCTGTGGCAGAGCGGTCTCCAGTAAATACAACAGCTATATGCTGATATATAGCACACAACATTAATCTTTTTATGTTCATTCGCGGCTGCCGATCTGTTCGGTGTGGGTGCGGGGGGGGGGGGAGCTGTTTTTGTCCAGTCTGTGTGTTTGTGGCACACACACACTAATACCTGGGTAGGACACACACACACGGATCACTGTTTACACGCACTGTTCACTCTTGTAGCTGCCTGGCAAACAAACCAAATCCAGTACAGATACAGTACAATCCATCTGAGGTGAAATAAAAACAAAGAGCTTTTAGCACGGAGACAGGCAGGAAGTGTGGACAGACAGAACAGAGGAGACACTGCTGTGGGCTTGTGTCTCAACCACTGCTTTCCTTCTTCTCTACTGTATGTCTTTATTTTCCTTTAACATCCCCCTACACCCCCCCCCCTACCCCCCTACCCCCCAACTTCTTTCATTTCTGCTGAAGGAGAAGAAGAGGAGACAGAGAAGAGAGGAGGGGGTTGTGATTAGTTTCAGGGTTCCAGCCCACTTGATTGGCAGCTGGCAGCATATGGAGCTGAGGAAGGTTTGCCCACGCTCACTTCTGAGGAACAAATATTTGCCTGAAGGGGGGAGAGAGAGAGAGAGAGAGAGCGAGTGAGGAAAAAAATATTAATTAGTTTGCAGACGCACCGAGAGATAAAAGTCGGCAAGACGTATCCATCAAAAGGCTGCAGAGTTAGCTGCAAAATGGAAATTTTCCCCAAGTTGACAGATCCAGTAGGCTGCTGGCAAGGCTGAGGGGGAGAACACGTGCGCGCTGGGAAAAGCACTGAGGTGCACAACACAACAGCCCCAACGTGGAGTCTACATTAACATCTGTGCATACCTTAACATATTCTGAGTGGAATTAACATTTAGGCAGGCATCTTCCACGCTTGAGAAACATCTCTCGAGCTAGCCCCTCCAATTATTTCTTAATTATCGTCTCCACATCCGACCAGAGTTGTGTGTGTGGAGATAAAAAAAAAAATCCACACATATGCAACACATCAGACGCACTCAAAGTAAACATACAGATGTCAGTTAAGACGCGTTGGCCGTCACCACGGGATTCCTACGCCGACACAGAAGGATAATGGTTTTGTGAGAAGACATCATGGGTTCAGATGTTGTATTTGCTTGGAGTTGGTTCGCCAACAAGGACTGCTCGGCTCTTTTGACTCTAATGGACTCTGTTTCGTTTTGCTGCTTCGCAACAGGGAATCTAGCAGAATGTCAGGGACTGTGTAAATATTAAGTTATACAACTTTGGAAACATGTTTACTTTCCAAGATGCAAAACAATTATACATCTCTCATCTGGAGCAAGAAAGGGTCCGCCAGGTTAGTGTAAAACCTGAAAGCAGAACGCGAAGTTGGATGAAAAATAACGTCTCTAAAGCTCGGTAATAAGCACACTATGTAATTATTTAAAGAATACAGGAGAAGTCAAAACGACCATGTGTGTTGTTTAGTGAGGTAATTATTTCTCTCTAGTTCTTGTTGTCGCTGTGAGGTCGCTAGGTGTCATACAGAGAACAAAGCCAAAGACTGCACTGAGCGAACAAACAGGATCTGGCAACCCGCGCCGTAGCCAGAGACGCTCCACTAAGGTCAGTACGGCCCCAATGCGAGCTACTTTGTCGGTGGCCTGAGTGCACACTAGGTATTAGGATCCACTATGGGCCGGCTATTTAAAAAAAGAGGCAATTACTATACACCAAGCACCATCAACAGAAGCATTAAAAAAACACGCCCCCGCCCCCCCGCCCCCCACCCCCCCCCCCCCACACACACACACAGAAATAGCTTAGACGTGAATTCCTTTCCAAAACTGCTGCAATTTGTCGCATTTTACATTTCAGTTTGGAGCTACTGAATCCACTAATCAGGAACCCCCCCCCCCCCCACCACCCCACACACACACTACCTCCTCCCTAAAAAGCCCCAGATGAAAGAGACTTGCTTTACTTTGATACATGGCGATCAGACACTGACCATGGGATTCATGCGGCACTGATAAGGTAATTAACAGACTATGATAGTGTAATTAAGCAACATCTGAGAAGAAAGGCTGTTGGAGTGGCGTGTTGGTGTGGGCGCGCATCAAAGCCCGTGGCACCGCTTTAAAGGGCCCACTGTCTGTGCAGAACATTTGGTTTAGCGCCACTCCTCCTGCTAAGGTATCGACATGGAGAGAAAGAAAGCTTGTTATGCCGTTGAGAATCAGCCGACACCACCGTATAACAGCATTGTGATGGAAATCAAGTTGCTTTTTTTTTTGGAGCAATGCAGTTGTATGAAATGGACAAAGATCATATCGAGGGGAACACAGGGGCAGTAACTGATAGCTCCATTGTTAGAGAGCGAAATGGTGTCTCTCTCTAGATATCAGTGCACAGTCTCAACAGATTTCACTGAATAAATGGAAGTTGCACGAATTCACTTAGGCTTTTACCTTGCTTTGCTTTACTGAGAATGCCTCTTTGTGGGGCTCGTCGTCGGGCCTGGCGGAGCGCACTCCCTCCGCTTCCCTCTCCCCCTCTCCCTCTGTGCGCACTGAACCAGCACAAATTCGGTTTTATTGTATTTGTTTGTTTATTTACTCTTATCTCTTTTCCATTTCAGAGGCTTCCTATCAGAGACCTGCAAACCTCAGAAGCGGAGTGGCAGGGGAGCCGTGGGTTTACATTTGTGTGAGCGTGTGTAAGTGCACGAGTGTGTGTGTGTGTGTGTGTGTGTGTGTGAGTGTGCGTGTGTTTCAGGGGATTGGTGTAAAATTAAAATACAAATAGAAAGGAAACATTGGAATCATCACTTTTGTTATCGCCTGCTATACGGTTTATTGCTCCCACTGTTAACAAACTCCTCCAGGGTGATGAAACAGAAAGCGCTGAAATGTACTCACTTCTTGACTCGGAGAATATCTTTCAAGTAATATTATTAACACACGGCGAGGCTGCAATGGGTGTGAAACTCATTTTAGGCATTAGATGAGAAAACATCCATTGCATCCAACAATGACGAGCACGTTCACAGAGTTGTTTAACATATTTAATTCTGACATGAGTCTGTAGGATGTACCACCCGGTGTTACGACCACCACCTATCAGCCTATACTTTAGATAAAGCTCATCAGCTTTGATCAGTTTGGAGCTTCATCCATTTTGGATTAAGAAGGAATTGTTTTAGTTTGCTAACCCGAACCATACCTTGGTTGTCCATCCATGAGAGTGTAACTCTTGCCATTAGAATTAATAAATGTTATTTCATTTAAGCTACATATTATGTTGCAGGGAATCGGAAGACACAGAGGACCATTTACAAACATGTCAACTGAAGGAGTTCTGCCTTGACCACGCCTTCATGATTCAACAAGAGGAAGGCCTCGGTTACATTTTTGTAATTATTTAATGAATACATTTTTTATGAAAGTTGCTTAGTGGCGCTTGAAGCTAAAAATAGTTTGACCTCTGAATATAGAATTCAGATGAAAATACCCAGATGTCGTCCGCATTATGGGCCCTATAATGCGGACTAGCATTTCCCTTAACTCCGCCTCCCGGCCCTCGGTCCAGCCTGGAGCTCATTCACACGAGCGGAGGAAGGAAAATATGTCTGAAAATGTATAAACTGCTGGACAAGTTATTTGCCTTTTCATGTGAATGACAATGAGGCTGGACCGAGGGCTGGGAGGCGGAGTTAAGGGAAACACTAGTGCGCATGCTCTATAGAGCCCATAATGCGGAAGATTGACTGAAAAGATCCAAGTTATTTTATCTGAATTTTATACTAAAACTTTCTTTGCTTCATGTGCCAACAAGCAACTTTCATAGGAATGTTTAGGCAGTTTTCGTTATTTATGGGACTTCCACTCAGAGCCCCTGTACACTCTGGTGTGGAAGCGTCAAGTATAAATTGGCCTAAAGAGCCTACAGCCACGCTAGCTCTGCGAGGCCGTGTTTATGGCTAAATGTGAACGTAAGCATGCTAACATGCACACAGCGACAAAGCTAATGTGCTGACGTTTGCCAGGTATCATACTTACCATGTCCATGACTGAATGTAAGTAAAGCCGAGGCCAAATGGAATGCCATTAGTTTTGCAGGTATCATGAAATGACATAAATGGAAAAATGCTAACAAGCATTCAATCAGGCCTGTGGTCCAGCAGTTTAATGCCTGTTTATGTTATGTTTCTGAAAAGTGGACCGCATGACAATAAGACAACCTTAACTTTCCCCTGAGACATCACAATGCGAGACCATCCTCTTTTTTTATGCTTTCATTTCAGAGAGCACTTTCAAAACAATCTGTTTCTGCTGGATGAATTATAAACATTGTGTGGGTGGAGGGGCAGAGCAGGACCAAAGAAATGGCTTTTTTAAATGTATCCACATCAACATTACGTCCATGGCTTTAAACCAAATTACATTTGGTGCGTTCCCATGCTGCTGATGAATGCAAATACCAGCGCTCTCACTGCAGCTCCAGGTGTTGTTTGTTTGATCGCGTCCTGTGGCCTGTGAGTCACAGGGGAGCACAAAGTTAACTTTTAAACTAGTTTAACTCTGCGGAGATGAAGCTAAAGTTAACCCCGACAGGAAATCACATGACGTTGTTGATAGAAGCCAAATGTGTGTCTTCTCTGTATCAACCAGACATTCTCTTCTGCACACAGACTGATACTTATACTCACATATATGGTGGTTTTAAGAAAGTGCTATAAAGAAGCATAAAGTCCCATCAATCACTGCCTCATTACCACCACCGACCAGTCACACCGAGTACCTAACAGTGTGTGTGTGTGTGTGTGTGTGTGTGTGTGTGTGTGTGTGCACACATGTGTGAGTCTCTGGTCCACTCAGAAAGAGAGAGCGAGCGATCTCGCCAGGATCTGAACTGCCTCTTTGATCTCCCAAAAGCCAAACAGAGGGAGAGAGACGCTCGCCCCTCACAGAGAGGATTAAATATCCCTGAGTCGGGACATCACAACTCCCTCTCAACGCTGCTCCCCCTCCTCCCTCTTCCCTCCATCCCTCTTTCCTCCGCTCCCTTTCCTCCTCCCGTCTACCCTGGTTATCACTGAGTCTCCAAAGGGGCTGATGGGGAGAGGCGAGCGAGCGAGGAAGAGAAGGGGAGAAAAGAAAGTAAAGGAGAGACTCTGCGGTTTTAAAATCCGAGAGGACATCTGGGTCCACGAGGACGTTGACTGTTTCACCCACACAAGGTCAAAGTCTGGAGAGGTCACCGCTCTGCCCCAAGGCTCTCTCTCTCTCTCTCTCTCTCTCTCTCTCTCTCTCTCTCTCTCTCTCTCTCTCTCTCTCTCTCTCTCTCTCCTGTGTGTGTGTGTGTGTGTGTGTGTGAGGTCGTCATAAAGAAGAGGATTTGTTTAAGAGAGTGCAGAGGGTGGAGAGGATGGAGGGATGTTGAAACAGCCACATGAAAGAGTACAGGACGTCTGAGCTGTTGTGCTAACCCCCGTACATTCGGAGGTGCCCCGCGTGACTTCCGTCCCACACACATCTCTGAGAAATTCTTCCATTAAAGGCTTTTCCATGAGGAGGCTTTCTTCCAGACAGAAAGTAAATGTACGATTGACACTGCGATTCAACAGGATATGACTTGTTACGACAGCGAATGTGCTACTGTCCAAGCAAAAAAATCTTTATTATTTTTGTATTCCTCTGTAAAAGGACTCTCTGTGTGACGGTGTCAGGGTTAATGTGGGCGATTATTTTTGGCAAGATATCACATGGACAGGAAGTCACAGGTTATGGTGCACAGACAAGGAATGTGTCTTGATGATTGGTGCATATTCTTATATCATAATCTTATTCTAAAACACTGAAAACAGTGCAACCCTGGAGGTCTTTTTAGTGAACTACCTGTGGGGCTGATACACTAACCCTGGAACCAGCACTCATTTTGGCACTGGTATGGGACATGTTGATGTTATAAAATGGAACTGCTGGTGTTATTTTATATTTGATTATGATTTGTTATGTGCATATACTGTATATATAAACAGTACTGCACAGCATTTATTCAGATACAAAGTACAGATTAGTAGTGCAGTGAACTAACCGCTCCACATTCATGCACAGATAATGATTAAATGTTCAGTTCGGTATCAAGCATGTATCACTGCATGACTTACACAGCACTCTTATCTGTGTCATACATAAACAGCACACATAAGCCCACGGTATTCCTTATCTGGTTAATTATTAAAGCCAATTACTTACTATACAGAGGAGCTTGAACGCAATAACATGGATGAAAAACATTTGTAACGAGAGCCAGATGATCTTCTGCATGGGCTTCAATTGCAACTTAATTTATTATACTATAATTATTTCAACCATAAATTACATTTTAGGAAAAAGTAAAAGTTCTCTGTGGTACCTATTTTGTCTGTGGACTGCAATTTCAGCGTGCAGACAACTAAAGTTAATTCTGTTTAAATAACCTAATAGCAGCTTTCCAATCTGTGCACCACAACGGACGCAGCGGATAAGGAAGAACTTTCACAGGAAAAAGAATTGGAGAAACCTTAGAGAGAGAAACTGAGGAGGCATCTCCCTCTCAGACTAGAGAGACGTACAATAGATGCGGAGAATACGGAAAAGAGCAACACATAAAATTACAACTAGGGATGCACCGATACCGATACCGATACCGATACCGGTATCGGTATCGGGGGTCGATACTGCGTTAAAATACTCGTACTCGTATCATTTTCAATTGCCGATACCAAGAACCGATACCACTCAACAGTATTTCACTACAACAAACTGGTCGCGCTTTGTGGAGAAAAAGATTTGTTGTCCTACCTGACTTCAACGTCTAGGGCAGGGGTCGGCAACCCGTGATCCAGAGCCGCATACGGCTCTTTCGTTGCTCTCTTGCGGCTCTTGCAGCAAGGTGTGTAGAGTTATGCTGCGTTCACATCCAACGCGACACAAATTACTGCCGTTCCGCCGGTTTGAATCAAACTGCTGCTGGTCCACCTGAAGTAGCGCTGGCAGCGGCCTCATTCAGACGCTGTTGTGCGGCTACGGATGATATTATTGTAGCCGAGTGTCTGTTGTGTGTCTATATTTGTAATTCTAATAAAATGAAAACACGCTCCAGGGTAACTTGAACCACTTTTTTATCACCTTCACACACGTATATCCCACAATTCCACTCTTTTCCTTTCCGTTTCTCCCTCCACAATAAAAGCACCGGAAACATAACTTGGAACACAGCTTCCTATATAATTGCTCGATCCCTAATATTATCGCTTACATTATGAACCCGGACACGGGGGCGTTTTATGGTCCGACATTAGAGGGACTTCCACAAGAAGTTTAAAGCTTGGGATAGCCTTCTGTTAATTTTGTACTATAGGCTTGACATAATCTGCAGAGGATAAAATAAAATCTGCCTCCAAATTAATTGCACTTTCATGGAGACCAAATCTAAGAAGTATCGGTATCGGTACTCGGTATCGGCAAGTACACAAATAAAAATACTCATACTCGTATCGGTTTGTAAAAAATGGTATCGTTGCATCCCTAATTACAACATAGACAATCCATATGACTAAACTGATACATATAACAACAACATATCTGAAGAGATGAATCCAGGTGGATGTCAGACAGGAGAGGCACACAGAGAGCGGCACACAGCAGCGCTTATGGGATATCAACAGCAGAGGGTTATTGAGAAGCAGTGGCTTAAAGTTCAATACGATCTTGTTTGCAGGACTACAAGGCTTAAATTATACATTGAGACGGAGATCGAATCGCCAGCCGGATAATAAAAGAATGAGTAACTAAATAAAAGTTGAGGCAAAAGGATTGGGTTTGATTTCAGATTTAAAGGCCTCGACAGCATCAGACTGTCTGGTGTCCATATGGTTATTCCAGAGGAAGGGGGCATGATGGGAAAAAGCACTTCTGCCTGGCAGGTGACTTCTCTCTCACTCTGGGACAGACAGGGGCCCTGGACTCTGAGAGAGGAGAGTCCTGATTGGAGTATAAGGTTACAGGGGGTCAGACAGGTAGGAAGGAGGAGCTTAAAGTTTGATCTGACATGGATCGAGAACCTATGCAGCTAAAGCTACTGTGATATGTTCAAATCTTCTGGTTTTAGTTAAGAGTCAATAGGGAAGGGTGACACATTTAGCACATGTTGTAGTCTAACCCTGAAGAGAAATGTATAAGCTGAAGCAACCTAATGAAAAGTGGAGATGCTGTGACAATAAAGTTCACAATAAAGTTCCACTATGTGACAAAGATAGGGTTCAGCCTTTTATCAAAATGGCAGAAGTGGAAGTAAGAAAATACATTTACTCTACACTTCAAGAAAAATAAATGAGATTTTTGAGTACTTTTTAAAAGTGGCAAGTTTACTACATTTAAAAGAAATGAGAAAGTCCTGATGAACTGTGTGGGAATGGAGCAGAAGAAAAGAGATGAATCAGCTGCGGCAGCAGAGGAGAAGCTGCAGGTGTTTCTGCTGCCGCAGGAGGCGGAGCTCCACGTCCAGAGAGGACGCCTCAGAAATGTTCAGGTTCAGGGCCGCGGCCGCTTCGAGCTAAGTAACGATCTCACAGAGGCCGTTACTGTACCTCAGCATGGCTGAACGAATGTTGCATCTATATTAATGAATTACATGATTTAATGCATCACTTAGCTCGCTAAGAGACACACCCACAAAGTTCATGACCTCTATAGTTCTGGATAACATGGCTCAAATAGGAGCGCACCGTACTGGTTATTGAAAGATTCTGCTCGTTATCCCGGTCAGTCCGTGGGAGAAATGCTCAGATATTCAAATTTACGTAATTAAAAGATTTAATAAAAGATGATGACAAAACAGTTATACATTACTCGATTCGAGGCCTTCCTCCTTTCTGCAAATTCACAGACTGTAAACAGTTAGCTGTCGCATCGCATCCAGAAGAGAGAGCTTACAATTGCCGCGTGTTAGTTTAAATACTCAGTCACGGAGCTTAAGGCCCTCCCATTGGTTAGTCCCCTTCCCTTCCCGATTATCCATAGGTCCATTTGCTTTTGGAGAAGGCGGAGGCTCTTCCTCTAGAGACAAAGGAGTAGTCCATCTTCAAAGTATCCATGCGCGCATCCTTCCGGTCTCCCAATGTCTGTGCCTCACTTCACCTTCCCCCAGGAACACATAAAGGAACCATTCTTCTTTGAGAAACAGTCCCACATTCCTAACTCCTATAGAATCATTATCTAAAAACCCATTCACACCTAAACATTAAACAATATGACATACAGTGACTTTCTTAATACATACAATTACATATCCTTCATAATGCCCTTCATTATTTATCATATCCTTCTTATGCATTGTAATGTACACTTAAACAATCCTTTAATACACATGTACAGGTAATTTCAAGCTCACTAATCTATTAGAACTTAACATTATACTGGGACAGAGACGTGGACTGGTTATACTGGGACATAGAAGTGGACTGGTTATACTGGGACAGAGAAGTGGACTGGTTATACTGGGACAGAGAAGTGGACTGGTTATACTGGGACAGAGAAGTGGACTGGTTATACTGGGACAGAGAAGTGGACTGGTTATACTGGGACAGAGAAGTGGACTGGTTATACTGGGGCATAGAAGTGGACTGGTTATACTGGGACAGAGAAGTGGACTGGTTATACTGGGACAGAGAAGTGGACTGGTTATACTGGGACAGAGAAGTGGACTGGTTATACTGGGACATAGAAGTGGACTGGTTATACTGGGACAGAGAAGTGGACTGCTTATTCTGGGACAGAGAGTTGGACTGGTTATACTGGGACAGAGAAGTGGACTGGTTATACTGGGACAGAGAAGTGGACTGGTTATACTGGGACAGAGAAGTGGACTGGTTATACTGGGACATAGAAGTGGACTGGTTATACTGGGACAGAGAAGTGGACTGGTTATACTGGGACATAGAAGTGGACTGGTTATACTGGGACATAGAAGTGGACTGGTTATACTGGGACAGAGAAGTGGACTGGTTATACTGGGACAGAGAAGTGGACTGGTTATACTGGGACAGAGAAGTGGACTGGTTATACTGGGACAGAGAGGTGGACTGGTTATACTGGGACAGAGAAGTGGACTGGTTATACTGGGACAGAGAGGTGGACTGGTTATACTGGGACAGAGAAGTGGACTGGTTATACTGGGACATAGAAGTGGACTGGTTATACTGGGACAGAGAAGTGGACTGGTTATACTGGGACATAGAAGTGGACTGGTTATACTGGGACAGAGAAGTGGACTGGTTATACTGGGACAGAGAGGTGGACTGGTTATACTGGGACATAGAAGTGGACTGGTTATACTGGGACAGAGAGGTGGACTGGTTATACTGGGACAGAGAAGTGGACTGTTATACTGGGACAGAGAAGTGGGCTGGTTATACTGGGACAGAGAAGTGGACTGGTTATACTGGGACATAGAAGTGGACTGGTTATACTGGGACAGAGAAGTGGACTGGTTATACTGGGACAGATAAGTGGACTGGTTATACTGGGACAGAGAAGTGGACTGTTATACTGGGACAGAGAAGTGGGCTGGTTATACTGGGACAGAGAAGTGGACTGGTTATACTGGGACAGAGAAGTGGACTGGTTATACTGGGACAGAGAAGTGGGCTGGTTATACTGGGACAGAGAAGTGGACTGGTTATACTGGGACAGAGAAGTGGACTGGTTATACTGGGACAGAGAAGTGGACTGGTTATACTGGGACATAGAAGTGGACTGGTTATACTGGGACAGAGAAGTGGACTGGTTATACTGGGACAGAGAAGTGGACTGGTTATACTGGGACATAGAAGTGGACTGGTTATACTGGGACAGAGAAGTGGACTGGTTATACTGGGACAGAGAAGTGGACTGGTTATACTGGGACATAGAAGTGGACTGGTTATACTGGGACAGAGAAGTGGACTGGTTATACTGGGACAGATAAGTGGACTGGTTATACTGGGACAGAGAAGTGGACTGGTTATACCCCTCCACATCGAGCTTTGAGACTCGGCCCAGCGGACTGTGGAGGATCGTCGGTGCTGAACTCTGCTGATGAGCCTCAACAACCACTTCCTCCGTTGTGTGTAAAAAGTCTCTCCTCCGCTGTGAGACGCGTTGAGGCCGCTGTGGAGTTTGTGTTACATGTCGTCTGCTTTGCTGATGTTTTATTCTGCTGTTGATTGTGACACGGTGCAGGCCTTTGTGTCCACATTTTGTTTTGTTCATTGTTCTGAGTTTTGTCTCTTTTCTGGTTCATTCTTGTGAAGCTACACTGAGGAAGGCTGTTGTATATTTATTATTGATATTCCCAGACTGCAGAGTGCCTGTTTGTTGGTTTAGACTAAAGGGGTCTAGTTGCTGATGTTGTCCCACTTGTGTATGCATTGACATTGAATGCAATCTATTTTTTTGTCTAGTCTTTAATTTACCATTATCATATGTCAGACGTCACCTACTGTTTTACTTTTACTGAAGGACAATTTTGCACAATTACTTTTACTTGATTAAAATACCTTTAAATACCAGTATTTTACTTGATTACGATATTCTAGTACTCTTAATTCTCTGCAAATGTCCATAATATTTAGTTTGCCCGTGGGTTAGGCTTAACCACCTTACCAAATGAATTCACATTCCCTTTAATTTATTTAATTGTAACAGGCCCCAAAAGGTTATTTCAAAATCTTCAACTTTGCCTGAATCCTTTCAGTGGGAGTGAGTACGCATTCAAATATACGTCTGTGTGTGTGTGTGTGTGTGTGTGTGTGTGTGTGTGTGTGTGTGTGTGTGTGTGTGTGTGTGTGTGTGTGTGTGTGTGTGTGTGTTTGTGTGTGTGTGCGTCTGTGTGTGTATATTCTGGAACTGAATATACCTTCAGCTGAACAGAAGCGAAGGTCGGTTCTCTCTAGGAGGGGTTAATACAATCACCATTACAGCTTCCTGCTGCTGTGCCGGAGCGGAGGAGGAGAGGGGGTGAGAGAGCCAGCGAGGGCCAGACAGAGAAAGGGGTTCCTCTGACATGACAGTGACAAATTGCCTTGTATTTATTCAAATGGTGTAATGTGATCTTTCGGCTGTGTTGTAATGTGTGTCTTCGGTGGTTGACCCTGCTGATGAGGTAGCGCTAACGAGCTTGTAAAGAGGAGAAGGCAAGGTGAGCCGTGGACAATGAAGTTAGTGGACGCTCCACTGACAAGAACAATATGCAGATAGACGCGCATTTAAGCACACGTCTGAAAGAAACGTTAATATTAAATCAGTTAATCTCACGGTCAGTATTTCAATTTTAATTTAAATACACTTTTTAAATACTATTACTCACTAAGTTACAAAGATTTCAGAGAGATAACTTATGCCTTTTTAATAAGATAATTTATTTTAGAGTTATACCCAATCTATTTGCCTGTAACAAAAACATGACCATGTTTCACCTGCCTTGCTCTCCACCCTGCAGCAAACTGCAATACGTAGTTGGTGTTTCGTCCACGTCCTCTTCCAACGCCACCAGGATAGTTGACATGCTCGCTCGCACTTCCGCTCATAAACTTTTTCTTTGCCCGCCGCCATTTCCCAGAGAGCGCCCGATCTGCACTGTGCACGTGCAACTCGCAACAGAGATGAGAAGGAAGCGTCATGGCTCTGGTTCCAAGTATACTTTACTCAGAACATTTCAAAACAACAAAGGTCGACCAAAGGGCTGTTCAACGGTAAAACAGCAATTCAATATGTAGGAGGGCTCACTCCAGCTACTTCAATCATAGCTACAGAAAAATAAGAAAAGTGTGTTTATAGTTAATAGCGTTAATAAACCTTAAACCTTATTGTTGAGCCCCATGTGGTAGCTTTGTGGTCGCGTTAGCCGATATGTGCTTTACTGTTTAGGGAGGCGCATGTCCACTACGCCGTACCGCCTCATTTCAAGTATTGTTGTGATTATTAATAAGTACTTTAAGGGTCTACTATTTTATCTTCAGTAGGTCGAGTAAGGCTACTTACATAATGTAAGCTTGATTCAACGCTTTGGGGGTTCAGCTTGTCTTACCAGGACTTTACTGTGTCTCTGTGCGTTTACTGATCTGGGACTCGTCAGGTTGCCACAGAGCCTAGAGGAGCTGGGTGGTGGCTAATCTCCACCAGCAGAGAAGAAACATGCCTTCTGGAAACAAAAGTTGTCTTTTTTACATGTTGTCTTCCTCTGTAGCCACTGGTAAACCTTCCGCCTCAAAGGAATTAGCTAGCGTTAGCTGCTAAAGGCCAGTAAATACCTCCAGAAAGGAGTCCGGCTGCTCGTTAAACCAGTGTGTCTTGTTTTCTATTGCTACACGTGTTGAATACTGAAGCTGTGACAAGTGTGAAGGCTTCGGCGTTGTTTGGAAGACATCTTTGACGGAGCTGTGCTGAGCAAGGAGGTAAGATAAGGTACTGTAAGGTTTTGGGAAACTAGTGAAGTAATGCAGTTACTTTTCAGCAAATAATAACCGATGAGTTATTGGCATTTTCAAGAAGCCCAATTGTGGTGGTAAGTGTTTATAATGAATACGTACAGAAATAATATATAGAGCCAGTTAACCAGAAAGTGTCTCCATATTAAAGGAGAAAGAGCACTTTGCACATTGAGACAGACATATTTAATGTATTACAGAAGAAACAGCCAAAGCTAAAAAACAGAGGACGTAGCCTCCACTGCTTCTCTTCACCTCTGGGTTATTGACACTGACACCTGCAGGGATCCGGGAAGTTGACACACACTGATGATCACAGCCAACACACACAAACACTCACACACACACACACACACACGCTCACACACACACACACACACTCACACACACACACACTGTGGGATGAGTCATGGAAAGCTGAGGTCAGTGCAGAGATCTGGAGACATTAGTGAGAAGAGAAGGGAAGCACCTGCTGCAGCAGGAAAGAGAAAGAGGGGGAGATGAAGTGGCGGTGAGGTGAGCAGATGGATGTGTAACTTTTACTTCATGCTTCTTGGTTAAAGTTACTTATAAATTAATCTGAGAGGCATTCATGAAACTTAAAATGACAAGTGAAACAAATGGGGCCTTTTGCAATTTGTTTTTTTATTCGCATCGCTCTTGTTTTGTACATTTCTATTTTAGTAACAAGTTACAATAGTGCACACGAAATCCCAGTGAGATGTCAAGAGTAGATAGCTGAGTGTAATTAATGAAAGGTCCACAGTAACGGCCTGAGAGGCTCTAAATTACCCACTTCTGACACTCTGCTTTCTTCTAACCGCAGAAAGAATACAGCACACTTCATCACACCAGCTCTATTTTGGCAAAGTTTTGCACACTTGCTCCTCCTCAACATATTGTCTAAACCGAGGCTGACAGTGACTGACAGTTCATCAATATTACTCTCGTCTACAGAGCGACATCGCTCGTTGTCTATTGGACAATTTATCTCCCTTCGCTCGCTGAATGTTAGAAAAATATGTAAATGTTTGTACACACACACACACACATATATGTGTACATGTATGTGTGTGCATATATGCATGTATAGATATGTGTGTATATTGAAATTCTTCGTGTTTTAGCCAACAGCACGTTTCAATTTCCTCACACATACACATATATATATATATATATATATTGGAAAACACAAAAAATGAGGAGTACGTTTTCGAGATAAGATCGTACGAACCTGTTGTGTGAGGAAACGTTTCAGTCCTCTTCTGAGTGTGCATGTAGCACAGGTGTTAACACATCTGCCTTGAGACGACACGTTGCACAACCCTTACTTTCAAGCATTTATTCAGGAACTACTTCTTCGCCTCTTATTCTCGCCGAATGAACTGTTAGTTCCTCACTTATTGCTCACTAACTACTGTATGTACATTTATGTGAAGTGTTGTGCCCCTCTCAGTGTGATAAAACGTTCTCTTCTCTTTCTTCGATGTCCTTCTCTTCCCCGTCCCCTCGTTTTCTCTCTCTCCTTATCAGTGCTCCAGGGACTAACTGACATTCACACAGACGCTAATGACACCACAGGATTCGTGGCTCTCCCCTCTCCCCTCAGCTTTCGCCTCTCCACTCTCGCCTCTCGCCTCTCGCCTCGCTCTTGCTATCTGTTTCTCTCGTTCACATTCTTGTTACTTTTTCTCTTGTTCTCTCTTCCTGGGCAATTAGACAGAGGGAGAAGTCCCAGTTGGCTCGCGGTGGTAATCAAACATCTTTTTCTTGTCCATTTAACACTGGGATTAATTTCCTACAAGGTTAATTAAAGAGGCCCATCAGACAAAACTGATTATTGCAAAGGTTACTGTAGCACTGCTGCTCACTGTTTCCCTGCCTGCATCTGTACACACACAAGCAGTGTGCTCACACACACACACACACACACACACACACACACACACACACACACACACACGCACACACTTAAATGCACATTCCTGAACATTCATGGGCACTCAGAAGGCTAAAATGGAAATAGGATTATATTGTAATTAATTTAGAGTTTGTAAATTATCCTATATCATGTAATGTAGAGTTTGTGAGCAAGGTGATGTGATTCTGACCATAAATCGCGTGAACTGATCTTTATTTTAGTGTCCAAAAGGCAGAGGGACTGCTTGCTTTATTTTAGCACCAGCAGAAATACACTGGTGGAGATGTGGAGATGTGTGTATTTTGAGCTGATAACGTGTGGTTGCTACCTTTTGCATTTTGGATGCTGGACTGTGAAATTATGGTTTCGGTTCAGCCGCACAAAAAAAGTAGAAGGGAGTGACCTCACTGCAGCATTTGTGTTTGCCTAAATATACGTACCATGTTTCCCATAAACCCCTTTCTTTCTCGGGTCAAACCAAAAGGAAGAAACTCTACTCATGTGTGTCCTACCTCAACTATTCATTTGTTTCTTTTTAGTGATGAATGATGAATGATGGAAGTTGTTTTTCCCCAACTATTTCAAAACCATTTGTCTAAAAGAGCGATGGATACAATTTTTCACACTTCTTCTCTTCTTATCTTATAGTAGTTACTTAATTAGTTCATTAAAAACATCTCAAAATAATGCCTTATAGATTTATTGATGTTAAACCGTTCAACTTTATTACCGTAGTTAATTCAAATATATGTTTGTTTTAAATAAGGTCGGCTGGTGGTCCACCGGAAGGGGCGGGACTTCGCCTCTACATGCAAAAAGTCAAGGGGAATTTTCAGAGCTTCCTCTGCTGGCCCTCAAGGTAAACCACTCAAAATAGTTTTTACACTATAAATTTGAAATTTGTACAGATCATCAGTGGGAATTTTTTCTTCTTCTTTTGATTGTGTTTTTATTATCATAACCTCTAAAGCTCCTTAATTAACACGTTATATCTTGTTTGTTTAATCTGCCCAAAAAGTATTAATATGACACATTGCAGTTTTGACAAGTTACTGTTTCCGTAGCAAAAATATTCTCCCATAAAACTGCAGCGTCAGCTCAGATTTTGGTTTGGCAAAGCTCTTTGTGTGAGACCCTGGCTGTGAGGACCGGCGGTCTGGACCCAAACGCAAGACAGAAGACAACAGCGGGGTTAGGTGGCAACAAACAAACAACTTTATTCTGGTCTGGTTGTAAGCACAGGCGGCGGAGACTTGGAGCTTCCTCGCGGCGGGCGACGTGGCTCTGGACCCGTGGCTCGTGGCTCGTGGCTCGTGACTCGTGGCTCGTGGCTCGTGGCTCGTGACTCGTGACTCGTGGCTCGTGACTCGTGGCTCGTGGCTCGTGGCTCGTGGCTCGTGGCTCGTGGCTCGTGACTCGTGACTCGTGGCTCGGACGGCTCCCGCACAAGGAGGCGTCGGTCGGTCGGTCGGTCGGTCGGTCTGGATGTCGTGCGTGTCTGACGGCATGCGTGGCAATCTCTCGACGCCGAAGGTCCGGGTGAGTGCTGGTTTTAAGCGGCGCGTGATGCTTGATGGACTGCAGCTGCGAGCGGCGGCGCGCACTCCACCCGGCTGTCCGGCATCAACCTGATTACAGGGAGAGAGAGAGAGAGAGAGAGAGAAAGGGAGAGAAGCAGGGAGGGGAGAGAACTCTACCCGGATGCGCCACCGATCCTCACACTTTGTTTCTGCCTGTTTTTAGTCTTTGTGCTAAGCTAAGCTACACGGCTGCTGGCTCTAGCTTTATATGCACTGGGCAGACGGTGAATCCTCTTATCTAACTCATAGCAAGAAAGGGATGGGTCTAAAAAAAAAAAGTATTTCCCATTCCTTTAAGAGGAAGGTAAAAGGGGAAAACGGTAGGCGTTGCAACGGAAAACAAAGGACCTTTGAAGTTCATTATTTATTTTAAATGTCGTCTAAGATTTCCCTCAACACACATTACGATACAGTGTGGACCGTGCGCCGTGTTTCATGCTGGACCTGTGAATCATGTTAGCCGTGGAGAACGAGCTGTGCAATCACAGAGAACAAAGGTCACCATGACAGGTATAACTAGACAGAGAAAACATTCCTATTCGACCGGTTACCATAACAGCAGCGAGTAAGACTGAGGTCAGCCCATCACACACACACACACACACACACACACACACACACACACACACACACACACAGTCTCAATTAGCAGAGCGGCAGCCATTCCTCTGAATGCCAGCTTGTTTCTGTTTATGCACAGTGAGAAAGAGCCCTCAGGTGACACACACACACACACACACACACACGGACACATGCACACCCACAGTCACACATGTGCAGGTTCATTAGCATGCTAATTGGAGGTGAGGACAGTGTGGTGTGGAGGTGGTGCAGAGCGCCCCGGTGTATTAATCACAGGCTCTGAGACACCAGCTGACTCCCCAACCTGGTTTCCCGGAGAGCCCCCTCTCCCTCACCCCTGCACCTCCTTTCACCCAGTCTGCCCACCTCCTACTCTCCCACTGAAACCGCCCTCTATGACTCCCTGCCCAGCTGGTAAAGGGAGCCTCGCTGCACAAGGAGCGCTGTGTTCACACAGGTTCAATGAGGCCAAACAAGGAGTTTTTGTTGTATGCTATATATTGCTTGACCAGGACACTCTGTAAGGAGAGATTTAAATCTCAGTAAGGTGATTTTCTGTTTAGTTATATTGTTATTATCATATCATACAGAGTCACTGGTAATGAAATACAGTGATTAACACCTGACAGAATAGTGCAATTCAAAAACAAGACGTGATCCATTAAAGTAATTGATTGATTGATACAAATTCTCCTACAGCATTGCTTTTCTCCGTCCACTTTGAACTAAAACTTGCATTTATTTATTTGTATCCAGTGGACACAACTCAAGAAGCTGTATACACAACATGTTATCAAACTGTTGCTTTATTACACATAGCCAACACGGAGCAACATGAGACCAAGTGGATATTTCATATAGACTATAAATATATTGAATTTACCCATGCTATATTGTGATAAATATGGTTAACAAGATATATTGTGATAGAAGATGTTGGCCATATCGCCCTACACCGATTAATCTGTAGTCCAATATCCACTTGTAGCTCTGTTTTTGGTCTCTACCACCCGCTAAAGGAAATCTCTGTCTATTTATTTGCTAAAAGCTCCATCAGTGTCTGTTTGTCTGCTGTTTGGTGTTAAGGACCCCGTAGTGTCTGCCCGACTCAATATTTGAACTGCTATGAGATGCACTATATCTTTCATTTCATCACACTGTAGCTGTGCCAGGGAGCTACATAGCTGCTGTGTGATTATGTGAGAATCTCCAGTGTTATGCAGGCAGAGAGAGAAAGAGCCAATGAAGCAGCCAAAAGTAACCTGCTGTTACTGTAACAAGGGACCCTGATAACACAGTAATAACAGGCTAATCGTATTTGGGTTCAGAAACCACAACATGCTAATTCAATTAGCTTAATAAGCCCCTGTAGATAAAGGGCTTGTTTCGGCTGTCGTGATTGGCTCAAGGTCCCAGGGAGGTGGTCCTCTGGGGCAGTACGTCTCAGCATCCGCCACCACCAGCAGAGGGGGAACTTCCAGTATGCCAGTGTACCTCTCCAGTGTGTGTGTGTGTGTGTGTGTGTGTGTGTGTGTGTGTGTGTATGCAGCTTTTTCTGTAGCTTTGTAGGAGGAGCGGATGGAGAGATACAGGCCTTGGCGTCAACAATATATCAGACCCGTGTTATATATAGTGCAAAAATGTGCTGGAAAACAAGTTATTTTTCCACGTCTCACTCCAAGACTAAACGTTCTTTGAGGCAATACTGACACGCTCGAGTTTCCCCAACAGATCCTCCAGAAGGAGCAAATCCCCAGAACCCGCTTCTGTAAACTGTGCATCCTCTTAAAGTCTCAACAATGTGGACCAAAAAAAAGTTGCCCGTCCCTTGGAACTTTCTTTATTGTTTGCCTCCACAAACACACAACACAATGCCGAACAAAACCGTTCTCAGTCTATTGTCCCCGGTGCTGTGTCTCAGTTCACTCCGAGCGTCTGTCTCAGCGCGGGGCTCTTTGTGTGGAGACGCTCAGAAAGGCACGGCCGCATTGTTTCACCGGCTGAGGAGAGAATGGAACTGTTACAGTGGTGGAGAATTGGCAGCTGAGCCCGGCGAGGAGATTCTCCACACAGTATTAGGGAGAGGGATCACGACGCTCCACCGCCGCGCTGGCCCTGCTCACCCCTCTCACACACACACACACACACACACACACACACAAAACTAGACGCACACCCTCCCCTTCCCTGTGAAATCTGCATTCTCTCTTAACCCTTTGTTTCTCAGCAGACGAGCTAATCTGTTTACGGGTGTTTGTGAGGGCGCCTTTGTTTGCGCCTCGCACATATGCGTGTGTGCACACATACACACACACACTCACACACGCACACACATTAATCTGCAGGCCACGAGCCAGCTGACACCAGCAGAACACAACGCCAATCCCCACAGACTCTCTCTCCTGCAAACACACACACGGTTTCTCTCTCTCTTCTTTTTTCTCTCTCTCTCTCTCTCTCGCCTACGTTCCCAGATGTATATGTATACGCGTGTGCATGCAACATGCGACGACATGCATATTCTACCCAGCTATAGAAGGTGGGGGAGGGTGCATCTGATCAGCAGTACGTAAGGCAGATAAGAGAGGAGGCAGTGTGAGATGAACGGAGGCAGTGTAGGCAGAGAGAGGACGGTGTCTGGAGGCAGAGAACTGCTGTAAACAGCGCAGCTCGTGTTTAAAGAAGGATTTGTTCAGACGCGGAGGGCACAGCTGGATCTGTACTGTAAACATCAGCAAAAAAAACAACACAGACACATACTCGCTCTCTGACTGGGCCCGTTCCTCTCCTCGCCCCATGCTCGATCCCCTTCATCAAACGTCACAGCAATTTGAGAGATTAGACGGCGCGGATTAAGGCGCCACAAGGCTGCCTCTTTTTGAAGCGTCGGATGCCTTTGTGCTCCATTCTCTCCACTTCTTTCATTTCATAAGACGATATTATATCAAGCGGTGGTAAGGCTCTCACATTCACAATAGCAAGCGTCTCAGTCCATTCACTGACTGTGGGATATGTGCGAGTAATTATGTAAGAAGTAAACACTTCTAGCTGGCTGCTTATTCCACCTTGCACTGGCACACTTGTTTATTGGTTGGCCTTACTAGATTTCCTCTGCCTCTACTTCTGCTCTGATTAATGAGATACACACACACACACTCAGACGAAGGCACGTGCTCACAACACCAGCTCCCCGCTCACCAACTTAGCAGCGCTATTAGTAATGATTGAACCCTATCCAGTGGATGTAATATATTAGCAGGGAGATTATTCTGACGTTAAAACATGTTCCCTGTGCTGACAGCATCATCAATCACCCTCACACTGCCTGTAGAAGACTCACACACTGGACATAATTGCTTCAGCATGGGGTTAGGGAGAGGGAGGAGTGAGGGAGGGAGGGAGGGAGGGCAAGGAGAAGGAGGAGAGTGTGTGAGATTTAAAATTAGTGTTTGTATTTTGCATGTTTTCCATACAGGCGAGTGCAGCGCCGAGAATAAAGGACGCCGCTCTGCTTAAACTGGCGTTTGATGGTCCAGGTTAGTCTAAAATGGGCTTTAATCTGAGTCATTGCTCATGAAGAATGACTCCCACAATTATTTCCGATAACTTAATGGGACTAAATGTCTCCATTACCGGCTGTCTCTTGAGGATCAGCTCCATACAGGTGGATAGAGCTTCTTTTCAGAGTGCCTTCTTCAGTACAAGTGGCAATACCACAGTGGAAAAATACACCATTACCATAAGTAAAGGTCCTGCAAAAATGTTTATATTATATCATAATGTACAAAACGTACTTAAATAAGCAGTAATTAATTTCTGGCCACTTTGGGGCAGTGTAACAAGCTAAAAGAGAACATTGACTCAGAGTTTGAAAGGCTGCCGTTGGCTGGAGAGAGACATGAGAGGGAAGTAAACCAGTAGAGTTGTTGGCTGGAAAACAAAAACGATGAGTTGGAAGACCTTAACATTTCCTGCAGGCGACCCTTTCACATGGTAGCTTTAAAGGGCACACGTCATGCTCATTTCCAGTTCCATATTTGTATTTTGGGTTTCTACTAGAACGTGTTTACACGCTTTAATGTTCAGAAACTATTATTTCTCCATCTGAACATACCTGTGTGTACACTCTGTCTGAAACGCTCCATTTTTTTACGCCCTCTCTCCTGAAAAAGCTCAGTCTCCTCTGATTGGCCTGCGAGAAGAATATGGTGCACCTTTGCAACGGTAGTTATCGAGCTGTGGGTGGAGATACTGGACTTTATGAGCCTGCATGAGACAGACGAAAGGGAGGACATGTTCTGATACATAAATGTATGTATGTGCACGAGCACAGAAGGAAATGTGTTTTCATTATACGTCCCCCTTCAAGTTCTTATTATGCAGAAGAATTGCCCATGCCTGTGTTATATTTGTCTATAACATGATTTTAAATGATTATACATTGTAGCTGGTGGATGTGTAGGTAATTTGAACTCTTTAACACACTGTTGGATATTTCAATATCAATGTAGGGGTCGTTTGTAAGTTTTGTAAAAATGTGAATCTTCCAACTAGCAGTAAAACACATGTAGTGGAGTAAGAGGTAACATTTGCCTCTCAAAAGGTTGAGAAGTAACCCAAATAAAAGCACTCAAATAGATTGGGTAGTTATCGATTATTTATTTTAATTGCATATGATAACTCTCGTATGTGTCTTTCATGCAGGTCAGAACTTCTTTCCCATCCTCATCTGTTTACAGCATGTTTCCGACCCTGCTGTTGAGCTTTGCTCTCACCTGCCCGTGACATTACTTTTTCATCACTAACGCACAGCATTTGCATGCTGCTCACAGGAAAGCAGTGAAGAAAAAAGAAAGAAAAAGAAGACCCCGGCTTGCGAAGCCCACCTTTGTATTTCTGTTATCGGATATAATCCTTGCTATTCCATGCAGCTCCTTCTCCTTCTTTAACTGCAACCATCTCTCTCTCTCTCTCTCTCTCTCTCTCTCTCTCTCTCTCTCTCTCTCTGTAATGTGATCCAGTGATTAGTATTCTGCTCAGGCGTTCGGATGGAAAGCAGAGTGGCTGCCGAGAGGTGTCCTGAATCACATCACTCATATTCCACTGTGTGTGTATGTGTGTGTGTACGTGTGTGTACGTGTGTAGATGTGCGTTTCAAAGAGTGAGAGCGGGAGAGTGAACCAAATCAATCTTATATCACCGAACCGGCCACTAAGTGTTGCGTGTGTAAGCGTCACTCTACGTTGTTTAAACACACATTTACCATCTAACTGAGCTGCTGCGCTGCCATTTGTCAGCCCCCCCCACACACACACACACTCCCCCCCAACTTACATGCTGTGTGTGCGTGCGTTGCGTTTGTGTGCGTGCATTTGCACACATGCCAAGGTCAACCGCACCTCATCTCGCCCGGCTGATAAATGCAGACCGTCCTTTCACATGCTGAATGTAACGCAGATGAAATCCACCCTTTGTCATTTTTTTTTTGCTCTCAGTTCTGTGAGTGATAGTCACGTTTCTGTGTGTGTATACTGCACACTAATTGGTCATCTGCACAGGCTGAATTTACTGCGACAAAGCATAAATAAGCTTGCGTGGTATTCAGTCGGGTTACAGCTTAATAGTATTGTTTTATCATCAGCGTTAATATGCTATAAAAAACTGAAAATATAAATAAAATGTTTTATAGCCTCTAAACAACAGTGTGAAATACAAACGGCTCGAGATGGCGAACCTCGTGACAGGCCAACAAGGCCATAAATTAAACCTTCAGACCGACTCTGGATGTAGTGGGTTGAAAATACACTCTTCTAGGGCAACCAACCAACCTTTCCAAGGCCACACCCTGATGTGCGTATGCATTAGATTCATTTCATGGCCACCCTACACACTGCTGGGAAACTACATTATTATAAAAATATATATAAAGGGAAGATTTATCCCTGAATCTAACTTTTTGGAATCTGTACTGGGGAAGTTTGTAGTAACTACAAAACGGAGTCAAAAGAGGAAGCCGGACCGAAGCGACTGGACTCGAGAGCGAACGCAAGAGACCAAAGTAAAGCTAGCTAGTGACAGATAGCTTTAGCGAAAGCTGAAACTAAATTTACAAATTGTCCATTTTGATGAACCTAAGACCTTTCGTTTGTTTGTAGCTAAGAGCGGGACGTCCTCCCTGGGTGCTTTACAACTGCATTGCTCCTAAAATACTTAGGAGGGCTCAAGTGTCATCTATATTTTAACTTTCACTATCAGTAGTAGTAAGTTCAGTCATGGTGCAGAATAAAGACCTTCCTTGTTCAATTACAAATCAATGAATTACATTCAGATTAATATTGATATTATTGGTAGAAGGAAAACAGGGACATGTTCATTTTCAATGAACTTGATTATAATCAAGGCAAAGTTACCAACTATTATGATGATTAAAGCTGACACATTTGGGTGTAGGCCTGTTGTTGTCCTTGTCTTGTCATTTGCCACCATGCCTTTAAACTTTGAACCTTTTTTTCTTCTCCACTTCAGCACGGCAGATAACTGAATGTAACACACAAACATAATCAACCGCGAACCTCGTTAGCTTAAAGTTCCTCGTTAGCCAGAAGTCAGTTCGTTCCATTGGAGATTTCTGCTCAAAATGTGTTCTAATCCTCAGACTACAATATGAATTTCGTTATCATCTACAACCATTATGACCCTTTTGGAAAGAAATTACTTAGCGTTATTGATGCTCAGTTTCAGTAACACAACATGTCCTCCCACCCCCACCCACTTTTATTTAAATCACAAATGTCTGTTATCTGATTATGTTTTCTTACAGTAAATGGACTGTAGCAGACTTGGGTTAACATTTCCTGACAGCCTGTAGCGTAATGACAGTGTGCTGTCAAACTCTGCCTTGTGTGAACAAAAAGAAGAAGACATTTTTATCACATTATGTATTTCCAGAAACGCCGCCACGCTGTGAAGATTTCATCACAAATGCTAACTTGCATGCGAGGCATGCTTTGCTAAAAAGTAAAGAGACGAGAGAGATGCTGTGTCCAGGTACAAGGAGGGATAAAAGAGAAAGTGTGTGTGTGTGTGTGTGTGTGTGTGTGTGTGTGTGTGTGTGTGTGTGTGTGTGTGTGTGTGTGTGTGTGTGTGTGTGTGTGTGTGTGTGTGTGTGTGTGTGTGATTGGGGTGTGTGGCCGGGGGTTGTGTGTGTGCATGCATTAAAATAGGGGATTTTCTTGTCAGAGTAGCAGGGTTGGGGATTAGTTTAGGATCTGACTGAGACAGAGGAGAGGAGGGCTTGCCACATAAAGAGATGACTGGGCAAATATGGGCACATACATCAATATCAGCAGCGAGGACATTATAGCGCCGCGCAGCAGG
The DNA here is from genome assembly GCA_023566465.1 of Cottus gobio. NCBI lineage: Eukaryota > Metazoa > Chordata > Actinopteri > Perciformes > Cottidae > Cottus > Cottus gobio. Next base: position 12,605,069 of record CM042216.1, read on the forward strand.
GCGAAAACGCACACTGCAGACAGCCGCCGAGATTTTCTTTGTTTATGCATGACTGGAGAGAAGGAAATTAATATCAGTGAATTGAATCCGCTCCTATATGGAAGATCTTTATGCCTCCCCAAACCTCAGCCCTGCACGCCAAAATAGATGCAAGAAGCGACACACACACACACACACACACGAATGCGCACACACGCACACACCCCGCTGAAAGACAGGCACTAAAATAACCTCTGTTCCAGCTGGTGGACTGCTGAGGCTCCTGCTGGGCTGTTTTAATGGGGAAAATTAGCCAAGCAGAAAGGTGGATCCTGTTTGTTATGCTCCACTGTCCCCCTTCCACGCAGTCGGCCAAGGAGGCATCCTCTGTTGTCCCCTCTCTCTCTCTCTCTCTCTCTCTCTCTCTCTCTCCCCCTCTCTCATCCCTCTCTCTCTCTATCTCTCTCTCTCCCTCCCTCTCTCTCTCGCTCTCTCCCCTCTCTCTCTCCCCCTCTCTCTCCCTTCCTCTCTCTCTCTCTCTCTCCCCCCTCTCTCTCCCTCTCTTTGAGCTCTCTTGACATTGTGTATCTCCACCAGCTGCTGCTGCCTTCACACATCCCTCTCCTCCTACCTCCATACTCTGCCAGGCACAGATACATACAGGACGTATATCACACACACACACACACGCACACACACCCACAGCAGCAGCAGCAGCAGCAGAGCAATCTCAAATATGCTGTGTCCAAATCAAGGAACTCAACAACAGATTTATCTTTTTAATATTCTAGCAGTGTCCTCATCTCATTTACTTCAACCTGCTCTGGCCCGCATGAGAATGCCAAAACAAAGAGTCGGAAAAAGGAAAGGAAGGGGAAAAAACAAATGAGAGGTTTTTCATGATATAGGGAGTCGCAATGAGAGAGAGTGAAGGATGAGAGGAGGATATGCAGAGGGGTGAAAAGCGTCTTTGTTCTGGATGCCCTTGAGACAGCTGACATCGCCACAATGAGACCTTCTTTCAGAGGGAAGGAGAGAAATCAGAGGCGGAGAGAGGGAGAGAGGAGAAAGGGGGCCGGATTTGATACTTTTGGCGTACTGAACTGGTGGTAGTAGTAGTAGTAGTAGTAGTAGTAGTACAGATATTAGTGTCACTTATATGTGTTAGTTAGTGTGTGGATTTGTTTTTAAAGAAATTGCTGATTTGAAGTACTGTTTTTAAGGAACAGATTTATTTATTTTTATCATCATTTCCATCAGCTCTGATCACCAAAGTGATTTCTGAGAGCTGGGCATGTTGGGACATCACTAAAGAGAAGAGTGAGGGGGCAAAAACAAACACAAGCAGTGAGACATCAGACACATATAAAACACACCTCCATGTTTTATAGGAGACATGAGTCAAATCAGCATTTAGACTTTTACGTGAAAGTGACTCGGGTGTTTTTCAGACATGGACCAACACATAAAGTTACCTACCAGGTGTGTGTGTGTGTGTGTGTGTGTGTGTGTGTGTGTGTGTGTGTGTGTGTGTGTGTGTGTGTGTGTGTGTGTGTGTGTATGCTCGGTTAGCCACGTTCATTTAGATTGGAAGACATAGTTTTAAATTATCACTCAAACACTGTGAGTTCAGACCGACTTCCTTGTTCAACTTTGACCCACTCTACTTGTAGTGTAGTGTGCACAGTGATGGATTATTACTTTAATTTTGGGTTCACTCACTTGCAGTTTTACCTTTATTTAAAAATAATCTGGCTAAACTTTTGTTCATATTTATAATGTTTATGTCTGACTTCATTGCAGCGATGGGATTTTGTTCTCAAATCTCAGCTTTTAGTTAGAAAAGCTATGAAACTGTTAGAAATCTGACTTTTCTTGTGTAAATACTTCTGAGTGTATTTTTCACTTAACCCCATAAACAAAAATACAGAGGGAGTTTAAGCAGACATTTCTATTTTCTTTCCTGCAGGAAAGAAAAACTTCACCACCACCATAGCTGAGATGTTTCTAGTTGTTGCTGCAACTACTGACTTGCGTTTGTCACATCCTGTATCACACACGCACATAAAAGCTTGCACACAAACACACTTTGGAAATCTGAGAGTGTGTTAGACCCCTCTTCCTCCTCACCCAGAGTTCCTGGCCCCGGGGGGTGGAGGGTCTCTTCGCCCGTCTCACACGTCCAACCCAAACACACAGCATCCCACACACACACACACACACACACACACACAGACACACACACACACACACACACATACTTGTAATCGTGCCCCGTGAGACATGCCTGCACAGATGTGCCCCGTGGGGACACCACTTTCTAAATGGAATAACAGAATACTTTTGATCACATAAATTTTTTGGGGGTCCTGGGAACCAAAATATGAACTCAAATAACAAAATGTCTCAAATTTATAAAACTTAATTTTTGTCTGGTTTTTCTATTCCGGTGGGGACGCTCCTATTGTGTCATAACACAAACCACCACTAGGTGACACTGTTAAATATTCGTCTGTTCGTTCCACTTACAATCCTATATAACAGGTATGCAATGGAGGATATGGTTTTAGAAACACTGAGCAGCTTAATACATTGTTTTTGTTTTCTGTATTATATTTTGTTAATTCAATTCATATTGCATTTGTATATTCACCATTAAATGTTTTACTTGTATAATGACTCATTATCTGTGTATATTAAACTCCACTCAATATAAATGTTCAAACTTCACAGCTGTATTTAAAGGTTCTGTGGATCTTTCAGAAATATAACACCAATATTGTTCCGTACAGCAGTGAATATTACGGTTGAAAGCATTACAGTTGTGATACTGCAATATTAAGTGCTTTGTATTTAAGTTGAACTAAGTTGACTCACAGGCAACAAACGGATAAACAAAAGTGGTTTATTAACCATAAAGGAAACAAAAACTACTTCCTCAAAGTGAGGAAGTGATATGATACAACCAGATCAATATAGCCTTAGAAATAGTACAAAAAGACAAACATTACAGCATTAACACAATAGCCATAATACAATAAGGTGAACGCTTCCACAATAACACAACAGCAACCACTCTGGTATGGGGTATTGCAGCTGCTTTTAAGTCAAGTGATGAATGTAAAAAACTTACCTAATAGACTTTCGCTTTAACGCATCATTGCGATGTTTAACATAATATTTGACACCCACCCAACTCCTACCCTTAAGTGCAAATCCTGACGCCTCAATGCAGTCCAGACACTGAGTTTTTCCAGGCACTTTCCCAGAGTTGATGTGGTCCATAAGTGTTTTCTCGACAGCCTGGATTTCTTCGTTTGTCCATTTTAGTTTTTTTGGACCCTGAATCAAACGAGACAGAAATTACATGTTATTCAAAAACCAGCAAGTAATGAGGCTGTGATGACAACAGGTATTGACTGTAGCAGTACTCATAATACCAGAATTACTAGGAGATCAAGCTGTAGTTGCAGTAATGTATGTATTTACATTACATTTCATTTAGCTGACACTATTATCCAAAGCGACTTACATGCTATACAGTAGACCGTAGACACAACAACGGTGAGCAATGAGGGTTAAGTGTCTTGCTCAAGGACACATGGACATGGACACGATTACCAGAGCCTGGGATCGAACCGCCGACCCTCTGATTGAAAGACAGACTTGCTAACCACTATTTCAGGTGTTTCAGTAACACCTGAAATAGAACTAGCAATAGAAATATAGACGGTAGTTGCATAAGTATGATGTTTACCAACACTAACATCATGTAAAACAACTGGACATTGTCCGTTTAGTGGAGAAGACATTTTCATCAATCAGTTTTAAGCTGACGAAGCCTCCTGAATGTGACAAAATATAAGACTAAGAGATATCTGAAGAAATGAGTCCTTTACAGAGATGATTCTCAATTGAATATACTGGATGATTCTTAGCATGTGGAATTATTTTTCATTCATAATGATGGCAGTTACTTTAATATGCTAAAACCATGTGCTTGCCTGTGATACAAACACAGAGATAGCATAAATATATGCCTCTATGTATCGAACGGTAAAGAATACTCTCTATGCAGAAAAATAATATATTTACGGTAGGCCGAAATCATTGGATAATATTATTGATGCATTGATGTGTTGATAACTTTAATGTTGCAGCTGGTAATGGTGGAGCTAATTTTAACTACTTAATACACTTATTAATACACACTACTTAATGATATATCATAGTTTATTAGTTGTATCTATATTTTGGAGAGAATCTGAATCTACAAAGTAGTTCAACTAGTAACTAAAATTGAAAAATATAAAAAAAGTGAATTCCCTCTGAAATAACTAGAGGTATTGAGTTAAATGAAAATACTCAATTTAAGTGCAAGTACCTAAAGGTTTTTCTCAAATATAGTATCTTGTTAGATTCAAAACCTGCTAGAACAAGAGCACACAGTTCTTATTAAAGTTTCTCTATTCTGTGGATGACACTACAGTATGAGCAGTTATTACATTATGAGTTGCTACACATGTTTTGTCTCCTATATATATGAAGTTATGTAATGAAATTACTTAATTTTGATTATTAAACAGGATGACAGGGGAGTATGAAAAGACAGGTGAGAGGAGTCAAAATTCTTGATTAATTTGATTAAACTTAACTCAACATCTACAACAGAACAACTGTCAGAAACCCATCTCATGTCAGTGGACTCGCTAAATAACTTTAAAAATACCCCACGCACTGAACCCCAGGGGAGAAACTGAATACACTTTGAACAGATTACCTTTTGTTGTGTGTGATTTGCCAGAGACCTCCCCAACCAGCGGCATCTTTTCATCCGACGAACCTATTAAGGCGCAAGCAAAGTGAGAATAAAAGCCTTTTAATATATTTAATACAAGCACTTAATGTTCATAAAGGTCCAGACAAAACAATAACAACTAGACTAAAACTAGAAAAGGCCATTTTTTAAACTTGACTACAGAACAACATTCACAGTGTGCATACTTCAAAATCTTGAGAGAGAGAGATATCTTTATGAAGGCAAATCCCTGTCATAATTGGAGAGCGCAAATGAGCTCTACGCGCGCGCACAAATCAAACAGCCACGCGCGTAATTTACGTTGACGAGTGCTTTTACATCACTCCGCGAGTAAAAGTTCCTCTCGCGCATTATTAACCTGCTCGCTCGCGAAGCTTCAATCTGCGCTCGTGTCTGTAACCTGCTCGCTCTTGAGTAGATTTAGATGGGCGGAGCCAGTCACCATCGTATTGGTTACAATCCTCGTCTTTGGATTGGCTGGATATCACATACATACACATCCAGGAAGAGACAGATGAACCCAGTCTACAGCACCCAGTAGAGACTGAGCCATGTCTTTGTATGTGGGTCTACAGACATGTGGGTGTTAATGTGGGTGTGACCCAGTATACAGCACGTTATCTCCGTGTTCCAGGGCTCGTTACCACGATGTGGGCTATGAGGAAGCTAATGTGTGTGTCTGTTACGTTGCCAGTACGTTATCTCCGTGTTCCGGGGCTTGTTACCACGAGGTGGGCTATGAGGAAGCTAATGTGTGTGTGTGTCTGTTACGTTGCCAGTACGTAATCTCTGTGCCACAAGTCTACTGGAGCTTTCTGCCTGTTTAAACAGCCGGTTGGAGCCAATACAAGATCAAGTGTGACTGAATTAATAACACAACGCAAGAGGGAGGGAGTACACAACCGCTACAGTGGATACATATACACAGTGGGTACATATACACAGTTGATCAGGGGCGGACTGGGGGAAAAAGTGACCCGGGAGTTACTGTCAGACTGGCCCACTCATTACACTGTGCGTTATATATGTGTCCTCTGTGTATAAGACTGGGTTCATCCGTCTCTTCCTGGATGTGATATCCAGCCAATCCAAAGACAAGGATTGTAACCAATTAGATGTTGAGATACGATGGTGACTGGCTGCGCCCACTTACTGTCAGATTGAAGCTTCGCGAGCGAGCAGGTTAAACATTCGCGAGAGAGAGACATTTGCTCGCGGAGTGACGTAAAAGCGCTCGTCAAAGTAAATTACGCGCGCAGTTTGGGATTTGCACGCGCGCGTGGAGCTCATTTGCGCTCTCCAATTATGACAGGGATTGGCCTTCATAGATCTTATATTACGTTTTAGCCAGGTATTGGCCTGATATATAATAGAAGTACCATGACATCTGTTAAAGAGAGTCACGACGGTCATCTATTGATGTGAGATTCACAGCATTACTTTCTTACACTGAATATGTGTTATTCTTATTGCCAAAGTCAATGCAAAGACGCGAATGGACGCAAGTAGACACAGGGGCAGCAAACTGCTGTAAAGGCATTTTGCAACACCAGTTTGACTTTTCTATAAAAAATGTGGCTGTTACTTTGTATTCACTGTGTCTTCGATGCAGGAAAATACCCTGATTGCAGTAAATCTGGCCCTTCTCATGTTAGAATGTAAAGTTTTGCAAATAAACTTACAATTACACTGTCGGTTCTCCTGAGCTCTGGAACACTGATGTCCTCATCAACATCATCTGGAGTGGGGTCAAGAATAATGGTACTGTCACTGGACCACTGGTTTTCTTCCTTAAAAAGAAACATCAGAAAATGTTTAGACAGGCTACCTACCTACAAAATTAAAAATAAGCTGTTGCATGGAGGCCTCAATCAGATTTTATTTAACAGACTTTACTCAGGCAGGCTGCTCAGGTTTATTAACAGCCACTAGGCCACAAATAATCAAATTATGTGGAAAACATTGCTTATTCTTGTGTATGTATGCTGTTTTACATAAATAATCAAAGAATAAACCCTACAACTTATATTACATCCAACATTAGGAATAAGTGGCTCCAATGCAAACAATTGAATTAATTAAAAGGCACCGCCTCATTCTAAGATCTCTTAGCTATCATTATGGCTGCACATTGACATAATCTAAAAATCTTGCTCCCTTTAATATTCAATACTTTTGGTACACAGGAACATTTTACTTTGAACTTAAACTGATGGCAGTTTAACAGACTGAGGAACTGAGTTCTGCAGTCAAACATCAAACTAAATCTTCTGTGTGATGGTAAAAGCTGATATTATTCAAATAAGATTTCAGAGGGGTGGACCATATATTACCAGCCAGACACAACATTCTCTTACTTTATGCAGCTGGAGAACCTGACTCAATCACTTGACCTACACACTTGAAACAGATACGTACCAGGTATATAGGCCACCACCCAAGTATATTTCAGCATTTTATCTGTTTAATTATTCGTCCATCCAAGACAACGACTACATCCGTTTTCATTTAAGTAGTGGTCTGCTATTAGACAAGAGTCTAGTGAATATTTAGAATAGAATTCAGTGGAAAACATTGTAGTAACACGTTGAATATGTGTGATTAACTAGCTGTAGTCTGTAAGAAATTAAATACTGTATCATTGTTTTGATGTCTATTATAGTTACACAGTCGAGCAGGTTAACTGTCAAACAAGAACCCAAAGACATCCTACCTCTTCCTTCTGGTCAGGGTCAAAGTCATCAGCGCCTGCAAATATATTACAGAGGATTAAAATATTAATATGGTGTACGATGAACTAATAACGGCAACATGAGGCTGTTCAAACCTTGATGGAAAAAATGTGTTTCATTTGCATTCCTATTTAAATAGTTGTATGACCTAAACCCAGAGAGTATGATCAGTTAGGGATAGCAAACGTATAGACTCCTTTATGTATTTAGTATAATATTCTACACTTTTACAAACAACTTCCTACAAACCTCAATATACAACCCCCTCCCCTCCTCACCTGTGCATTCAGAGCTGCCACCAGCGGATGAAAAACATGCTCCATCCTCCTGTAAGCAAAAAAGGACACATTCAGTCCAAATTAAACATGTCACAATACTCAGTATTTCAAGCTGTCGTGGTAGAATTTGTAATTAAAATTATGACATGAATCATTTAGATATCACCTGAGCTGCTATTATCCCAATTTGACCGAGACTAAAGTCTGGTCTTATAAGACTTTATTCTCGGTCAAATTATAGTAACGAGATCTATTTCTGTTATGAGGCTAAATATTCTAACTCAAAACCCATGGCCATTTGAATTACTATATCCGCATACATGTGAAAAAAATACTACATTTTAAAAGTTGACTGTGACTAATTTGATCTCATTGTAATACAGCTGTAACAATATAATGTTTTAACCTGAGTGCAACTTTGTTATTTCAAGATAATCTGTGGTAATAGCAAAGGTCTGGTGTGAAACTTGAACAATTTTTGTAATTGAATAATCAAAATTGAGGCCTCGGAGGTATTTGCCGTTTAAAGGTAGATCTGACATGACATTTATGTGAATTTAGGGAAGATTATAACATTTTTCCAATGTTAATATATATTTGGTAAGTCAATTATACTTTCGAACAACGGAAGGACTGACTATGTGCATGAGGCTACACTAGTTCTATCATAGTTCTATCTCTCTCTCTGTGTTCATCATGCTCTCTATATTCTTTATATTATGTATATTCGCAGCTTGGGAGATGAGAAAATCCCCCTTGTTCCAAAAACTACATAAATACATCACTTTGTTGAGCATAATACTAACATTCAGTGTGAAAAGATAATAATGATAAAACATCAGTTCTAATAAATATCTAAATCCCATTATATTGCAACTGTAAAACTCCCACGATGTGTAAATTATATATTTATAGTTAACCGTAATTAGATAATTGAAGGCTGGTCTCAGGTCAGTTTCACTTGACTTTGGCGCATGTGCCGTTAGCTGCTCGCTTAGTGTTAGCTAACATTAGCTAGTCCTATCACATTACAACATAGCTCTGTGTATATATGCAGTACATATACAAGCAGTACGAACAGTAACAGTGTAATGTGACATTAGGAAGGAGTATAAGCATTAAAAACTCACCATTTCCATCAAGATTTGTGCCGTCAGGTCACGTGTAGAGCTGCCTGCAATCTGATGCAGGCCCGAGCGCATGTGCTGAGGAGGGGCGGGACTAAGCCAGAAGTGAAACTTGAAATGTCAAACAGAACCGGACTTTTAACATTCTCACGGGCCGTGGTCACAATGGGGACAGTACAAGTCATGATGTGTGTGATGGCTCAGAACAGAAACGTTTGATCATTTACACAGAACATGACTTTCACCGTCCTCATGGGCCGTGGTCACAGTGGGGACAGTACAAGTCAGGATGTGTGTGTGATGTATCAGAACAGAAACGTATGATACTTTACACAGAACATGACTTTCACCGTCCCCACGTGTCCACGCCCATCCCCCAACCCTTTGGTCACTGAGCAAGAGGAAGCTCAGGATCCATGTTAATAACTTAGACAGGTAATAGTAATTGCTAAAATATACGGTTTATATCAATTACCTGCTTATGTGAGGCGGTATTACTAGAATTTAGTATAAAATATGTACAAATTTAAATAAAATCTAAAAAAGGAGATTGAATTGACACAAGCATTTCTAATGAAGTTAATCAATAGAAGCATTATTAAAAAATTATACAAACATTGATATTCATAAAAACAAACTACAACCATTTATAAGCCCTTGTATTCAACAGAACAAGTATTTATGAATGTATTTTATAAATAAGTGTAGGGAACTTGAAAATATAATGTATTATACATATGATCTTGCTTATAATTTCATGTAATTTCCTGAAGACGGATCTACAGATAGTAGATATAGTTGTTGTGGTACACAAAACATAGAAACCGTAGTTAACTGGATGTAATTCCAATTCTTTGAGTAATCTGGTGACTCAGGATTTGTTGCACTCTGCCAGAAGATGAGCTGCACTGGCACCATCCTTATAGACATAGTCAAAATGATTGTGCCAACGACATGATTGGTCAGTGGGTGCACTACAAGTCTCCAAATCTCGATATGAAGCCCAAGTGGATAAGCAAAGAGCAAAGCCTGCTCCTTCTTTCATATGTTCCTGTATCCACCATACAGTCAATTGTTACAACAATATAGGCTTGTAGCTCCGTCACTGCGAGCTAAACACTCAACAAAGTCTCGACTGTTCTCTGTCCTGGCTCCTCGATGGTGGAATGAGCTCCCCATTGACATCAGAACAGCAGAAAGTCTCTACATCTTCCGTCGCAAACTAAAAACTCATCTTTTTCGACTATACCTGGAATAAAGAAAGTAGCACTTTAGTAGCACTGGAATGGCTCTTACTGATAGCACTTTGTAGTTGAACTTTTTGATGAAATTGTACCTTCTTGATTCTTGTTGTTCTGATTCTTGTTTGTAACCGTGGAATGCACTTATTGTAAGTCGCTTTGGATAAAAGCGTCAGCTGGATGAAATGTAATGTAATAATCTACCAAACAATGAGCGTTGCTAGCTACAAGGGATGCAACCATAGATATAGAATAGGACATTCAGCGGTTTTCCATTGTCATAATGATAACACATGTCTGTGGGGCTGTTAAGTGTTGTTGCAGCTCACTGGGAAGAGAGCCGACTTAGCTCAGCCAGATGGCTAGCTACTGAGCAAGCTAGCTTATCTTTCTCCTGAGTAGGCCTCAGTAGTTAGACAGAGCGACCGTTACACCGAGCACTGCTGTTGGCCACCAGCTGATCATCGTCTGTAACTAGTAAAGCATTTAAGCAGAGTAGAATTAGCAAGCTAGCTAACTAGTGGGTTGTCTGCTAGTTTGCTAGCTAGCTTGCTAATTTCCCTTGCTTAAATGCTTCGCAGGTTTTACATGATGTATCTTTAAATTTCAATTAGGTCAAAGTGCAAGAAACTTTTCTTGATATTAGAATGTACAGTGCATCCGGAAAGTATTCACAGCGCTTCACTTTTTCCACATTGTTATGTTACAGCCTTATTCCAAAATGGATTAAATTAATATGTTTCCTCACAATTCTACACACAACACCCCATAATGACAAAGTGAAAAAGGTTCTTGAGACATTTTTGAAAATCTATTAAAAAATAAAGAACAAAAATATAACATGTACATGTATTCACATGTAAGTATTCACAGCCTTTGCCATGACACTCAAAATTGACCTCAGGTTCATCCTGTTTCCACTGATCATCCTTGAGATGTTTCTACACCTTGACCGGAGTCCACCCTGCTATGTTCAGGTGATCAGACATGATTTAGAAAGGCACACATCTGTCTATATCAGGTCCCACAGTTGACAGTGCATGTCAGAGCACAAACCAAGCCATGAAGTCCAAGGAATTGTCTGTAGACCTCCGAGACAGAATTGTATGGAGGCACAGATCTGGAGAAGGGTCCAGAAACATGTCTGCAGCATTGAAGGTCCCAATGAGCACAGTGGCCTCCATCATCCGGAAATGGAAGCCACCAGGACTCTTCCTAGAGTTGGCCGCCCAGCCAAACTGAGCGATCGGGGTGAAGGGTCTTAGGCAGGGGGATGACCAAGAACCCGATGGTCACTCTGACAGAGCTCCAGCGTTGCTCTATAAAGGAGTTTGCCAAAAGGCACCTGAAGGACTCTCAGACCATGAGAAACAACATTCTCTGATGAAACAAAGATTGAACTCTTTGGCCTGAATGCCAAGCGTCCTGTTTGGAGGAAACCAGGCCCTGCTCATCACCTGGCCAACAGCATCCCTACAGTGAAGCATGGTGGTGGCAGCATCATGCTCTGGGGATGTTTTCTAGCGGGAGGAACTAGAAGACAAGTCAGGATTGAGGGAAAGATGAATGCAGCATGTACAGAGACCTCCTGGATGAAACCTGCTCCAGAGCTCTGGACCTCAGACTGGGGCGACGGTTCCTCTTCCAAGAGGACAGCGACCCAAAGCACACAGCCCAGACCACAAAGGAGTGGCTTCAAGACAACTATGTGAATGTCCTTGAGGGGCCCAGAGCCCTGACTTGAACCCGACTGAACATCTCTGGAGAGATCTGAAAATCGCTGTGCACCGACGCTCTCCATCTAACTGATGGAACTTGAGAGGTTCTGCAAAAAATAATGGGAGAACCTGCCCAGAAATAGGTGTGCCGAGCTTGTAGCATCGTACTCAAGAAGACTTGAGGCTGTAATTGCTGCCAAAGGTGCTTCAACAACGTATTGAGCAAAGGCTGTGAATACTTATGTACGTGTTATATTTTCGTTCTTTATTTTTAATACATTTGAAAAAAGCTTTTTTCACTTTGTCATTATCGGGTATTGTGTGTAGAATTTTGAGGGAAAAAATTAATTTAATCCATTTAGAATAAGGCTGTAACATAACAAAATGTTGAAAGAGTAAAGCGCTGTGAATACTTTATGGATGCACTGTATTATACAGATGCTCTTGCATATAAATGCATGTAATGTCCTGGAGATGGAAAAGGCATAGAAAGGTTTGACAAAAAAATTATCTTAAAGACGATGAACGGAATACATGGATACATAAATAAATCATAGTGCTGTTTTTCTTCATTCTGGAATGCCAGAACCATTGGTCCAGTTAACCGTGAGCCGCTGAGTCCTTCTCTGGTGGCATTTGTGTAAATACATACACATTATACTGTGTGCGTATATATCTTCATCAGTAGTCGGAGAGAGGATATTAAGTCTTTTCCCTATATATATATATGTATATATATATATACACACACATACAACTGTGTAATGATTGTAAGGAGCTCGTTGTCACTAATGCCTAGCATCACTGCAAGTCCATCAGGCCTCAGACAGATGCTCTAGACTGGGCCTTATTGTCTATAGTTTCTTGTTGTGCCAAATTACCTTGAGGAAGCCCAGACTATACTCATTCTGATGCTGTTAGTATTTCGGCTTTTTCTTTTGGCTGTTCTAGCTGCACTTCTAACAGGACTACCAGTGCTAACACTTCTATTTAGTGATGATTAGTTTTCCACTATGACCTCTTTTTTGGTGTGATATTGTTAGCTGAAGAGCTAATGCTAGTACATATTTTATGTTGTCATACACATGTGTGTGGGGCTGTTAAGTGTTGTTGCAGCTTACTGGGAAGAGAGCAGACTTAGCTCAGCCAGAAGACTAGCTACTGAGCTAGCTAGCTTATCTTTCTCCTGAGCAGACAGGGAGTTAGGCCGAGGGACCGTTACATCGAGCGCTGCTGCTGGCCACAAGCTTGCCGTTGCGACCATCTTTCGTAACATTTAAGCAGAGTAGAATTAGTAAACTAGCGATTATCTGCTAGTATACTATATAGTTTGCTAATTTTACTCTGCTTAAATGCTTTACTAGTTACAGAAAATTAGCTATACAAAGTTGTTACTTATCAGGCTAGTGCTCAAAGTGGGCCCTTCTACATTTCACTCTTTCGTGTACCGTAATTTCTTTTCTGCGCCAGCAGTTCTCACAAGCTGCAGGTACCCTTTTCTGCCCCCTCTGTATCAGTTTCTCGTGATGGCAATTCATAACTGTGCTGCTCCAGTGTTTTTGCACCTTGCTTAAACAGCAGTAAAATGCTTCACTAATTACAGAAACGTATCCAAACAAAGTTGTTACTCATCAGGCTAGTGCTCAAAGTAGGCCCTTCTACATTTCACTCTTTCGTGTACCGTAATTTCTTTTCTGCGCCAGCAGTTCTCACAAGCTGCAGGTACCCTTTTCTGCCCCCTCTGTATCAGTTTCTCGTGATGGCAATTCATAACTGTGCTGCTCCAGTGTTTTTGCACCTTGCTTAAACAGCAGTAAAATGCTTCACTAATTACAGAAACTTATCCAAACAAAGTTGTTACTCATCAGGCTAGTGCTCAAAGTGGGCCCTTCTACATTTCACTTTTTCGTGTACCGTAATTTCTTTTCTGCGCCAGCAGATCACATAAGCTGCAGGTACCCTTTTCTGCCCCCTCTGTATCAGTTTCTCGTGATGGCAATTCATAACTGTGCTGCTCCAGTGTTTTTGCACCTTGCTTAAACAGCAGTAAAATGCTTCACTAATTACAGAAACTTAGCCAAACAAAGTTGTTACTCATCAGGCTAGTGCTCAAAGTGGGCCCTTCTACATTTCACTCTTTCATGTACCGTAATTTCTTTTCCGTGCCAGCAGTTCTCACAAGCTGCAGCTACCCTTTTCTACCTCCTCTATATTAGTTTTTTGTGAAGGCAATTTATAATAGTGCAGTTACAGTGGTTTTGCACCATGTTTAATCAGCAGTACAATTTTACAGGGCTATCATTTCCAGAAAAATATGTAAAACCCAAAATGTCCTAGTATCTTTTATTTAATGAAGAAATTCAGAGTTACTCTTTATCCTGCTGCGTAATATGTACAACCATCCTGACTGATATTTATTTAGATTTTAGGAGCAGGCTGCAGCATTCTGGATCAACTGTAGAGACCTGAGAGACCCAGCAGAGCAGCCCGATAATACAGAGTTACAGTGCAACAAAACAAGACCTTATTAATATCCGTATTAATTCATGTTACACCACTGACATGGCATAAGAAATCAAATATAGTTTTAGATCTATTATTATTATTGCTGTTATTAATATCAATGATGAGATCATTAATAATAATTAAATATTATACAAAAGTTAAATATTAATAGCAACTATAGTAATATCAATATTCATATATATTTAGTATTTATTTATATATGTATTTGTGTATTTATATTTACAAATCAAGATAAAGTTTTAAATGAATTGCCAAACTTAAATACTACTTTTGACCAATAGGGGGCGAAAGAGAGTGAACAAACAGCGATGCACACTTCAAGAACAACCGACCTCGTGGGGACTGCAGTACCCTGTGTATACTCTAGGGGCGCCTTCATACACAGTCACACAGATTTTTGTCTTGAAAAGGGTTTCATGGGGACTTCCTAGAAAAAAGCATGGGGCGTATCTAGACACTGTTCTGAAGCCAATGGGAGGGGTTTGC
>CM042216.1:12622474-12687474 GCA_023566465.1 Cottus gobio
GACGTGGAAGAGGAGAGGGGCTGAAGAGCATACATTACATTTCTATAGACTCTTCTTCGCAGCTCTATAGGATACTCTGTGTGTTTGACCAGTTTGAAGTTTAACAGATGGTAATGTTATGTAGATTTTTTACCAACCTTGGCTCCCTTGCTGACCCAGGGACAATATACTAGCCCCTTCAGCAAACAGCACCTGTAACACACACACACACACGCACACACAAGCGGTGAATATTCTCTCTGACAAACACTCTCTTCGTTTGAGGGAAAGCAGGAGGGACAAACTGTTTCCATTTAGTTCAGGTGTTTCAAATTCTTGCCATAGAAAATATTAATAATAATAATATTGGACTGCCTTTGTGCAAGTGAGTGTTTGTTGTCCAAGTGTAAAAGGGGAGCTGGAAGATTCCCTGACCTCAGGCCTGTGTGTTGCCGTGACCGAATTCATTTTCTCATTAACTAGAAACCCCAAATAATTTTACGCTGGAATTTGCATCATTGTTGGAATACTAATATCCACACGTAAGAGAGTTAATTGAAGCTTCACATTGCACTTCACGTCTTTCAGTTGTTCCAGGAAATTAAATGATTTGAATTTTGAGAGAACTTTGAAATGCAAAACAACTTAATCTGATTTTTTTTATTATTAAATAATAATACAAAAATCCAGGGCATTTAAAGTTTCTCTTGTTATGACGGTCCATGCAATGGCAGTTCAGCTGATTCATATTTCCAAATATTATTTATATTAATGGTATCTGTCTATATGGATCATGCTGTGCAAACAGGAAGTTTGGTACCACTTGTTTTTGTTGTTTTTGTTGTTGTTGTTGTTGTGTTTCATTAATGTGACCCTTAAACAAATACTGACTCATTAGTGCTGAGTCGTATTTAAATCGCTGTGACGTGAACGCTATTTCAAGAGCACTACTGTGCCACAGTGTTCACTACATTCCTACTAAATCTGTCCTTTTCCTAATAAATTCAGGTGTTTGTTTTGTCATCCTTTATTTGTTTATTTTTTAATCTCCAAATTAAAGAACATTACACCTATCTGATGTTCAGAATCAGAGAAAACTTGTGTTAATTGCCACTCTCTCGCTGATAATAAGTGGGGAAACAAGATTTCCGTTTGAAAAGTAGAATCACATCACAACAATACGGTTGAATAAAATCCACTGATTAATCCCACACTGCTCATGATTATATATATATATATATTGCGCTCACGTGATAAATACCACGAAGGTTTGTTTTTCTTTCTCTCGCGACATTTCATGGAAACTCAGTTTCCCCTAGAATCGGTCCTTTGATTCAAAAAAAGTATAATAGGACACTTTGAAAAACATTGATTTTTCTCCACATTGATTAGGTTTTCTAAAAAAAACTTTCACTATATGGCATAACCCACTTAATTTACCACTTTCACACACACGCGCGCGTGCGCAAATCATAACCCGGTGAACCAGAGTGTCTCGGTGCAGACCAAACAAACACCCGGCCTCATGCATTATGAATGTTCATTTACACTTGTGAGCTCTCGTGGGATGAGCTTTAGCTTATATACATTCACTCATTGCTGTGTCCGAGGTATTTCCTCCTCCTCGCCCTTGCTGGACACACACGCACACACACACACACACACACACACACACACACACACACACACACACACACACACTCAGACAGATAGTTGACATGTCTGACAAGCGGACCCGTCTGCAGCTCAAACTGACATTTCATTTTATTTTTGATATATTTTTGTTTCAAGTTGATGATGGAATCCAAACGGCTCGTCGCCGACATGATGTGAGATTAGTTTCGGGTTTTCCTTTTGAGGGGCCGTCGTGTTTAACTCACGGTGTCACTGTCCTTTTATTAGCGACGTCACGGGTTAATGGGGGTATCGATTTTTGTGTCTGGGAGCCTGTGAAGTGTGTGTCGCGGGGATGAGAGCAGTTTAAACTCAGAGGAGCCTGCGTGGACACAAACACCTCCACTCGAATGATCCAAACGCGAAAGTGAATTAGAGAAATAAAGGCCCGTGTTATTCTTCTTTTTTTATGGGAGGGGGGTTGGGGGGGTCTGGCTCAGCACAGGTCTGACAATGGTGCACACATTTTTACACATACATAACCGGGGCTATAAAATCCTTTTTAAAAAAATGTTTAAAAAAAAGTCGGGGCCTGGCACGCAGGATCAGAGATGGGGGCTTCACGGGGGAAGTTTTCAAAGGTCATGACACCAAGTGACAGGTCCCGCCCCGAGGCCCAAGGCTGTCTCAATAGCAGACTAAAGCTGATTTATCTGCGGGCTGCAGCCTGCTGCATTAAACTGGAGAGGAGAGCGTGTAGGCAAAGGAGCACATATAATGAAAAAGAACACAATATATTAAAATGTCTCTCCAAAAAAAACCTCCCCATTAGGCTACTCTGAGCTGCACATTTAGACTTCCACGCGACAACAAACTCCGTGAACTTTTTCTTTGTTAATTAAATGTTTATAAGTTTTTACAGAATTATTATAAGAAGATGGAAAACATGACAAATGTCCTTAAAAATAGGAAACACTGGGAAAGAGAGACACACCAAAGCTCTCCATTCTCCATTGGAGAATTTGCATTTTATTGTGCTCGGTTAGTGGAAAACATGGTGATCTGGCAACACGAGTTCATCTTCACTTTATGCTCCTTACATGTAATGAGCACTATATTTTGTTAAAGCCATTAGATTGGATTTTATTTTTTAGACCGGAATAACTATTAATCTAGCAACATATTGCTTTCCTCACTTAATCTTGATAATATTATTTTAAGCGTTGAATTATTGGCCAATAGAAGATACGCTATATATTTTGCGAAAGACATCAACAAGCTACATTTCATGCTGAAAATATACATTTGTTTCGTTATTTTTTGCTTCAAGACGATTACCATACCGGAGGTTTTTAGTAAACAAATCCCCAATTTTGTATTATTATTCACTCCCCTGCTTTGCAGCAAATAATCTGAGTCATAAAATCATCCGCAATAGATTGACTCAAATCCGCCAAATAAACAAACAAGCAGCTAAAACAAACCGCAAACTGCTATTTGATACACAGACGAAATTAAAGAAATTGTGACTCATTATTTGTGTTATTTAGCAGTAATGTGGAGAGAGCCCGCAGTGCTGCATGGTGTAAGTGTAGCAGGGCTGGCTCGGGTTATCTGTGAATGGGCTCTTTATTGGAGGCGCGGAGCGGGGATTTGCCTTTTATTCGCCTCGCTATGGAAACGCGCTCGGCGGCAGAAAAATGTTGATGTGAATAAAAGGAATCGGCACAAGGAGCGTTTCCAGAGAAGCATCTGTTACACTTAGAAACTTAGACTATCGAGAGCAATACAACCCCCTCTCCAAGTCCCTCTCCTGTCTGCTTTATGCTCCCCCCCCCAAAAAAAAACGCACTTTATTTTTGTAACAGGGAAATTTTAGATGTATTTTTAAGCGATTTTGCGCGTGGAACCAGCTCAGCAAATTAAAATAAAATCTAATTATGTTAATGTAATACCCACATGCTCAAACTAACTCCAATAAGACACATTTTTGTCTAAATGGAGAATTCATCCTCCAAAATCAATTCATCAACGTGACTTGTAAGAAAATACAGGAATTGTTTTAAATTGAAATGAAACTACTATTTTGCATATGATTCTGCATAATTCCATCCCATAACGACTCGAACGAAAGCAATCCGGTTAAGTAAACTAAAGGCCAGTTGATTAGCCAATCCCATCCAATATTTAGCCACTTTTAATTTTCCCAGAGAGTTTCCCAGAGTCAAAATGAAGCATCTACACGCAACCACAACAGCAGACACACACATAGTGTTGAGTTATTCCACCTATCAAAGAGGCCCATCTCGCCGAGGCTAGCCGGTCCCTGTCATCGTCTTCCCTCCCTGTCTGTCACTCCTCCGCCACCGAGGCCCCGTCCGCCCTCCCGCGGCCCCCGTGCACCCGTCCAGCCCGCGATCAGCTCACCTGCTCCGGCCCTCCTCTCGGTCTGCCGCCGTCTCCGCGAGCAGCTCCTTCGGCCCCTGCGCTCTTTAATGACTTTCCGGTGGCTGCAGCCTTCTTTTATTTCTCCTAAATGTATGAAAATGTATGCAAATTTAAATCAAGCTTAACCTGGGAGCTCGAGCAATATATTTAATGGAATTTCAAACCAATAAGGAGACTGGGACGTAGTCCTCTAATGGCAAATATGGTTACGCAGCCAAGTTATTTCTCAGATATGCAGATAGATCTTTTTTCAACTCTGAGAGGACATGATGAGATTCTTAAAGAGTGGGAGTGGGAGTGCTTGAGGACACATTTATTTCTGCAAAAAAAGTTTAGGTTGTAAACATGTTGGGCGAGTACACACTTCCAGGAGCAAAGGATGGGATTGTTTTAGTCCGTTAGTTTTAGTTATTTTATTAACATCGTATTTAAAATACAAAATTTGCATTTACAGGCCCAGGGTGCATTATTTTTGTCTGAACAAATTGAGTATGGACAAAGAGTGCCCAGTGCGTAAAGCAGTATCTTGAGGAGCTCTCTCTATAAACACCTGAGGAAGTATTCTCTAAAAGTTAATCATTAGCAGTGAGAACTGCTCTTGGTTTGATTGTATCCTTCTAAATTAAGTGCTGGCACGTCTTACAAATGCCATTGCGCATTAATCTCCTTCTTCGCACGCGCTCAAGGGTGACAGGAGCAGCAATAAACTCGTGCGTAAATCAGTTGGAAACTTTAATTAATAAACAGGAACTGCGCTCCACGCGCACATCGTCCCACAGCCAGACCCAGTGGACCAGCACTCCGACTCACTTCCGGTTCGGCTTTCTGTAACCCTTTCCTATCCGCAGCTCTCCTTCCAGAGGCGGAGGTTCGGGTATCTGCGCCGCCATTGGCCGAGACGCGTCGTCACTGCGCCCCAATCGCTCTGTGAGTGGCGGCGGAGGCTGTCACTCAAAGCCAGGCTGCTGCGGAGGCTCCAGAGAGAGGGAGATGTCAGAGGCTGAGCTGCTCCCTTCCTTCAGTAGCACTAGTGGGGTTCAGCAGCCAGCATGGCCACAGCTGCCTCCAGCCCCTACACCCTGCTCAGCTCCAGCCCCATGATCCACCCGGACAGCCAGGCCATGCAGCCTGCTAGCCCCTACAGGGGACACCAGAAACTCCTCCAGGGTGACTACCTGCACAGCGTCCAGGGCAACGGACACTCCCTCGGGCACCAGTGGGCGAGCAGTCTGTCGGAGGGCAGCCCCTGGTCGGCCTCCATGGAGCAGCAGGACGTAAAACCGGGCCGAGAGGACCTGCAGCTCGGCATCATCCATCACCGCTCCCCGCACGTAACGCATCACTCCCCTCATCACAACAACCATGGCAACCACCCGGGAGCCTGGGGAACCCCGGTGTCCCACAACTCGTCCATCACCAGCGGGCAGCAGATCAACATCTACTCGCAGACGGGCTTCACTGTCAACGGCATGCTGGACCACGGGGGCCTCACGCCTCCACCCAACCCGCAGGGCCAAGGCATGCACCCGGGCCTCAGGGACACGCTCAGCCCCGAGCACAGCGACCTTGGCGGGCACCACTGCCACGACCACTCCGACGAGGAGACGCCGACCTCGGACGAGCTGGAGCACTTTGCCAAGCAGTTCAAGCAGCGGAGGATCAAGCTGGGCTTCACGCAGGCGGACGTGGGGTTGGCCCTGGGTACGCTCTACGGGAACGTCTTTTCCCAGACCACCATCTGCAGGTTCGAGGCTCTGCAGCTGAGCTTTAAAAACATGTGCAAACTAAAGCCGCTGCTGAACAAGTGGCTGGAGGAGGCGGACTCGACCACGGGCAGCGCCAGCAGCATAGACAAGATAGCAGCTCAGGGGAGGAAGAGGAAGAAGAGGACGTCCATCGAGGTGAGCGTGAAGGGGGTTCTGGAGACGCACTTTCTCAAGTGTCCCAAGCCGGCCGCGCCGGAGATCACCTCGCTGGCGGACTCGCTGCAGCTGGAGAAGGAGGTGGTGCGCGTGTGGTTCTGCAACCGGAGGCAGAAGGAGAAGCGCATGACGCCGCCGGGAGAGCTGCAGCACGAGGGACCCTATTCTCACGGCGGGAGTGCGGGGGACGCCTCGTCGTGCCACGATCTCTGACCGAAAGCACCGGGAGGAAACCCCCCCGGCACGGACTCCGGAGCGCAGGGGCGCGCGCGGTGGCACCTCCAAGCCGTCCCGGTACAGACTCCTCCAGCACTGAACCACAACGACAATAACAGAGATGCCTGTTCAGCCTTCGTCCTTTTCTGACTGTCACGAGGGCATTTTATTCTATAGCGGCATATCAAACGTCACATTTTTTCAGATCACCTTCGGAGCCCGCCAAATTGTTTTCTACATCACGGATATAAATACAAAAATGTGCCTAATAACCTGCCAGCGCCTTTGGTTTGTGTCACCATTTCCCATCTGCTCGGTAATAATGATAGCTCGGGACTGGTGTTCTGTTGGGGCTTTTCTCCGGTGGACCAGCGGACTGAAACAAACAATAATATCACTTTTCTTAATTGATTTGTTGCAGCACCGGAGGCCGTTTTACGGTCCACCTCATGCTTCCCTCGGGCTCACAAACGCTTTAGCTCTCACCATATTTACACTTATTGTTTTGTAACACACTCGTAGCAGATCTGTAATTATTTTTTTTTCGCATATGCAAATATAGGCCCTCATTCCAGTTGTAGAGGTATTGCTACCAACATAATAGCACTTGGAGTTTTTTTTTTAATTTTTAATTTGTATTGAATTCCTCCCTTATGGCCTGTAGCTCACGGAAGCCACACACAGTCACAGCTATTTATGAAATGCATTTATTTGATTTCAATCATCTTCGACCATATAAACTGTGGACTCTGAAGCAGAGCCGAGAATAGAAAGAGGGGTTGACGACGCTATACACCTGCCTATAATTTTATTGTACGTTCAGTATCAAAATTTTATAATCTTAAATACTCCTGTTATTGGTTTATTTCTTAAGTATTTTTTCGAATATTGTACAGTTTTATATATTACCCTTTTGAAGTCATTAATTTAAAAAATGCTCTTAGTTATTCATGCACTTAATTAGCAATGTAAAAAAACAAAAAATAAAAAACAAACACAATATTTTCAGTAAGATTGAACTGTTTCGACGGTTTTATTCCAAATTTCGATGACAGCTCAAGTAATTATTTATTTTCAGTATAAAGCTTGTATTATGTTTTGAAATAAACTATGTATGTTGTAATAAACAATTTCTTGCTACAACTGTTCACTGTGCAACACAGAATTTAACTTCTGGGGAATGACTATTCAAACAAAAGTATGGCTTATTATTATTATTTAAATAGTGAAAGCACAAATTAAAATGTATAATTCATTTTGCTTATTCAACATTTTCTTCAAAACTGTTACACGATTTGAAGATGGGTTCAATTTAAATTTGTGACTAAATTGGATTATACTAAAGAGAAAACTATGCTCTAATTATGCATGTATACAAGTATGCTAAAGCAGCATAACCTTCACTTAGCTTCAATGTCATGTCAAAGGGCAACTTTTTCCAAGTCTCTCATGTCACATAACAGCTGTAAAATATCCAGCGGTGGAAGCAGGACCTTGGCTGCAGGTCTGCAGGCTCCACGGATCAAGCAAACTGAGTCGCTTTCTCCAGCAGTTCCACTGAAATGTTATTGTCCGGGCCCTCTGCCCTCCTCAATCAGACATGCGTGATTTATCGCCTGGGCCGCTGGGCCTGACAGCAAAACACAATGACACACACACGCGCGCGCGCGCGCACACACGCACAAGCACACACAAACACACACAATCAGAAGCAGATGAATCTCATTTCAAAGACTACAGCTGCGTATAATTGGCCATGCAAGGACAAAATAGAGCTATATTCCCTGGTATAAAAAAAAAAGTCATAATAGCTAAAAATAATTTAGGGATTTTTTTGGGGAAATAAGTAGGCCTGTAGATGCAATGCTGCTTAAATGATTCAAAGACAGAGCTGGAGAGAGGGAGAGTGAAGGAGTGGAGAGGGGAGAGGCGGAAGGGTGCTAGGCCTTGCCTTGAAATGGAGAGCCTGACTGGAATACTAATGCATCTGAATTTATGCATCTCCTCAGTCTGCAGCCCTGAGTGAGAGGGGGGTGGGGGAGACAGAGAGAGAGTGAGAGAGAGAGAGAGAGAGAGAGAGAGGGTGAGGGTGGAGGTGAAAGGGGGCGGTTATGTAGAAGAAGAGAAAAGTAAAACCGTGGCTGATTGATTCCATCCATCTATTTTAGTTCGAAATAATCCCTGATTTCTGGGAGGGGGTGGGGTGAGAGAAGGGGGGGGGGGGGGAGAAGAGTAGAGCGAGCAGCCGAGCAAACAAGCTAAGCGAGCCAAGGTCCAGAGCAGCCCTGCAGTATCCTTGAGCCTCTTCCAGCTCGCACGGCCTCGGCGCGAGTCGGGATGCTCAAAAAAACCTTCCAGATATGTCTCTGAAAGACTAACGGACACCTCCACGTAAATAAGTCACGAGTGGAAAATGATTGACTGTGGAAAAGGTGCAAAGGAGAGAGAGGGGGGAGAGAGAGAGAGAGAGAGAGAGAGCTTTATAACAGGTGCAAGATGAAAGCACTTTTCAGAGGTATTAAAGGAAGATCTTCAGGCTGTGGTTCCTCCAAAACTTTGAGCCTCTCGTGCAGATGTCTGGGCCTCGGAATCAGATCCCTGAGGTGTGTGTGAGCGGACTGGTCACCGGCAGGAGGCCGCAGCAGAGAGGCAGCAGTCTGCGGGACGAGCGGCTTGTTTACCCGCGGACTGCCCTAGACCTTTTTTCAATAATTGCATGTCATCTCAAACCTTCTGTTCTCTTTGAATTCCACGTTTCAAAGACTGCGGTAAAAAGTTAAGAAGTCAAAAAAAAAATCCTCTAAATAAGTTGTTTTCCAAGGCATTCATAAATAATGTGATTTTTCACCCCGGAGCTTTTAAAAGAAAGTATCTGAAGGTCAACAACGTGAATAAAACGCGGAAACATTAAAGGGGGGAGGGGGGGGTAACTTGAAAGCAGGGATGGCCCAAATTCACCGAGTGAAGCGGGCAGAGAAAAAAGAAGTTTGCGAGGCGCTGATGTAGTGTTTGCACTAAAAGTGGCATGCGGGAGGTCAAAGAGAGGACATCGACAGCACATTCATCTTTAATTGGAGGAGTGGGGGGAGTGGGGGGGGGGGGGTAAAGCGGAGGGCTGCAGCCTAGATGTCGCACGGAGAACACAGACAGCAGCCCACATGAGAGGATTCGAACATGTGAGTAATGAACATCGGCTGCTGGTCGGCCACATGCGCGTGTGACTGTTTGGACTCAGCAGCTCCTCACACCTCCTCTGTCGGGACGCGTCGGTCTGATCCTCGTGGTGTTAGAACCGATCCTTAAAGCAGTGGCTTCCCCAAGCTTTGGTCTTTTTGACCCCTTGAAAGAAGGGACTCTGCATCCTGTGTCGACCACAGGATTCTATTCGTTCTCCTTTTGTTTTACTGATGCTTGTAGGGCTTGAAGCGCTTGCACGCTCAGTAATTCTCAAGATTAACACATAATTACCCATTTATAAATCACTAAATTCACAAGAAAAACAAACAAACAAAAGTAACTCAATCTTAACTCATATCTTCTATTGCAGATTCAAAAAGTAATGTTGTCCATCAGTAGCATGTAATCACTAAACTCCAACTAAAACCTCCAGAAGTCCACAGAGTAGCAGTATTTATGTGTTGTACAAATGAATGACAGAGGTGAATAAGATGCATTCAGGATGTCCCGTTAAAGAGTAGCAGCTCTCAAACCGTGTGTGCTGACGTCAGCGTATCCCAGAGCTAAACCTGACCCTATGCCTCTCAGAAGTGTTCAGGACATAAGCCTAATGCGCTCACAACATTTTGACCCTTTCACCCCAAAAGACTGCATGATTAGAACACATTTTCTTCTCAATGCTCTTCACACTTGTTGGGGGGGGGGGGGGGGGGGGGGATCTCTTCACTGATTCATTCCATTTCCAGTGTGCCCCCCTCAGGCAGTCAAGCCACTGCAGGGCACTGACCTGACTTCAAAGTGGATCTATGACCAAACTTGACAACTGATCACTGGAGGGCAGAGGAGCTCTGCAGGTATACGCTGGTGGATTAGAGCACACAATCAATTGCAGAGTAACTGAGAGCCGAGGAGAGAAGAAAGCAGAGAGGATGGGGTGGGATGGGGGGGTGAAGAAGAATAAGAAGATGGATATGCAGTACGACTAATCGTATAACCTAAAATCAATTTCACATCCTCAGTTCTGGCATCCCCTGACAGGGGCTGGGCAGCTTCAGCCACAGTTATTGTATCAGAGGGAATAGAGAAAGAAAAAGCCGGCTCTTTTGTGGTTTCTGGTAAAAAAATCCAGAATGTTATCATCTTAAAAGTGGTCTCCCTCACCACTTAAGATCAATGCAGACTCTCAGAAACCTCCATTTGTATTTATTTTTTAATGTTCAGTCACTGGCAATTAATTGTTTGAAAAGAAATGGTGCCAGTAGAACAGCTGCCTCTGTGATCTCATTGTTCTTCTCTGTTGAGGCTGTGGCATTCATGTCTTTGCAATTACTCTGACAATTAAAACCATATTAAGGTTGCGCGGGATGATGGCTCCATTTAGGAACATACGAACTGCGAGTGACATCCACACTTTGTTCTGAAACTGCAAACTTTGAAGTCTGAGGTGGTGGCACGTGGCTGCACCCGCTGTCAGGAGGCCTGTTTCTTTTTTTTAAACCTCTGAGGCAACATACTGTTGTTCAGAAAGGTATAGCTCTCACCATCTCACTTACCCAGCCGGCAGGCCCACTCCACACACACACACACACACACACACACACACACACACACACACACACACACACACACGGCAAGTGGTATGTGCGAGAGGCCTGTTTATGACACAGAGAGAGTAAATCACTGTGTCTGATATCTTCATTGGAGACAGAGGGCTGATCACTGCTCGTCCTGCTTGTTCCACATTAACTCATTATCACACACGCTCACTCCATTAATTCTCCTGCTTTTATTAGCAGCAAGAGTGGAGAGACACATACACACACACACACACACACAGAGAGAGAGAGAGAGAGAGAGAGTGGGCCGGTGACGAGCACTGCCTCCACCTCATCTGACAGCTAATGGCTTCATTAGGAGCAGCGTGTTAATTGGCCGACTTTGGGGAGACACTCGTTAATGAGGATAAATAGATTCACACCTGAGCGGGGGCGCTACCCAGCCACAGCGGCACTGTGGGAACTCTGGATGGCGAGCAAACGTGGACTGTGGCCCCCTTTCTTTCTCTTTTTTTGTTGTTGTTGTTGTTGTTATTATTATTATTATTATTGTGGCGTATGAGTGGACCTGATGGGACCTCTGTCCCCTCCCTACAGCAGCCTGGACACAGTTGTGTTTTCCTTGCCAGGCAGACTTATTAGCCGAGTGGTTGATTAGCACCGGGAGGCCAAAACAAAGAGCAGTATGTCAAAACAATTAGCCCCACTGTTTACCTCTCAGCTCCCAGGCTGACTGCTAAATGCATCTAATCCAAGAGGGGGGAGGGGAAAGGGGGGGGAGAGCGAGAGCGAGAGAGAGAGAGAGAGAGAGAGAGCGAGGGGGGGGGGGGGGACAAGGAGCTCAGACAGTTGCAGAATAAAGGACAACAGCTGGTCCATAGGTGGGTGGGTGTGCATGTGTGTGTGTGCGTGTGCGTGTGCGTGTGTATGCACATGCATTGATGAGAGCAGTCCTCGACTCAATCCATCTGCTCTCCTGCCTAGATCTCCATCCTCCATCCTGTCTGGCCATGACAGCTCTGACACACACACACACACACACACACACACACACACACACACACCACTGGTTAGAGGAGCATCCTCTCGGGGGAGCAGGGGGATGGACAGACAAAATGGTAGCGGGCGAGACGATCATTTACATAAGAAGAGGCCACAGAGACCCGCGGAGGGACGCTGTGTGTTCGATGGCCACGTTACCGCCCATGTGCTGGACTGGGTTACCACCTAGTGGCGGCTGCCGCGCTCTGCAACTCATTCAGGGTCTATTTCCGGGGAGGACACAAAGAGGGACGAAGCTGTTGGGCAGGAGTCAAGAGTTTGTTGACATAAATTACCAGGAGAAAAGAAAGACGTGGGTTTAAAGTAATCAAATTACTCAAATGTGAAAGTGATCCCTTTTGGAGAACCATCACTAAACTCTGCAGGCGCCCTCAGTCAGGTGGAGTCAGGTGGAGCGTTGTATCATCCTTCAGCTCCTTGTTTTGGTTTTACAGCCCACAACTTCAGCGTTTTGGTTATCATTAGCATTTAGGATACTCTTAACTTTTTATGATTTAAGAAAATAATCGACATTGCTTTGTTATCATGTAACTATTCATCTTTATATGCAGCAATACAAGAAGTTCCAAACGGTCAACACTTGTTTTATCTAGTTTAGAACCAGTTTCTGGGGCATCCCTCTGGTTTTGGATCAGTCTCAAGGCTCTCATAGTTTCCAGTGAAAGCACCGTTCTGACTACCTGACTGTACGCTACCTGCCCAGCAACAAATGACGACGAGTTTAGCGACTGTAGTGGAGCATTTAGCAGCTAAGAGACTGATGCTTTGGCCAGAGGTCGATAGAGACCCAAGACAGAGCTAAAAGGACAGCGTATACTTGCCGGAGGGCAGAAAACACAAGATGCTGAATGAGTATGTAAGCAGCCAGATCTATATATAGATCTATATATCTATATATATATATATAATGATGTGTTTACAACTTGTTCCACTTCCTCCAAGTGAAAAAAAAGGATTGCATGCGACTTTAATTTGCCATGGCTTCCAGATATCTGTCTGTTAAACACAGTTGTTTACGACGGTCTTACAAACTCTTCGAAAAGTGTTCGGTGAGTCAGTGGAGGACCGGGATAAGCTAATGGGGGCTAATGTTAGCAAACAAGTGGTGAATTACAATTTGTAAAGTTTCTAAAGTACAAATTTAAGGTGCTTGGACTTTACTAGTCTATTTAATGCAACTTTATACTTCTACTGCACTGTATCTCAAAAGGCAGATATTGTAATTGTTACTTCACATCATTTATCTGTAGTTACTTTTCAGATTACATTTTTCATAACTTTCCTGTCGTGAAAAGGATGCATCAAATAAGACATTTAAAAAAAAAAGTTTTTTATTATTTGTGAAGAAAATTGTCCAACTTCTTCAGCTCAATAAACCTTGTAAAAAGCCTTGTTGATCAACTGGAAAATGCATCGTCACAAAGCAGAACTCATGAAAGGTTGACGCGACAAACAGAATAATGATTTTACAGATTATGATGCATTGTTGAAGATTAAACTCCCCAACAGTATATAAAGGATATAACTTAGACATTATTCCAGCAGTAATATTAATCTAGAAACATTAAATATAATAGTGAAACACTGACAGGGGACCTTTTACTGCACAACCTTTCATGCTTTTACAATTTTGCTGATACTACATTCATACTTTTATTTAAGTAGAGCACCTGAATACTTCATCCCTGTGTTTGTCTCACATCAGTCGATCTGATATTTTAACTCATGTCTGTGTAAAACTAAGCTTCAGCATGTCGCAGACAAACATCTCAATTGTTTTTAATCAAAAAGGTATTACAAGAAGAGAACACACTGCCTCCGCCCAAAAATTATGGAAATCAATGTGTCATCCTGTAATTTCCACTCGTGAACAATGTTCAGCAAAAGTTACACAATCTTGCTGTGACACACCGATCATTGGCTCTAAATCACTCTTAGAGTTCAACCTGTTTGAGTGGCCTGATGTGTGCAACAGAACAAACCAGCCAAGGCCCGGATGCATGTCAATAATGATCTTTAATGTCAATATATACAGAACTTGAAAGAAAAATATAATCTTAAAAATCAAATGAAATAAATACAATATCATACAATTTCCACAATGTCTTTTTGAAGAGATATCCATGGAATTTTTTTGTTTGTTTTCTTTTTAATTCAGCTCCTCTGGTTCAACGAGGTGCGTCCCGTCCCCCCCAGAGAAATCCCGACAGCTCCCCCACATGCTCCTCATTTTTATTACATATATTTTATTTTTTGCAAACTAGAATTTCGGTCATTGTTACCGCATCGTTCCACCTTCGAACACATTAACTTTCACCCATCTGCAGCTTTTTTTTCCTTTTTCTCTTTTGATACACTGCTAGCATCACAAAGTAACAGGAGTCAGACGGCGAAACGGAAGGAAAAGAAACGCCCGTTCCGTCCACACATGCATTCATGTAACAAAAGTGCTGGCAGATGATTTTGATCCAGAGGAAACTTTATAATCCGCCACGAGCAGAATGTGTATTTTTAAGAGCGGTCTTGCGATGTCCCTCAGTCAGTGTCGTCCTGCCAGCACTCTCGCACACAAAGCATTACTGCACTTTGAAGAGGACAAGTTAAGACAGCGACAGACAACGAGGAGGGCGAGGGAACTGAGGAGGAGGCGGACAGCAGAGCGCAGATGAAGAGCAGAGTGGAGGAGTGGGGCACAGTTTACCAAAAGCAGCTCTGAATCAGCCAATCACAGTGAAGGAGCACATCAGCTGGTGTGTTTCTTCCCTACGCGAGGAAGGGAGAATGAAAAGGCGAGGAGGGCAAGTGCATATGAAAGCTGTGGAAATAAATACAAGTCTGTCTCCCCAGCAGTAACAGATATGTGAGTCTCCGCTCTTCCTCTTCAGCCGACTTCTTCACAACGCAACCTCGTCCAGTGTGAGTGTGCATGTGTGTGCACACATGTCGGGTGTGCCAAATAAATAGATTAAAAAAGGGAGACAGTAGGTCTGACTGGCCAGGACTTCGGTCTGTGTGTGTGTGTGTGTGTTTGTGTGTTTGCGTATGACAGTCGAACTGAGAGTGAGGTCAAAACTGGAGGGCGAGCAGTGTGTGTGTGTGTGTGTGTGTGTTTGTCTCTACATGTCAGTTGAGGTGAGTTTCTTCATGCTGCGTCTCTGGGCTAGACTGGACGCCGCCACGGGCTCCAACACCGGCTGACTTGTCTTCTGGCTCAGTGCTGAGTAGGTTGCAGCCATGGCTCCCTGGAAGAAAACAACATAAACGTGTGGTTTTAACTTTTAAAGAGATACAAGAATGCGGCTTTGACGCTGTTCTGTTGTCCACTTGTACTGGTGTGCTAGTTTGTTTTGGTGCGGGTCAGGAGATGGCCAGTTAAGTGAGTTTTGGTAATGACTTCATGACTCTCGTTTCAACATGAGAATATCATAGACTGTAAATAAGAAGTGAACGTCGGCCATTTGTTTGTGGATCACCGTTTTGAAGCCTTGAGCATGGCATTTTGGTTGTCGCCATCTTGGCTGTTTGTAACAGGAAGTGACATGAGAGGGTGGAGCGGAGCACAACCAAAACGCTGAATCTTAAAAGGAAACCAAACTTTCATGAGCTGAAAACTCCCTGTGAAAGGGTTGAAGTTGTAAGACAAAAACACAGACAACGCTGTAGTAGCAACCTGTCAATCACAAGGTAGCCCCGCCTTAAAGCATAACTTGCTTTATGGTCTCTTTGACTCTAAATGGACCATAATTTACAAATTGAACTTCTTAGACCGTAAACTCATGCTTACAATGTTTACTGAGGGAATAAATCCAGAGAAAAGTAGTCAGTTACTCATAGACTTCTATACAATCTGACTTATTTTGCAACCAGAGGAGTCGCCACCTGATGGCCATTGGAAATAATGTAAGTTTAAAGGTACATTGGCTTCACTTTTCAGAACCGGAGGTTACCGCCTGATGATAACTCATTTAGAAAAACATCTTTATAAATTCACTCACCAAAAGAAGCAGAGCCAGTCTTCCATCTTGCTGATTCAACACTGTACTGCACTACATTTGTTCATCTCACCCACTTATCCGGGGATGAATCAGAAACGCACCATCATCTGAAAATGTGCAGAACGGGAGCAGCACTAAAACCTAACATTGGGCGTTTAACACCTGCAGGCTACGTCTTAAAAACACAACCACAATGACTCGTGCTCGTGTCGCCACAACTTCCTCGGCTACTCACATCGATGTGCCTCTACAGTCGATAGAAAAGAGTCTGGAACAAGCATCCAGGTTGACAGAGAATTGCGAATTCAAGGAAAGGACTGGTTCAAGCCAACAAAGAGGCCGCATTTTTGCAAATAACACCTCCTGAAGGCTGCGATGTGCAGCGAGGCCTTTCAATACAAACCATTTGTCAGACCTTGAATCACATGCGCGGGCGAGGAGAAGAGCAAAAATAGATAAGTGACAGCAGTGGGATTCATGACTAAGAGCAGCATGACGAGTCCACAGTCCGCAACACCAACATTGACAGAATTGTCAAAATGATGCGCGGCACAGAAAGGCAAAGTTTGATGTGGCCAGCATGAAGCTATCGAACCATCCATCCTGCTCGACAGTAATTGTGCCGACAAGCATTCAAATCCCTCCATAGCTCATGACAGGAACCTATGATGACGACACCTCACCGTCACCAGACCTCAGAAACGTGAGGTTGAACACTACCTGCTGCGTGAGTAACTTGTGGCATGGGGTTCAGAGCCTTTTTGTAAGATCTTGTTGAGTCTTTGCCCTG
The DNA here is from genome assembly GCA_023566465.1 of Cottus gobio. Classification (NCBI taxonomy): domain Eukaryota; kingdom Metazoa; phylum Chordata; class Actinopteri; order Perciformes; family Cottidae; genus Cottus; species Cottus gobio. The sequence continues at coordinate 12,639,234 of CM042216.1, forward strand.
AAAAATCAGATTTTTTGATTTTTTTGGCCATTCGCTAAGGGTCAGACAGACTGTGAGACGGTGTGTTGTTAAAGTGGTGGTAAGAGAGAACCGAGACACAAAGCGACGCTCTCAATTTCCTGTTGATCTTTGCTCAGAGCCTCACCTGTGAGCACAGGCTTTAGGTCGCATCTGGGAGAGCGGCATCACAGATAAGAGTGCAGGACGGCCGGCCTCCCTGTTCAGAGTGCCTCCATATACAGCCGCTCCAGCACTTGGTGAAGATGCCGCCCGGACAATCTCTCTCTGTGGGGGAAGGGGGGGCGATAGAGAGACGGGAGATCTCGCAGGTGGAAGATGGAGATGGCCAGACTGCTCTGTTGTGACGTTTTTACTGTGGAAAGTTTCTGACCGCATCTAGGTCGCGATTTGTGATGTACGCTATGTTTTGATGTTGGACGTTCCTTTCCTTTTAAACATAATTTACTTTCTTTATCCCAACGTTCATAAAATTGAAGAGCAAAAAAATAAACGTTTTTGAGAAGTGAACAAAGCAACATCCTTTTTTTGGTAATCAATCGCCTAGCAACAGTGCTCTCACGACTCAAACCACTTGGGCCCCAAAAACACGTGTAAAAAATTCGACCTGATGAGTTCCGTTTGAAAGTGGCAAGATAACAGAGGGATGTCTGCTCTGATGATGCGGTATTAGTAATGGATGAGGTTCGGAGTGGATGAATCACTTCGATATGTCGATTTTATACAACATCGTGTAGCAGAGTTCAGACCCTCTTTTGTGTCGGAGAGATGATGTGGTTCCATGTTTAGAAACACGGAGTGAAGTGTCATTTACCCATCAGGCCCACACATGTGAGATCCCAACGTTGAGGCACTGCTAGCCTTTTAAGTCCTACATATATACAGCATGTATGCGCCCACCTTGACGAGGTGCGGGGCGTCATGGCGCGTGAGCTGGAAGTGTGGTAGCGTGTCTCGGCAGGTGATCCAGGAATGCTTCAGGACCTGCTCTGCTGTGTATCGCTGGTGAGGGTCCACGTGGAGCATATGGGACAGCAGGTCCTGCAGCGGGAAGAGAACATCCAGTCTTAAAAGTATGCGTGGGACGAAAACACATTCATTTCATTCATCGATAAACTCACAATGCGTATCCATTGCCATTTAAACAGGCGCAAGAAAAAGACATCGTCTTTGATGTTCACGCATCAGTTGAAGTTTAATAGAGCTTTGAGTCATGATTCAATCACCAAATGAATCTACGTTTTTGGAGCACCTTTCAAAAACAACTGTACAAAGTGCTTTACAGACATGAGAAGAGCAACCAAGATCATTAACAATAGATTTTAAAAGATATGGTTTAAAGTCACTGCGCCAATGTAAATTAGCTCTACAGACGCGCCACCTCATCGTGTCGGCGTGCACGCGTACCTTTGAGGTGTCCGAAACCGTATCCCAGTTGCCACCGGTCAAGGAGAACTTTCCGGATCCTATCCGGAGGAGAATCTCCTCCGGTGTGTCGTTTGGCCCGTTGGCAAACGGCGTGTACCTGACAGGTGGAGAGGGGAGGTTACAAAGCACATGTGCAGCGTTTTATTTGATTTCAGAGGCAAACTTGACTGCAATGATTAAACACATGTTGGCTACAACCATTTTAAATTGTGGTGAAATTTGCAACAAAATAAAGTTGAGATAGTAATAACATCAACAGCACACGCAAAGGCATAAAGACTAGTTAAACATAAATAAATAGGACACATTCATTATTCAACAGTCTTTTCTTACCCTGCCAGCATGGTATACAGTAGAACTCCAAGACTCCATATATCACAGGCTGCATCATAACCTTGCCGCATTAGTACCTGGACCAACCAAGACAAAGACAGAAACCTTTAGGGACTCATATTGAAAAAGGAAGAAAGGAAACTTGTCTTTACCAGCTGCTCTTCCCTCACACTTTACATCCTCTCACCAAAATAACATCTCTCTCTGGTATCAAGTCTTATATTTCCTCCAGCCGTAGCCCTCTTTTTGCTTCTGTCGTTTCTCACCTCTGGCGCCACAAAGTTGGCGGTGTAACAGGGGGTGAGGAGCAGACCGTTGCCTCCCCGAAGCTGTTTGGCGAATCCAAAGTCACAGATCCTGATGGAGTCAGGGTTTCCCGAGTCATCCATGTATAGGATGTTACTGGGCTTCAGGTCTCGGTGCACCACCTGGGGGGGGGAAAAAAAAAAAGGGAGAGGAAACCTGTTGGAGGAGAAGAAACCAAATTCTCACTCGTGCTCACATGTGCACTGGCGCCTCAGCTCACCCCTTGGCAGTGGAGGTAGTCAACAGTCTTGGTGATGGTGTAGAGCACAGCACTGGCCTCTCGCTCAGAGAAGAACTTCTGCCTGAGGATCTTGTCCAGCAGCTCCCCTCCCTTCATCAGCTCCGTCACCAGGTAGACATACCTGCCCTCGTCATACACCTGGCACACACACACGCACACACACTGAGTACGGTGGCCAACTAAAACTGTAACGTTGTAAACTGCTCGCACACAAATGCTACTGACGTCTTTCAGGGTGATGATGTTGGGATGCTGTCCGTATCGCATCAGGATTTCGATCTCTTCAGAGGGGTCCCTCTTACTTTTGTCTATAATCTGAGACACATGGAAACACAGCGATGAGCAGTTGGTTATTAGAAAGTCTACTGGCTGAGTTGAAAAAAAAGAGAAAAGAAATTAGAGCATTTAACTATGTAAACCAGCTGCGATAATAGCAATATGGCTTCAGCTTTGCTGCCCTCTGCTGCTCTGTTGGCAACAGGGCAGGATTCTTACTAAAGGCCACCGGTTTAATTCTGCAGGAGCAGGTTGAATCGAGGCTTTAGGAGTAACTGTGCAGCGGTTAGTGGATTAGAAAAAAGAAAAACCACACTACCTTCACAGCATAGTCCATGGCGGAGACTCGGTGTACACAGCGTTTACAAATGGAGTAGGAGCCGACCCCGATGTCCTCCTGCAGCTCGTAAAGATCAGAGAACTTGGTCGAGCCCCCGTGCATCTGGAGTTAACAAGACATGAGCCGTTAACAGAATAAATGAATATGAACCAGAACGTGTTCCAGTAAAACCAGCAGCTTCTGTCCGTCTACACATTTAACGCAACGTCTGGTCAACCTCAACACTTCACAAACATGTCGGCGTGGAACTTGTAGCGGTAGGGTTACTACGTACTCAGCAGTCAAACGGTGGTTACAGATTCACCATCGCTGTTGTGTTGGCTCCTTATTCACATAAGTAGTCACGTAAGAGTGTGGGGGGGAGGACAACGTGTGTGTGTGTGTGTGTGTGTGTGTGTGTGTGTGTGTGTGTGTGTAGCTCTGCAGCGGAAACTGTTACATAGAATTGTGGTTGTTTTGCAACTCTGTTTCATTTCTGCCATCATGTTGATTAATTTAGATCCTACTTTGACTTCATTGTGCAGCAATCCACATTTAAGTTTACAGTCAGCAAAAGCAGCCAGTAGAGTCAATTTATGAAGTGTGGAAGCGTCCAAAGTGTGTTGACTCAACAGTGTAAAATGGCAGGTCCACTATCGGAGGTAAATGGTGATCATTCTGATCTTTTTGTGCACCAACTGAGTCACACGGAAGCTTAAAAAGGCAGAAAAGAAAACCAGCGTGGGACCTTCACACATGCACGTTAATATGCCAATAATTAACCCGTTAAGTTAAAGTAAAGACTCCGTGCGTTCACCTGAACTATAGGGAGTATGCTGAGCAGCGGGGAGCTCTTGTTCTCATCCATCGGGTTCGGAGCGACGAAACTGAAGCCTTTGAAGAGCTGGTGGGCGTTAGCACTGGGAGGGATACCTGGGGAGTCTAGATGTACAGAAGACACTTCATATGGTCATGAGGACATATGCACCTTCTACAATTAGAGTCATTTCTAGTCTTGTTGGTGCTCAGTTGCAGTTTCCATGGCTGCAGGAGTGGCTGCTGTTTTTAAGCTGAGGAGCGTGTGTGTGTGTGTGTAGGTGTGTAGGTGTGTAGGTGTGGACTTACCTTTAGGCGTTTTAGCGGTGAACTCTGGGTCGAAGCAGAACGTGTCATCTGGTTTACCTGCCGCAGGCTTGAACGGGGGCTGAAGCTCTCTCCTGTACAGTGTCTGCAGGTGATCAAGGTACACACACACACACACACACACACGTTAGAAATCAAACCCCACCATGGGCTGTTTTGCCAAGAAGACCCCTTCCCTAATTAACCCGCTCCCCATCTCGCTTTATAGCCCGGTCCAGCCAATAGCATCCTGCAGGCTCTTAAACACTCACGCAGCGCCATTAGTGCACACACAGTGAGAACTGGCCCTCTGCCCAGACACACTCACACATAGCTGACGTGGCCAAGACTGATGGCCAGAACCCACCAAGCCAACCGTTTGTTAAGTGTGAAGCCTGAACAGAAGCTGGAGAGTTACGTGTGTGTGTGTGTGTGTGTGTGTGTGTGTGTGTGTGCTCACATTCCAGTCGATGGTGGAAAAGAAAGCGTGGCGTTTGATCTCCTCCACTCCGTCGGGCCCGGCCCCTAAAGACACAGAGCGCTCTGGTTCAGTTAACCTGGCACGGCAGATTTGATTGTTTGCAGAGGATCAACAACACGTTCACACATTTCTTTCTCGCAGTATGTGAATTAAGCGGGCACCAAAATGTTAACAAGCTTGAGCGAGTGGTACAACATGACACACACACACACACACACACACACACACACACACACATTACCTAGACGGTTAGCAGGGTTACGTTTGAACAGCATTCGCAGCAAACTCTGGGCTTCCAAACTCAGGAACTGGGGCATTCCCAACTTAGCTCTGTTGGGGCAGAGAGCGACAGGTGGATATGGACACCAGGATAATCTGCGGCGGATCATTTCTCACAAAACGTTGAGTGTCTCGATCATGCAGTGCCCGGTGACTCACTTGAGAATCATGTTCATGGTCTCATTGCGGTCTTTCCCTTGGAACGGTAACGTCCCCGTTAGCATCTCAAACTGCAGTGAAAGAAAGGGGAATATCATCAACAATGGGGTTTCTTCTTTTCTTTTACCAGTTAATATTAATGAATGAGCCTGTTTCTGTACCATAAGAACTCCCAGAGACCACCAGTCAGCGCTCTGCGTGTGTCCTCTCCTGTTGACCACCTCAGGGGCCATATACTCCACCGTACCACAGAAGGAATACGCCTTCTTATCAGCATCTACTGACTCTTTACTCAAGCCGAAGTCTGCGCGATAGCAACGCAAAGCAAAATGGTGAGACACACAGCCGCCTGTGCACCATGCAGAGCTGGTATTCTGCTAGGTGTTGGCAAAAGACGCATTAAAAATAGCTGCTGAGGAAAGTCAGTCTGAGGACAGAAGGGGAGCCGTGAATCTTTTCTCAGTAAAGACACATTTAACGTGAAACAGTGTAATTACAGGCTAATAACTAAACTAAATACATCTAAGTATTAGGTATTAAGCTTCAAGTCAAAAACATACCTGTTAACTTTATGTGTCCAGCTTCATCAAGTAAGATGCTGAAAGACAAGAAACACGTTTTCCATGGAGGTGGGCTTCAAACAACATGTTTCAAAAGTCATCTCGTGCCTTAAAGACAATGTAAATCACATATTGGGAAATCTCTGCACACATATTCTTAAGCTCTAGAGGCTTCAAACGGACTGCTGACGGTGAAGGAATAACCGGTTGGAGTACTGCACGCATCCAGTAACAGATTGTGAAACTACTCATGCGAAGGGAAAGGTCCGGACTGCAGTCAGGAATGTGAGAGTCTGTTTTGGGTCTTTGTGACAGTGGATTCGTGAAGTTATGGGCAGAAACTACTTGTGGGATCGGCCATCTGTGGGGAAGGCCGTGTGTCAAGTACAGACAAACACTGCCACACATTCATTTACTAAAAAAAAGGTGTGGCTTGATGCCTAAACCCAACAGTGGTCAGTGGGGAGATTAAAAACACGATTGTATTTCCTCCTAAGTGATGAAAAACAAATATTCCTGAATTCTCGTCAGCAGTCTGTCATTTAAGGTTCAACGTCTCCTCACTATATCTGGTATAAAGAAACGTCTACGCTTTATGCTACAGTCGTATAGTTTACATGTTCAAGCCAAAACATCATCAGTGGTTTTTGCACAAATATCTAAAGTAAGTTTGACATGGGGGGGCCATGTCATCTTTAGATATTTGTGCGTTTGAGTGTGAGGGGTTCAAAGGTTTCTTACTTCTCTGGCTTGAGATCTCTGTAAACTATGCCCAGGCTGTGCAGGTGGTCAAGGGCCAGGGCCAGCTCTGCAAGGTAGAATTTCACATCTTCCTCTGTAAACATAACCTGATAAGAACTGGACAAATTTACTCTCTGAACTAAGGAGAGGAGAGAAATTCAGCAACAAAGAAAGAAAAAAAGACAACTTCAATATCAAGCTTCAGTGACTACTAACAGAAAAAAAAAAGAGTGTTATTATTGTCACAATATCAACATTTCAAATCACACAAGTTACACAACCCAGCAAGCTGATGATTTGACATTTGCCAGCAGCTATCGCTTTTGGCTCCGAGACCAGCTTTCAACACAAGGTCTACCTGGGGGACAACTGAACGCATTTGAAAAAAAAAAAAGGGCCAATTTAAGCCTCTGACTGACAAACCACGGATGATCTACAGGTGAATAAAGGCGCCAAGAAAAGCACTTTGTTTCCACTTTGTTTTGTTTGCATACTAAATTTGCACCTGTTCTATTTGTAGCTGTCAGCTAAACAATTCCTTCAGATTTCCACAAACACAAATAAAAAAAAGACCATTAAATACAAGAATTACAAGGACACACTGTACTTTTTCTTTACAGACAGAAACAGTTGCAAATAAACTACACAAATAAAGCATAATTAAATGTTGGGCAACAGGACGTCAGCTTACCTCTTTGGATAAGCGAGTGAATACATCCCCTCCCCTGAGAAAGTCCAGTATTAAATACAGTTTCCCTTCTGTCTGAAAGGCTGGCAGATGTGGAAACAAGTCAATTAATGATATTCACATACATGGCAGAATATTAGCTTGATCCTTTTGTTGTTAATGTGTATTGTGGCAATCATGTCTATTAAACACTAATCTAATATAAACGTGACTAACCAGGACTAATTCCTGTTCAATATCGGTGTTATAACTCAAAATATTCTGATAAATGATGTTAACAGTGATGTCTCTGACTAGAGCATAAAGATGCACATAAGCAGGTTTTCCCAACCTGTAATGGGACTTAATCTGTTTCGGATCAACGAAAACGAGCGTTCCTCTTACCGTAGTGCAACTTCACTATGAAGGGATGATTGACTTCCACTAAAATGTCTCTCTCCATCTTAGTGCGAACTCGGTCCCTGACTGTAGAGACAAAACAGGGAGGAGGACAGTGGGGAGAGAGAGTCAACGCTGAGGTCGGAACGCACCGGGCCACTCTCACGTGGCCCGTTTTTGGTGGATGGACCGAAAACAAAAGTAGCTTTACCTTTCAAAGATGCCTTTTTTAGAACTTTCATTGCATATAACTGACCAGCATCTGGGCCCAAGATCTTCCGGACGAGAAACACCTGAGAGAAAGGAAGGAGTTAAGAAATATTAAAAAAAAACACTGAGGAGACTGCACTGACGCAAACGTTTGATTTGTCGGGCTCCATTTCCTCACCTTGCCGAAGGAGCCCTGGCCGAGGACTTTGAGCAGTTCGAACTGAGATGGCTCGGCTTTCTCGCAGCCCTCCTTCACATGGTGGGTGATCGGAATCTCCTCATACGACTCTTCATCCTACACAGAACAGTATCGGTATGAGACCGCCACGCAAACGTCACCCTATGTGCTCCCCTCGACCGTCGCTACTTACACAGTGTGAGAAGGACTCTCCCTCCTCCATGGGCTCGTCCATGATCTCGTGTCCATTGACCTGCAGCGAAAGCAGAAGAACTCATCAGAGACGACAACGGCGAACACTTTCACAAAGCTTGCTCATCCCCGTTTTTTTAGGTGAGCAGGGCTGCGAGTGCAGCTGCCGCACGCCCACATGCATGACGGAGGACTCAACAGATGAAATCAATGAGTCACATGCAATAACAAGCGCGCCTTCACTTTTCCCACTCACGCTCTAGTTTGTTGTCAAACCGTATGGAGTCCATACCTTGAGCCCGTCCAGCTGTCCAGCGCTCATCCTGTCCCCATAAAGCCTCTCGTTATTAGCATTCTAGCTTAATCCCCAGCCGGGGGGGGACAAAACAACATGTCTGACTGGCTCTGAGAGTCTGACGTTTGCTCGGGCTGCAGCCAGCATTCAACCTCTTCAGGACAAACTGGGGTCTCGCTCTTTCAGGGCCTCGGGGCTGATGGTGCTGGAAATGTGCTTGTTGCTGTTTTTGTTCGTCTTTTTAAAGACCACAGTTGGACATTTAGGAGCCTAATGTGTGCCTGTTTGTTTACAATAGAGATATTCACAGTGATATTGTCAGCAGAGGAATGTCAGATATTTCAGCCACTGCAAGTAAATCGGACAATAAACTGACCACTGTAACGTTAACCAGGTCTGCATATTTCAAGTCTGTGCCAAAGCTCAGTCTGCATGATGTATTCAGTCCGGTGTGTTTGCGTGTTGAATTCCATCAAGCCTCTAAAAGAGGGGGGTTGGGTAGGGGGGGGATGAGTCATAGCACTACGCAAGCCCACTCAGTGGGTGGAGCCACCAACACACACACTCACATACGTCCACAGAACAGAGGCCAACACACCACTTTACAATATCTATCGCACTACGGAATGAGGTCATTGATGTAAACAATCATCCAATCAGTCGACGGCGTACCCTTCAAAGCGCAGAGATATCAGACGGAAAAAACAAATGTCAAGACAGACGTGAGGCTTGGTGCATCTCTGAAGCCAGGGCAGTGCTGGTGTCATAATTCACACATACATTTTCACTCCCACCTTTTGCTGTGGCTCATCGCGGCTCGTAACAGAGTGCAGCCTACACTTGCAACACAAGCGTGCAAGCCTTTTCCAGCCACCCATAATGTCATCTCACAGTCACAGACACCGGCGGCGCAATCCTTTTGATTCCATGTCAGCTTAAAAAAAAACTGATAAGAAGTGCATTAAACAATCAGCTTGACCACCGGCCCAGCAGGAGTGGATATGCTTGTTCTTTACTACGGGCTTCTTCTTTCAAGCCATGCTCACTCGTGGCAGGAGATGAAAATACTTTTTTGAAACAAATGTAATATTTTGGGGGGGCACAACAGTAAATTAATTATGCAATATTTCCATGCCACCTGCACAAAACAAGATCCTTCAACAGCATGCCAAACAGATTAGAAATGCTGTGGTAGAAGTCTTCCGAAACACAGGAGGTGGGGGGCAGTTTAGCTCAACAAAGAATGGACAAGGTCAGAAATGTATGTTGCAAGAGCTTTCCTGCTGGCTTTAATCACACACACACACACACACACACACACACACACACACACACACACACACACACACACACACACACACACACACACACACACACACACACACACACACACACACACACACACACACACACACACACACACACACACACACACACACACACACACACACACACACACACACACACACACACACACACACACACACACACACACACACACACACACACACACGTTTAGGGTGTCGGGTTGGCTTAGCTGCACATGAACAGACACTTCACCGTGGGGGCAGCGGGGGCATACAAAAGCAAACTGAACCTCTACACAATGTCACCACACACGCATTTAGATAATTAATTAAAAAAGGTATCATTGGTTTCACTAAAAAACAGGTCGGACGATGAAGATGATGACAACATCCCATTAAGAGCTCCCTGCTGTGATGAGCTTGGGGGACAGAATAGGCAGCGCTAATATTTCCTCACAACTTTGCTAATGCAGTGGATATGCGAACACACTAGTTGTCTACTGAGTGTTCATGAATAGCTTTGTAAAAATAAAAAGTGGATGAGAACACGAGTTAAGCTAACAGCCGCATCACTGATTCTCTCGTGCTGTTGCCAAGACGCCCGACCACCAAATGTAACCCGCCTAACGTCCGTGTTCAACTTTGAATAAACGCGTCGTTGCCGACATGTTCCGCAGAGACCCTTCAGCAGCTTCCTCTTAACTAGACGGCGGAGGCTGAATAAAAACAACTAACTTGCCCCCCCCCCCCCAAGTTTCTAGTCTGCGAGCTGTCATGCTAGCAGGCTAACTAGCTTCATGCTAACGCTACATGCGCTAAGCTAGCTACCGGGCAAACTCCTCTCGAGGAGTGTAAATAACAACAAAAAGCCGAGAGAGAGGTCGTGCGTCACCGGATTAAGAGTCCGTCGCATGTACGGACGAAAAACGAGCGGCCGTGAGAGCTCGGACGGACCGCAGTCGAACTAATATAACCCGGACAGAGCAACACAAATAAACACCGAACCCAGCTGTTAGCATTAGCTGGCGCGCTGCATGTCGTGACGCCAAACGTGAGCTCTCTCCAGCTGAGCAGGGCAAAGCTAACCTAACAGGGCAGCACACACCAAAACAAAGTCCAGTACACGGCCATCCAAACTCACCTCACTACAAACGTTGTTTACCTCCATCTTGTGCCAGGAGTCCTCTCCGAGTCTAAGGCATCGTAGTCCACCTAGACCCCCGCTCCACGTTGCATGTCTTCCCCTCCGCGGACGCCCGGCTGTTCTCGCTTTGATGACCAGATCCAGGCTGCGTGGCCTGCGGGACCGCTATCAGGATTGGGATCTTGGGGGGTGGGTGTGTGGGGGGTGGTCGCTGCGGGGAATAGTCGATGCCGATGACTGGACGCACACATACGCTCGCCGAGAGCACCGCTACCCTGCCATGGATGCGAATATGGCGGCTATCGTGGTACCTGGTCGTCAGTGAATGGGAGTTTATTGACGTATTTATGACGCAATTCGGTTCAGGATTTCCCCCGTTCAAACCAAAGCGACGGAACTGGAGATAGAAGAGGAGGGAGAGAGAGGACGGCATCCGAGTCCCCCCGACTCGGATGCCGTGCGACATACATGCATCCGGGTGATGGGCCGTTTGGCTTGCGTCCTCGCTGAGTTTAGTGTTATGGCTGACGCAGGGTAACATTTGGGAGCACAATAGACACATCTTGTGGCGGTCATACGATCTAAGCCTCTGATCTTAAGGGTGTAAATTGAACGTTTTCAAGCCACTGTTTCATAAGCCGTTCCATCCCGAGTTCAAGTGGAAATAAGAGGCTTAACGCTCACCCACTTTCTTTCTCCCACCTACGGGCGCAAAGTCTTTGCGTGGTGAGGTAATGTGATACTACACGTCTTCTTTCGTTCAGTCACACCTTACAATTCATAACGCAATTGTGAATCTAATTTGTCAACTACTAAAGTCACAGGTATTAAAAAAATATATAATAGTAATAATACATTAGTTGAGCTGAAGCATACATTATGATGGTTTTAAAGTGCCAATGAGAGCAAGCCAGTTTAGGGGTATTGTATATTAATGATGGTTGAATTTTATGATTGGAATCTAGACAAGTTGCATGCCGGTCTTGCAATTTGATTAGTTTAATGACTGCATCTGTCAAAATAAAAAAATAAAAATGCTTAAATCAGCCACAACAGTATGTGAACATTACTGTTTTTACAGTTGGGGTTTAAAAAAACATTTGTAGTGCTTTTTCCTACATCCGCTAATACATTAGAACAAGTGACAGTCCACCTCACTGAAACACAAACGGCCACACAGGTAAGTTAGAGGTTGTTTATTGTTCTCTCCGGACCGGTCCGGAGCAAGGCAGATGATATGCAGTAAAAAAGGCATTTGTCAGCCCAACAGTCGTAGTGAAACGTCAATCCACAGGCACTGGGCGTGGAGCACAAGGTTACCAGAGTGTTTGTGTCAATGTGTGTGAGACCATATGGTCCGAAAACCAGCTTCTACGTGGAGTGTGGAAACATCTGGATGAGTCTATGAGAGCGGAACTACATGACGTGGTCACTTATGTTCTGTGACCGCCTCCTGCGGTTGCTCCTCTGATGCAGAGGGCTCAGTAACTTCGGTTGGTGCACCGTCTTCGTTTTCGGGGACCTGTGGGACTCCTCCGTTTGCCGGGGCCGGCGGACTCTCCGCCCCGGCCATCGGGGAACCGCTGTGGTCGAAGGACACGTCGGCAGGCCGCGCTCCGCTCTCCTCCGTCATGTCCCAGTCCTGGTCTGAAGGCTGAGGTAGACTGGCCACGAGCTCCTGAAACACAAAACGACAGCGGGCCCTCGGGTGAAAAAATGTCCACCGCCGGAAGTGTTTTCGCGTCAAGCCACCGGCGAACATACCTGCTGTCTCTCCAGGTCGTTGCTCCTCACGGCGCTGAGCAGGCTCTTCGTGAAGCTCGCGAGCTCGTCGTACTTTTGTTTTTGGTTCTCTAGCTCAATCTCTAAGAACTGCACCTCCTCGTGCTGAAACGTTCAGAGCAAAAGGGAAGCCCAATAAGTTATTCTAAGTGCTTTTCATTCAGGGTCTCGTGTAAAACAAATACATATATAAACATCGTCCTCACCTTGAATTCCAGCAGGCTCTGCATTTGCTCTAGGTCTGAGGCCACTAAGTCACCATCTTCATTGCCTCCGTATTCGTCTTCCTCGTCAATTACTTCGATCTTCTGTTAAAAAAAAAGACAGAGATTAGATCAAGACGACTAGATCATTTGCTCATCTGTTCCGTTTCTGTAATTTACTGTATTGTGTAAAACACTTTGAAATGAAAGGTGCTACAAAAGGGTTTTCTGCAACACACAGAATCTACAAACCTGGTTTGTAGAATGCATTGGTAACTGTTTTTTTTTGTCTTCCAACAGGGCTGTAAAGATTATGCTGAATTAGCTTGTGCTCACCATGAAACACGTGGTGTGATGACGCACTAAAACATCTGTCTTGACCAGGCATGACGGAAAATGTGCCAAGCTGACGTGCAGCTGTACGGCTGGTATAGTTTTGTTGAGTAACACAGTCCCATTCCTAGGTGACTCCATTTAATGAGGCTGTGCCGTAATCAAAGTAATAACGACGTACCACATTATTGGCCAGTGGCATTGCAGTGGACGGGTCTATCCCGTCTTCCTCGTCGCCACGCTGCGATTCGGTCGTGCCGTCTAGAAGCAAAAAGATTCCGCGGCTTAAACACGGTTTATACATACACACACAGACTCTGATGTTTGTGAGTGCGTTGTGTAAGCGGCCTTACCTTCGGACGGGCACAAGGAGCCCTCATCATTCAAGTCGTCTCCGAACTCAGGCGTTCTGAGCTCGACCTCGTCGGGGCTGAAGGCCACCGGGGATTCGTTTCCGGGGGATGAGGTTGAGAACACAGCGGGCCCACCTTTGGGTGGAGGGATTTCAATACCCATCAGACGGTACTTCCTCCGCCTGTTACTGATCCATGTCTGCCAGTTGGACAAGACAACAAACGCTACATTGTCACGGATGTTGAAGAAGAAATGCTTGACTACGATGCAATGATACCAACAAGCTTTTCAAAATAAAGTGTGACGATTGTGATGGTTCAGTTGGGATAAAACAAAACACAAACACAAAACACAAAATCATATAGAGCCTAAACTAAATTAATATCAAGCTGTTTGATTATCACAATGATTTGTCATCATCCTGATGGAGGTGTACTGTTTCTCTGCATGGGCAAAGCGTCTCTTTCCGAGCAATAAATATCCCAGTAAACGAGATGGTAGCGTGTCTATATTTAGTCCTCCAGCATTTCTACGGTGGCCATGATATATAACTGCGTGACTTCTAAACAACTTTAAGCAAGTAAGTCAGAAAACGTCCGTGGCTCTTTTCTGTTTTCCTTCAGCTCTCTAAAGTTCAGTCAAATGGTTGTGTTTTCATGTATACAGATGAGTGGCCAGACAGTGTGAACAAGTCGACAAAAACATCTCTAGTTTCAAGGCTACTGTAGACATCGAGATTAGTTTGTACCAACTAATATACAAAAGAAATTATTCTTTTGTGGAGTCGGTTACCTTGACTATTTCAGTGTCTACATTGAGTTGGTTGGCTGCGGCGGTGATCTTTTCCCTGCAGACCGAGCCCAGACTGGTCATGCCTCGGTCCCAGTAGCGCTTCAGCTGGATGAGATCCCCGTCGCTGAACTGGGTCCGATCCTGCAGCTGAAAGCAGGAAACCCTTCGTTTAACTACGGAAAATTCCCACTGATGGAAAGCAGACTGTGTCAGTATAAATGTGTAATAACCACACAGTACACCTGGTGCCTTTAAATGTGCCCCCCCCCCTATATGATATATGAAAAGTATAAACTGAAAAAGTGTTGTGTTTAAAGTGACAAAAAACAAACAACCAAAAAGTACTGACTGTTCTCTTTCTGGAGTTGCTGATGACCCAGGGGGCGGCGGACACACCAAGTGAAGTCTGTACACAGAGACACACACACAGTCGGGTTTAAGTCTTTCGGTTCGCTTTAAAGGAAAGCTGCAGACGCGCTCCAACCTCTCCTACCTGTGAGCCGGAATCCCCTGGAGGTGAGGTCTGTGCTGTGGCGGAGTAGCTGGCCTGAAGAGCCATGTTGTGGAACAGTGCGGGTCGGGGGCTAGTCGCAGGCGGCGTGTGGACCCCCCTCGCCGCGGACACTTCGGACCCGGTTGGGCTCGCTGACGTCTGCTCCCGGCAGAGGTGTGTCTGGGCGGCCATATTTGCCAGCTCCTCTTCCCTTTGCCACTCGTCTTCTTCATTACCGGTTTCCATGGCGATGGAGAAGTTCTGACTGGCTACCGGGGGATGCGGCAACTCCTGGCTTTTCCGGCCCGACTCATGGCTCGGCTTAAGTCGGTCCCCGTCGCTTCCCTCTGACAAGGTGAAGACCTGCTGGATACGAGGTGTCTGTTCGGAGGAGGGACCAGAGCTTGGCACCGGGAGGGAGACCCGCGTCTTCTGAGGGGCGGGGGGTTGAGGTTGAGGGTTGGAGAGAGGTCTGGGCTGAGGCTGAGTTTGGGGCTGTGAGGAAGAGGACCACGGACGAGTTTGCGCTGCACCGTACTGCCTAGTCCAGCTGTGAGGTACCACCCCTGCTCCTGCACTTAGCCCGGCCTCCCCGAGGGATAAAGCTCCCTTCCTGACTGCAGTGTAGACTAAAGGCCCTGAGGCAGATGTGAGGGGTGGGAGGTTTTGAGAGAGTGAGACCATCTTAGAGTGGAGGGGTGAGGAGGCGGAGCCGGTCCTGCTCTGCAGGGCCCGGCTGATCAGAGAGGAGGACGCACGCACGGAGAGCTCAGAGTCTAACTGAGATGGGGGCGCCGGGGGTCTCGGCCGGGAGCGAGGGACGGAGTTGAGGGAGTAAATCCCGGTCAGTATGACATCGTTGTTGTTGTTGCTGCTTCCGCTGCTGTGGGGAGAAGAGGAGGAAGGGGAGGAAGATGTCGACGAGAAAGAGGGGAAAGACGATGATGGAGGGAGGAGGTGTACGCGATTCTGGATGTTCCGCGCCGCCGTGAGATCAGCAGGAAGCAGTGGCCCTGCCGCCAGGCCGTGATTGGACAGTGGACCCCCGGCCAATGAGTGATTGGAGAGCAATCCCCCGGCAAGTCCGTGACTGGATAAGGAATGAGACATGCCTCCGTTCTGCTCCACCTTGGAGGCAATCTTACGTCTTTTGTTGCCAACCCATGTCTGCGGGGAGAAGAGCAATCAGCTCAGTAATGTCGCTTAACAAAATGTTCCGTAATGCGCTGCAGGGAAACAAGGACAATAATTTATGACTTCCCTTTTGCTCATTCACACAAAACATTTATTGGGCCTACCCGGACCACGCTGAAGTCCAGCTTGGCCTCCTGAGCACACTGCAGTATGAGCTGGAAGCAGGCCTTGCTCTGATTGGTCATCCCGTTATCATAGTAGCGCTCCAGGATCCTCTGCTGTTCAGCCGTGAACACTGACCGCAGGTTCATCTGAGAGACAATGACAGAGATAAAGAACTCACGGGCGGATTGAGGTCTGTGATTAGGTCAAAGAGATAAAGCACTTAGTGCGAACTTATGACGTCATGACCCAGGGCACTTTTCCTCTCTTCGGTTTATGAATGTAATATAAAAGTTTTTGTAAGCCAATTTAATTCTAAATAGCACAACATTTTCTCGTATTAAAACATAAATGTAGCAAATGCATCGATTATTACATAGTTCTAGCCTTCTGGCGATGTCACAGTCTTGAGATTACAACTCCCTGAGCTTTGTTTTTAATTTGTCATGATTTCAAGCCATGTCTTTCATTTCATTTTGGAGCTCACATTGGAAAACAACTCTTGATATACTCACAGTCTGCAGGCCGCGCCTCTGTGCCCATGCATCCATTCTGCCACTGGAGGGGAACGGGGCAGCCATGCAGATCACAGCAAAACCTCCATGTTTCTAGATTAGCACACGTTCGACCGTACTCATCATGTCTCAGTGTACCTGGCACACTGCTGGGAAAGGTGGCTGAGGAGAAAGCAACGCAGACAACAGCATGCGTAAGAGTGTAATAAAAAAAAGAAGAAGAAGATGATAATGACAGTCATAACAACTATATCCGTCACCATGCTTATGCAGCTGTTTAGTCCCAATAAAAGACTAGTTCTCTTTTCTGGTAGTCGAGATATGTTCGGATCAGTTTCACCAAATTGTCAACAACCAGTCAACACTTGGCCATATAATATATTACAACATGAGGGGATAAAAGTTACTGCAAGCATTGTGAAGCTGGTAGACATACAACTGTCAGTCAAAGTAGAATAGGCTGTGACAAGCCACTGTGTGGCATCAATAACACCATCAATCAAGCTCACAGCTTATGTTGTCCCCGGAAAAACATTGTTCTCCTCGTCTACTGAGAATCATTCAAATGCATTAACTATGGAGTTATTAATGCATATTTATTAATTAATACGTATGAATTGCACGTATTAGCTGACCTTTTGGCAAAAAAACAAAAAAACATGATCATGTCATAAGCACACTCAAGTAAATGTATTGTTTTAAATCCAGCTCCAGGGGCCTGTTGCACAAAAGTAGAATTAAGACATCCGGGATAAATGACTCAGCTGAGCTCAATGAAGCCAAAACATGTGCGTCCAGGCTTAATTGGTTGCACAAAGACCAAGCCAGGATGAGCAGACACGGATTCATTAAGCCAGGTGAAACCAATCCTGGATAGGTGCGCGCTCACGGCTCACTCAAATAGACCCCGCCACAGATCACAGATTAACTGATTTACCATGGCAACTAGAGCCGCGTACTTTTCCCCGTCGGAAGCACAAATCCTCATGGAGGCATACGAGGAGGTAAAAGATATAATTAAGAAGAAAGGCAACACCGCCACAGTGATAAAGCAAAGAGAAAAAGCGTGGCAAAGTATTGCAGACCGCCTGAATGCGTAAGTAGTGCACAATTACACACTCACCGCTCCGCTGAAACATCACAATTACAATTCAAATATTTAATTCACATCTCCAAAAATGCAGTTGTACTGTAATTATGAAACGGTTAAATTTTTAATTGAAATGCACTGCAGATATGAGTGAAATTGTGTAAAGTAACTCCATCACACTGTATAAAGCTATGATAAATTATTATTAAAGCCTTACATTATTATTTAACGTTACTACGCTCAGTACGGTTTAATCTTAGCCGTTGTACTCTGCTTCTTATGTTGTCCACCGTTTTTTTTGTGTTTCTCCTGCTTTCATTAATGTAAAGCTGCTTTGACAGAATGAAACAATTGTGAAAAGTGCTATATAAATAAAATGTTATTGAATAAATAGATGAGCTATAATAATCACTTTAATTTATATAGCGCCTTTCAAAGGACCCAAGGTCGGTTGCTCACTGCACTGGAAAAATGTCTTTCTTACTTAGTATTTTTGTCTTGTTTTCAGTTAAAAAAAAATATCTAAAAAAAACTTAAATATTTTCTTGAGCAAAATTACTTAGGAAAATAAGCAAAAAAATCTGCCAGTGAAACGAGAACTTTTCTAAAATTAAGTGTTTATGGAAAAAGTAAACTTATTTCACGAGAATTTTTATTATATTGACAGATTTTTTATTTGTTTGCTTGTTTTAAGCACACATTTCTTAAAGTTTATATTTTTTGTCTAAACTATACTTATTTTGCTAGGTCATTTAGCAAATCAAGAAAATACATCTTTATTTAAGTTTTTTTTTTTTGATATTTTTACTGAAAACAAGACAAAAATACCAAGTAATTTTTTGCAGTGTGACTCCATTAAATGTGTGTGTGTGTGTGTGTGTGTGTAGATTAAACATGAACGGGCCAAAACGGACATGGCAGCAGGTCAAAATCAAATACAACATCATCTAAAAATCATTTTTTATCCAAAATCATTGAAATTAATGATCACAAACGTTTAAATAATGACAGTGGGTCTAGTTATATGTGATAACAATGTATAGTGAGCAGTGAAATAACTATTGGTTTCCATTTGTGGTGACTGCTGACTGACATTAGGGATGAGATTAAATAGATCCTGGAATTTAGCCTGGTCTGGAGCAGGCTAGCTCCACAGAATAAATCTCCATGGTAATTTATACCATAACATATCCTCCTGCCCCCTATCCATCTTTAGTGCAACCGGATTACGGATCAATTGAGCCAGGATCACCAAGATATCCTGGCTTAATCCCTTATCCTAGTTTTGTGCAACAGGCCCCAGATGTCATTTTTGACTGATGACGACTTCAGTTTGGAAACAGCAAGCTATCTCAATGTGCCACACACACATACACACACACGTGAGTTTCAAAGCCAACGTTGTGTGTGTGCGTGTGCGTGTGTGTACTCACTGAGAGAGGACAGCGAGGCAGCTTAACGTAACCTTAGAAACCCTCTTGAAAACACAGCCGTGAACGGGGTTATTTTTCTGTCGTTGTTGATGAAGACAGAATGTGTCACATACGGGAATGTTGTGCGACCAATAAGCATCCAGCGGGTTTATTTTGGCAGGCTGGCTGCGCATGGCTAGTCAATATGGAAACATTACGGGGAGAATTAGGCGAACAAACTGTGGGCACGTCCGACTAGCACAGCGCCGAGGCAACAGCCGGGGAAGGGGAGGAGGGGAATGGGGGGTTCAGTCGCTCAATTCCCGCACGGGTAGGCGCGTGCCATAACTTTACCGACGGAGAGTCAGAACGGTAAACACACCGGGTACGCGCCGCATCAGCACAATGGCCACACGAAACGGCTTCCGTTAGCTTGCAGGCCCGAGCGGACACACACGGAGCCAGCCAGGCGCTAAGCTAGCGTTAGCATAGCTTCCCCCCCATGGATAGCCGCAGCTAAACTTTTCCTCCAAATCTCTGATTTCCCGACCCCCGCCATGCTCGCTCGCGCTGACCCGGGCTCCGGGCGGACACGAGTCGGGTGTGTTTTTTTCTTCCCCCGTCGCTGGAGCGAAAAGTGAAGCCGCGCTCCCACTTACCATATTTGATGTCAAAATCAGACGAGCGTTGAGAATTCAGCAGATTTCTTCACTAGTCCCCCCTTTGCTAGACAATGAAATCAGAACGTCCGATCATCAATTCTAATCATGATTGTGACGTATTCGCAGACATGAGCCAATGGGAGCTCAAGATCACCGCTGTGACATTCGGAAGGGGCTGAAGACCGAGCGCCGTGGTCCCGCCCACCGGTGACTTTGTTCAGTGGGCCGCTGGAGGAGGAGGAGGTCACAGACTCGGAAGCAGCCGAAACTTTTGATGGGGGATGGCTCGTGTCCTCGTCGGCATGCCAACGTATCCTTATGAAGTGTTGATGTTGTTTTTTAAGTTAAGTCTGTCACTGATACTGTGCTTGAATGTACAGTACAGGTGCTGTAAAGGTTGCCACCAGAACATGTTTAAATAGACTATTTTCCTGCGGGATACACGCGTATGGCACTTTGTGATCAAGATATCAAATGTTATTGTTATGTTTCGATTTATATATTTTTTCTTATAATATTTGTATCAATTATTATTATTGACAGGACAAGTTTGTGCATGATTGATGCTTTTTTCTTATTTCAAAATGTTATAATCCGCATTTATTTTTTTACATCTTCAGCTATACTTACATTGTAAACCTTGTACAACCTGCGTTGAACTACTGCTGAGGTCCTGCGATGAATGTATCACTTTTTTTTTAAAATCTTTGTGATCAAATGACTATAAGAGATTCAGTATCACAGATGTTTTATTTAGCTACAAAACCACTCCAGCCCTTAACGTCTCCACATCCTGTAATACTGCACCGTCAGAAATACGACCGACTTATTACAGTCTCATAGCTTATTTGCATTTCTGCTGCAGTATGGCCAACAATATGGATCAGGGAGGGAGACCGGACAGAAAGACACAGAGCCGAGCATGTATGTAAACCATTAGGCACAACTTCTGTCCTTTGAACCATGAAACAAACATTGCCCCTGAAGAGGTACCGCCAACATAAACACAGCCGCCGAGTGCATATATTTTCATTTGAAGGACTCAGACAGACATTATTGTTTGTAGAGCATTTAATTGCTTGAGGTTTACTAGATCCACACGGCATATATGCACTTTGTTTTGGTTTCTTTCGTCGGTTCCGTGTAATAAAATAAGTTATCCTATGATCCTTGTGTTTTGTGATCTGTTCCTAATATAGGCTGTGTGTGTGTCTATCTGACCTATCTATCATCCTCTTTCCTCCACCTTCCTATGCCTAAAGTGAGCTTTATTTGGGTGGAGGTGGTGGTGGTGTGTGTGTGGAGGGGATGCTGCTTTAATCCATGACGTCACCTGTGTCCCAGGTGCGCTGCAGGGGGCGCTGTTTCTCTCAGTGGAGCTCATGCACCGTGCAGCAGCGGCTGACAACTGATGCTGATTTCCTCATCCACAGATGGTGAACTTATAAAAAAAAAACAGCTGACATGTGAGCATTATCCTTGCCTTGTGATGTGGCAACCACGGGCCTGCCAAAATGCACACATGTTTCGCACTAATAATGACACATTATTTGTGAGAGAACAAATCATGAAAACGTGTCGGGATGTCTGTGGATACCCTACTCTGTGCGTTTGTTCCCCGCATTTCATTAAAGGTTTGCTGAAGTTATTTTTCTACAGCTTTCTTTCTCTCTCTCTCTCTCTCTCTATGCATGTGTAAGGGAGGTGGGGGTGTGTGGGGGGCAGAGAGAGATCCTCCCTATATGGTGTGCGTTGCACCATTCCCTGGTCCGTGTTTTGAGTGGTGGCCCTTGTGATGCTGCAGCGAGGCGGGCGGGAGGAGAATAGGAGAAAGGGAGGGCTCCCTCCATCCCCTCGCGCCCACCGAATCCACTTCTCACAGCGCGCGGGGCTGCTGGCGGGAAGGCACGAGCGAGCGAGCGAGAGAGAGAGTGAGGGACCGAGAAGGAGGGAGGGAAAAGGAGAGTGAGAGCGCGTGTGTGCGTGTCTCCGTGTGTGCGCGTGGATTGCACCACCGCATCCCGTTCACCGTTTCTGCAGGCGGCCATGCTCTGATGGAGAGAATTAAACTGACAAACCTCTGATCTCCCTCAGATTCGCCCACCGCCGTGTCATCCCAGATGTGACTGGCAAGTTCGTTTTATGTCGCCCGCATTGAGTCCTGTGCCGTTCATCTCGGAGAGACCGTGACACCATGGCTTTGGTTATGGAACCTATAAGTAAATGGACGCCAAAGCAAGTGCTGGACTGGATGAAAGGTAAATGTGGATCTTCATTTGCATCAGGCTGGGTGATGTTCGTGCTGCTTGTGGCGAGAACGAGGATGATGATGATGATGATGATGATGGTGGTGTGGGAGAGCAGCGGAGGGCCACACGGTGTGCATGTGTGTTCTCCCTCATCCAAAACCTGCAGGCTGACGTGTGCTTTTAGCCGCTGGAACCGACCAGCTTGAAGCTGATTAAAGTCACTAAATATTAGTGGGGGGGAATGCGTTTGTTGAGCCAGTGCAGTGAAATAGATGTCCCCCCCACCCCCACCCCCAAGAAAGAAGCGGGGAGTGGAGCTTAAGCATTCTGTCATCTCGCTTGCTTGAGAGCGCCATCCAAGCCTATAGGCTGCTGCTGCAGCAGCAGCAGCAGTAAAGCTCCCATCAATGAATGTATGTCATCTGCCGCTTCACTCACAGCCACATACTCCAAACCCATATCCCGCTGTATGTGTGTGTGTGTGTGTGTCTGTGTGTGTGTGTGTGAGAGAGAGAGAGAGAGAGAGAGAGCGTGTTTGATTAATGTAGTTAGCTGCATGCCCCCCCCCCTCTCCCCCCACCCATTCCAGCCGTACCGTCGGATTCAGCACCGTGGACAGCGCAATGCCTCCTACCTTATAAGGCAAACGGGAGCCGATCACACTCGCTTCTTTTTCTCTCCCCCCCCCCCCCCCCCCCCCCCCCCGCCCCCTGCTCGCTTTTGCTGGCACAAGATGAGTCCCTTCAAACAGACAGTATGAATGAGTAATCACTAATCATGCGTGTGTGTGTGTGTGTGTGTGGTAGGAGCCGTTCTCACACACTCTGGGTCAGACACAGAGCTGTGATAGAAGCTGTGGTAGGCCTATTGACAGACAATGGACCCGGGGAGGGGGGTGTCCGCAATCCCTTTACTTCTGAGAATGACTTAACCACTTCTATGTGATGACTCAAAGCAACAATGTCGCTCGATACTCCTGATTGTATTCCACACACACACACACACACACACACACACACACACACACACAGTATGTATATAGAGTCACCCTCTTCTAGCAAACCTATATGGATTTCCTAAAGCTCCATATTGTGTTTCAAGACCCTTTTTCATTATGGTAAAGGACCAATGTCTGCGATCAGGAGTCAAGGTGGTTACGAGATGGCGCCTACTTTTGCGATCACACATCCAGCCAGTGTGGAGAAGCGTGGCTTCGATCCTCTGTTCCTGGGAAAGCTTTGCACCTGCACAAAGTCCCTTAAGAGTGTGGATGTTTGAGTGGAGATGAGATTCGTAGCAGGCCAAAAGTGTGGTTCGAGGTTTGCAATATGGGAAACACAATAAAATAAATGTTGGCCTTGAGCGGTATAGGAACAGTTGTGTATGAAAACACAGCGGTCGGAGACAAACATTAGAAGGTGTGCAAGTCGGCCAATGAGGAACAGACGCAACTCAGTTACTTCCAGAGTCGTGTTCCTCGATCTCAAATTGTGACCATCACAGTATAGGAAATGGGGAAGTTTCTTCAAGCTCAGCACGACAGTGAAAAGGAATTACAGGAAATTCATTATTTGCCAGCACACACTCTGTTCCTCACCGGCTTCGTGCACTGAAACCAGCCTGTATTGGTTTGCCCCCAGCGACGTAAAGCCAGGAGAAAAATTGCCCACCCTTGCACCAAATTGTTTCATCCTGCCACAGCCCCCCACTCGTGGTCTCCCTCGCATGCATCTCCCGGACTCCTCCACATGAAGAAGCCGAGGCTCAGAGTTAAATTTTCTCCGTTTTCTCCAACTTCTCCCAGTGTTGTTCTTGTTTTCTTTTTTATCTGCGGCCTCAGTGGCATGCTTATGCTCAGATCTTATTTTCTTCTGGATCAACTATATTCTTCTTCTGGGTGAATTAAAAAGGCGAAAGGCTAGTATTAATCTATACACACTTACAGGGGCTTCACTTTGGCCTCTTCTTTTTTTTCTTCTTACTGGAAGCTCTTCATCTCTCTCATGCTGATCAAAGTATAGTCGTGTGCCATCTTAAGGGAGTAACATTAAGAAGCACTGTAATGACTTGTTCACCACAAGAGAGAAAAGTTCAAATGTACACATGATTGTGGTATGTGGGGCCATCATGGTCCTTGGTTTCTCAATCTATCATGATAGAAATACTGAGCATTTTTCAGCTGTAGCTGAATTGTGTTACTATTTTATTTTATTCTTGTTGGGGAGGGGGTTCCACTATAGCAGCACCATGCAGCGCAGCAAAGGTCCCAAACAGGGATTAGCCATGAGGGGCCCCCGTGAACAATAACAATTACAAGTAAATTAAACCATTATATATATATATATATATATATATATA
This sequence comes from Cottus gobio, assembly GCA_023566465.1. NCBI lineage: Eukaryota > Metazoa > Chordata > Actinopteri > Perciformes > Cottidae > Cottus > Cottus gobio. Next base: position 12,663,428 of record CM042216.1, read on the forward strand.
TATATATATATATATATATATATATATATATATATATATATATATATATATATATATATTTAATACTAATACTACTGATGCAATACATGTTTTGTATGTAAAATATTAGTATTATAACAATAGCTATAGTAAAATTGTAACGGAGAAATAAGTGAATAAATGAATATATAAATAATGCTCAAGTTTGGTACAAATACCTCAACATTAAACTTCAGCACATAGGCCTTGCTTAAATGTGCTCTGTTTCTTGTCATGCCTCGTAACGAGGCTTTCCCTTCCACCACTGAAAAAGCACATTTGCATTTTGGTTGGCCTTGTGGGATCTTAAGAAACAGTTTGAATTGTAAAAGCATTATCAAGTTGTGTGACCAGATGTCATCAGATGGACACCATGGGCACTTTTTAAGACTCCATCGTTCTCCTCCACAGAGGAAAAGACAGAAAGACAAGCTTTATCAGGGTCTCGTGGACAGCATGCTCCTGTTTGACCTCATCGGTCCACTCACTGTCATATGAAAGAATACAAGACGGGATACTCCGCGAGAGGAACCTGACACACACTGGCCACCGGGCAGCGTGCAAACCGTGTCTCTTAAATAGAGGGACTGCTCCAGCAGCAGAACACTGGTGAGGCTCACAGAAAGATGAGTCATCAGCGTTTGTTTTGATTTTAACACCCACACCGGAGGAGTTTCCTCTATGCCTGTGTGTGTGTGTGTGCGCGCAAGGGGGTACGAATTTGCCGGGGTGTGTGCAGACGGAACTGATGTGGGAATGACGCGCAAGGAGCTGTGCTTTAACGTGTTAGTTAACAAAGAAAGACAAAATAAATACAAAATAAAAAAGGACTTCTCCACTGCCTCGCGGTGCAGCTCATCAGATCAGCCTGTGCTGTGAGGCGCGCGGTACCGCAGCCCGCTGATGCACAGGGACGGGAAAGGAACACACGGCAGCTCACTTTCCCCTGCAGTAATCCTACTTTCCTCTTTGCGTGCTGGTGTATTGGAACCAAAATAAATCATAAAAATAAAATAAATCTAAAAATAAAGGTGACGTGGGACATTTCAGTCAGCACAGGAGACCGTGAATGACTGGGATGTACAAATTTAGATGGAAGATGCGTGGGGGAATGCTTTGCTCCTCTGTTTAAGAAATCCTCTTGATGTTATTTGGCCCTTTGAGTGTCCAAGTGTGTGTGTGTGTGTGTGTTTGTGTGTGTGTGTGTTTGTGTGTGTGTGTGTGAGGGGGGGGCATGTTTACTACCATTCCATACTGCGTGATTTAGTCTCCCGCTGACATGGTGAAGAAGTCTGTGTTGGAAAACACACTTCCCCTGCCTCCAACTGTGTGCTTGTTGTAGTTTCAGCTGCATTAAAGATTAAAGAGCATGCCTTATTATGAGGAAATGCACACACACACACACACACACACACATGCACACATGCACACACATGCACACTCACATGCACACTCACATGCACACACACACACACACACACACACACACGCACACGCACACGCACACACACGCACACTCACATGCACAAACACACACACACAACACACGCACACAGACACACACACACACACACACACACACACATGTGCACAAATAGAGGAAACTCCTCCAGTCACCCATAAAGGCAGAGATGCTGCATATATGGATGCATGCGGAGAAACAGGCGCTGAAAGGAATGCACATGCTCACTGGAATACGAGGTATGTATGAATGTGTGCACACACACACCAACACACACACAACACACGCACACAGACGCACACGCACACACACACACACACACACACACACACACACAAACTCTGAAGCGGCGGCTTTAAGTGGGGCATCGGTCGTCATGGAAACCAGATCGGAATCACAGCACATGTCATAAGATGGGAACCAGCAACGCACGCAGATGCCAAATATCCACATTCTGGATGCCTTACATTTAGACGCATAGTGAGGTGAATATACATGCTGCACACCACACACAAGCACGCACGCACACACACGCGCACACATGCACACACACGCGCACACACGCACACACACGCGCACACACGCGCACATGCACGTGCTTCCTCTCCTGTTTTATGGCCCTGAGCAGAGAGAGAGGGAGCAGGGACACGCATTCAGAAATGGGGAGGCGCGAAGCAAAATGAAAGAAAGGCTGAGGAGCCTAAGATGGGGGAGGAAACGAGGGGAGTGTGCGAGGGGAAGGAAGGGCATGACGGAGAAAGAGAGGGGAGCGCACAGAGGCGGTGGCAAAGCGGTGCGGAGAATGGGAGGATGCTGTGGGCATCATATCAAAGCACCCGCTCTATCCGGGCGCTAGGACAGAGGGGCCTGTGTGCGTGTGTGTGTGTGTGTTCTTGTATGTGTTTTACTGGGCTGGTTTTGCACCTGTTGTTCCGGGGAGCTGCATTTTTACGAGCACATATATTAACTTGGTGCAAAGTTTCCCAACCTTGGGGGTCAGGACCCTACACGGTGCATACTGAGGGTCGACTGTGGGGGGCTTCCAGATATGACACCAATTGTGTGAACATTTGAAATTGACGTGACAACTTAATTGCTGGGTTTACACGCCAGCACACGTTGTCAAACCCTGACTTAAAAGATTAAGCTTGATTTTAAGCTGTCATCCTTTTATAGTTGCCAGCAAGTTAACAGTTTATTTCAGCTTAGCTGTCAACAGCGCTGCAAAGCTAGTTTGTCTGTTTAAGCTCAGACCAACAGATTGTTCTAACATAAGGCTTCACAATCATGAAATACATTACTTGGGCTGATCAACTTTATGGCATAATGACTGAAGAGGTTTATAGAGAGTGGAAGCATTCTGACAAACACTTCCACTCTCTCAGACCAAATAATACACATCTGATGGCACTAACAGCAAATAACGAGTTCAGTATTAACAACCTGAAGCAATAATAATAAAAAACAAACAACCACAGAAGAAGCATTGAGGAACCAGTCAGGCATGTGCATGCATATATTGTTTCACGATTATCAACTTGCCTGTAACACACTGACCAATCACACTGCTCGCAGCCAAAGGAATACGTACAACACACTTGACTTATCATTTTTATAAAGTTATAGCACACAGATCTTTATCTAGATACATCAAGCGGCAACTTTAGCGTTTCGTTTGAGTCGCATATTAACTTGTCTTTTTGCTCCGTTTTTCTCTCCACCAACCAATGGGGAAAACATATTTGCTGTATCTTTTGCGCCTTTTATTGTGTGTGTGTGTGTGTGTGTGTGTGTGTGTGTGTGTGTGTGTGTGTGTGTGTGTGTGTGTGTGTGTGTGTGTGTGTGTGTGTGTGTGTGTGTGTGTGTGTGTGTGTGTGTGTGTGTGTGTGTGTGTGTGTGTGTGTGTGTGGAAACAGCTGCCTGATGTGTTTGGGAAACATGGCAGATGAGAGCCGTGAGAGTGGATCAAAACCGTTACGTAATATTTGAACTGGAAAGGGGGGCATTGTGTCTCGTGATATTCTTCTGTGGTTGGTCAGTACGGGCGATCGCCTTTTTTACTTTACATGCTGTCGTTTGATCCCTCGTCGATAAAATAGATGTATCAGAGCAGCTTTAATGTCAACATGTGACCTTCGATGTGGTTCCTTGACACATTGCTCTCTACAGGTATGAAGATAAAGTGCATGCGGATGTATTACTTCTGCTGGAGTCGACTTCACATTCTCCGAGGTCGGTTTGGTCCTCAGTGGAGCTCCGCCTCTGAACTCCTCGCAGCTTCCCGGTTGACCCCGTTTCCCGTCCTCGTGTTCCTTCAGATTGTCTCTTGACACCTCCCTGCAAGCTGGATGTCGGCGAGGAGGAGGAGGAGGAGGAGGCCGCGGTGCACTTGAAATCCGGGAGTACCGGCGAGCGAAAATGCCACACTCTTAAGAATATTCTGTCATGATGTGATGAATATTTCACAGTCGGAATATTTTTAGTGAGCGTTGCGCCTTGTCTTCCCACTTGCTGGAGCACTTACTCCAGCTGGAGGCTTGTAGATTTTGGAGGAGGGTGCAAGGTGACGGGACAGGAGTCATATAACTGCCGTCCGTCGCTCTTAGCACAGCAGGCCCAAACAGAAAAGAGCCCAGGTCTCACTTGATGTTGATGCAAAGTCACTGCTCCGCGAGAGTTTTGAGCCATATTCAGCTGTAAATGCCTTTTTCTACTGTGAACCACATATATAGGCTACAGTTTGTGTGTGTGTGTGTGTGTATGTGTGTGTGTGTGTGTCTGTGTGTGTGTGCTCCTTAGCCTAGCATTAGTGCAGGGACCTGAGGGGCAGCAACTGCTGATCCCTCACTTCTGCTCGGAGGGCCCCCCTCTCTCTCTCTCTCTCTCTCTCTCTCTCTCTCTCTCTCTCTCTCTCTCTCTCTCTCTCTCTCTCTCTCTCTCTCTCTTTCTCTGGTTGCCTGGCAACCCTTGTGTCTTCCGAAGATGAGGAGTTTATTTTGCTCAGGAAAGATTGGAGAGAATTGCATGAAATGTGGATGAAGAACAAAGTACATATAGATGGTTGGAGCTCAAAGCCCCTGAAAAAAGGGCTTCTTGCTAACGTGAATACAAATACAAATGAGTCCCACCAAATTGAACAAGTGATAATCAGAGCAAAGACAAAAGTACAAAATACAGGAATCTCTTAAGTGAAGTAACCAAAATAGGTTTGACCCTGACGTGTCCTCACGACGTAACTCACAATACAAAGCAGCACGAGAGAGCAGCTCCAGACTTTAAATAGAGCCGGCACTACAAGTAAATACTCAAAAAAAAAAATCTCCCATTCCACTTAAGTGAAAAAGCCCCTTTGTCGCAGCAGAACGTTGTGAGTACTGCATGCAGTAATCGTATTATCTCTATCAGACTGTGGGAAGGAGAGAGGATAAAAAAAGGCAGACTGTTGACAACTGACAAATGTGTGTTAGGGTGAGCCATTCAAAGTGATGGATGTGTGAGATATGCAGGCGATGCCCTTGCTCAGCAAATTGTGCTCAATATTTAGTTCCTGAATCGCAGCAGCAAAGGCATTATTTACAGGAAAGGCATTAGTGTGGCCTGCCGCACGAGCAGCGGCTCGGTGGAAGACTCTCTGTGGCGAAGCTGTGATGAAATATCTTATTCTGAAGTCAGCATCGCTCCCAGGGGAAACTATCATCTTACGACTTGATTACACAGAGAGACACTTCCGACATTACTCATGCAAAATTACTTTTTGTTTGTTTCGGTTGCACGCGGGCTGGGACTCCTAGTTTTTTCTTTTTCTTTTTAATGTTTCCTGCAGTTACTGTAAACGAATGTGAGAAAGCACATGGGAGGCAGAGAAGAGTATTTGTTGTTGTTTGGTGCAGATTTTGACTAATCACATCTACACCATTCTGATTAAATGAGTGGTGAGGTATATATGTGTTTTTTGTGTGTGTGTGTGTGTGTGTGTGTGTGTGTGTGTGTGTGTGTGTGTGTGTGTGTGTGTGTGTGTGTGTGTGTGTGTGTGTGTGTGTGTGTGTGTGTGTGTGTGTGTGTGTGTGTGTGTGTGTGTGTGTGTGTGTGTGTGTGTGTGTGTGTGTGTGTGTGTGTGTGTGTGCAGCATGAGCAGCATGTGCTATTTCCAGCTGGCATATGAACTCGGCAGATGAACCCAGATCAGCTGTTTGGTCTCCAGGGGAGGCGTTCTGACTGATTTGATTGGCTAGCAGCTGTGTCACAACGCGCATGCACATGCGTGGTTGCATGCCTGTTTGTGTTTGTTGCTTGTGCAAGTGCATGTGCTGCGATTCGTTTAAAACATCAAATCCCAGCATACCCTTTCAGAGACTGGCACAAAAGATGCACTGTCGTCACTCGGCAGCCCATTTATCTGCCTGCGCGTGCGTGTGTGTGTGTGTGTGTGTGGCAGAAGTAGGACATTGCTATAGCAGGGGGGCTTTCCCAGAGGTAACAGAGGTACTCAGCCTGGACGTCTTTGATTCTTTATTCATCACCTCTTTATATAATTCATCCTAACTGTAGGTGGAGAGAGGGAATAAAAAAAGAAGGTGCAACTAATGATTAGACACCGGGAAGAGGACTGGAGTGACGTATCCAGTATAAGAAGTGTGCCACAGTTCATTCTTCCTGCAGAGAATCTTAAACGTGCAGTTAAGATATTCCTGTTTAGTTTTTTTAGGGTTGCGGGGCGCTGGAGGCAATCCCAGCTATCATTGAGTGAAGGCAGGGTACACCCTGGACAAGTCACCAGTCTATTGCAGGGCACACTTAACATATTACAATGGCATAATTTTCGGAATAATGGTCAGATATTGCACTTGGTGCGATGACATAATGTGCCACAACGTGTGACATGACTGCTATTGAAAAGCGCTGCCACGGAAGCGCACATGAGAGTGGCAGAGGAAGTGAGACGTGTGCGTTCACCCCCGTTGAGTGTGGACATAAAGATTCACGTTTTGAGAAATAACCACTTCTGTATTTTTGTAATTGTCTCTCCTCTCGCGTGTCACAGATAGTGAGGGGTCACAAGTCATTGTATCTGCAGTCTTTGTCTCTGCTTGGCCTCCATGTTCCCTGCATGCTGTCTCTTTACTTTAAGCTGCTGGCATCCCCTTGTTCCAACACTGGTGATGATTTATTAGACTACCCCACAGACTATGTCCCCCACTGTATTAAACACTTTACACCAAAAGCACGAGACAAACAGCACATTTTAATATAGTGATGCAACGTAGTGCACTTACTCTTAGTGAAGAATTTGTCACAGAGAGGATTCTTGTGAAAAAGAAACCAAACAAACATGCAGAACTGAAATGAGTGATAACTTGTGGGTGTATGAGAGAAGAAAACAATTTAAAAATATGTCTACGACACAACAGAACAATGAACATGTGACCACATGGTAACTGTCCACGCCTTTTCAGATTCACATTTTACAATAAAAAACATGATGACCACATTAAATACAAAAACGTTGTTTGAGATTAAACTAGTGGCTCCCGACATGTTCAACCTGTGAGAAAAACATTAGTGTCTAGTTGGGGCCACTTATCACACTTCAGATGTGAGTTATTAGCAAGTAATTTCCTGTCTGAAATTCAAAAGTAAAAACTGTCACGTCATAATATAAACAAAGAGCAAAGAAAAGTAAAACAAAATATATCCGATTTTGTGTCAGCAGAACTTTTTTTTTCTCTTTTCCATTCATTCGTTCAGATTCATCGTGTGGCCCTTTGGACAGGGCCCTGTCCCCATACGGAACCAGTCTGCCTGTGAAACTAGCTCCAGCTAAAAACCAATGCACATAACTGGAAACAAAAAAGATCCTTACTCAAGTAAAAGTAGCAATGTCACAAGGAGGAAATACTAATAAGTCTTAAGTGAAAATATTACTCAAGTGAACATATCATTGGCAAAATATGTTTAAAATGTCAAAGGTATTGAAGTATTCATACATGTCCTGTTTGTAGAATTTGTAAATGTGTCAAGTAACTAGTAATTATATCTGTCACTGTAGTGGAGTAAAGAGTACAACACTCAAATTTACATACAACGCTTGAAGCGATTTCCTTTTGAAGGCATCATTTCCAATTCCCTGACAAGATGACACCAAATGACCCGTGCACGAACAAGTCTCCGCGTGCCACTACACTAGACGTTCTCACATACTTCATACGTGGCATACCGTTGGATGTGAAACACATCCCATCATGTGTGCTACGAGGGTTCCGTCCACCGGGAGGGAATTCCATTAAACAGTTTCCACTTGTGGAGCCTCTTACAGACGTGTGAAGAGTCACTGTTGCTCTTCTGCGCTGTCTGTAACGAGATTGTTTGTGCGTGTCACTCGGAGCATCAGCGGGCTTACATTACGTCTGTTGTGTCCCATGGCACACCAAAAGCAAGAGACCTCCTGCTCATCCTTTGTGGTGTTTTTTGTGTGTGTGTGTGTGTGTGTGTGTGTGGCGACTGTGTAAAGGTGCTACCACACTGTCTGCTTTCCCGGCTTTAACAACACGCCTCCACCGAGGCCTCGAGACCCCCCGAATAACAGCAGCCGTCGTAATTGTATTTGTATGTGTGATTGGGTTCGAAGTGTGCTGCGTTTGTGGGCCCCAGAGGTTCCACTTGTGTGTGTGTCTGTGTGTTCTTTCTGGAGCGGCCTTGTTCATTAGGTCTTTGGGGAGGTGTGCTTTCTGCTGACTTTGTTTGGTTCAAAGCCTGAGTCTCACACTGATCAATAGTATGCCGGACCCACCGCGTCTGTGTGCGGCTGATTGGCTCTCTGCGTGGCAGGCGGCCACGCAGCTTAACAGCAGAAAGTCATACGTCGACATGTTAGTCACATCTCTCCGGGTATGTTTTGGACACACCCTTAATCACTCCGAAATGTAAATGCGTGGAAGTCAGTATTTCTTGCGTGCGCTGCTTTTAATTCTTTTGCATGTCAAACATCCTGTTCCAGCACGGTGTGCAAACATTAACTGAAATCAGAAAGCCAAACCAACAGATATGTGCTTTCTAGATGAGAGCAAGTTGCCAATAAAGCATTGGTGAAATACCTGGCTTTAGGGCTGGCGTTTAGCTTTTGTTTTTATTTGGCAGACTTTTCGCAGTGAGTTTGTGTGCGTGTGCGTGTGCGTGTGTGTGTGTGTGTGTGTGTGTGTGTGTGTGTACGTGTGCACTCCTGCCTTAATTCTGTGGTGCAGTGACAGTATGTGGACCAAGATTTCAGTGTATTCAAGTCTGTAATCAATATTTCCAACTTTCTTTGAAATATTTGTGTCTCTGGAAGGGGACGAACAATCTCTAAAGCACTCATTAGACCAGTTTAAATATGTTTCTTCGTGCCTCTATGTGCCTTCTTTGGCTGAGGCTGACCTGCAGGCCCTTCATTGCGCACAGTGATACACAGTGCCATACATCAGCACTGGCTAATCTGGTGTCCGTCCGTGTCTCTCCTCAGGTCTGGATGACTGTCTCCAGCAGTACGTGAAGAGTTTCGAGCGGGAGCAGATGGGGGGAGAGCAGCTGCTGCACATCACCCATCAGGAGCTGGAGGAGCTGGGTGTCACCAGAATAGGGCATCAGGAGCTCATCCTGGAAGCTGTTGACCTCCTCTGTGCCCTGGTCAGTCAGCTCACCTGTTGACACTGTTTTCTCTCAATCAACACTGTTTTCTCAATCACTTACACTTTGGAGTATATATATATATATATATATATATATATATATATAAACACAACTGCAAACCAAAGTAAAAGGTTATCTTAAATCAAATGAATACATTCATAAATAGCCTAATACTTAGCTAAGTAGCGTTAGTGGACTAATTCTGTCAGCTAAAAATGCTTTCCTGCTCCAAGAAGTGACACTGCAGCAGCATGCACTACAGCAGCATGCACTACAGCATCATACACTACAGCATCATACACTACAGCATCATACACTACAGCATCATACACTACAGCATCATACACTACAGCAGCATGCACTACAGCAGCATGCACTACAGCATCATACACTACAGCATCATACACTACAGCAGCATACACTACAACATCATACACTACAGCAGCATACACTACAGCATCATACACTACAGCATCATACACTACAGCAGCATACACTACAGCATCATACACTACAGCAGCATACACTACAGCATCATACACTACAGCAGCATACACTACAGCATCATACACTACAGCAGCATACACTACAGCATCATACACTACAGCATCATACACTACAGCATCATACACTACAGCATCATACACTACAGCATCATACACTACAGCAGCATACACTACAGCATCATACACTACAGCATCATACACTGCAGCAGCATGCACTACAGCAGCATGCACTACAGCATCATACACTACAGCAGCATACACTACAGCATCATACACTACAGCAGCATACACTACAGCATCATACACTACAGCATCATACACTACAGCATCATACACTACAGCAGCATACACTACAGCATCATACACTACAGCAGCATACACTACAGCATCATACACTACAGCATCATACACTACAGCAGCATGCACTACAGCAGCATACACTACAGCATCATACACTACAGCATCATACACTACAGCATCATACACTACAGCAGCATACACTACAGCATCATACACTACAGCAGCATACACTACAGCATCATACACTACAGCATCATACACTACAGCAGCATGCACTACAGCATCATACACTACAGCAGCATACACTACAGCATCATACACTACAGCATCATACACTACAGCAGCATGCACTACAACATCATACACTACAGCCGCATGCACTACAACATCATACACTACAGCAGCATGCACTACAGCATCATACACTACAGCATCATACACTACAGCAGCATACACTACAGCAGCATGCACTACAGCAGCATACACTACAGCGTCATACACTACAGCGTCATACACTACAGCTGCATGCACTACAGCATCATACACTACAGCATCATACACTACAGCAGCATGCACTACAACATCATACACTACAGCAGCATGCACTACAGCATCATACACTACAGCATCATACACTACAGCAGCATACACTACAGCATCATACACTACAGCATCATACACTACAGCAGCATGCACTATAGCAGCATACAGCAGGGCCCCTGGAACGCCTTCCCCATCCACATCCGTCAGGCTCCCACCCTATCATTATTTAAGAAAGCCCTAAAAACCCACCTCTTCAAACTTGCCTTCACCTGCTAACCCCTGCTCCCAACCCTTCACGTGCAAACCCCTGCTCCCTATCCTCCACTACAGGACTCATTCCACATAGCTTCTCCTGTTTTATTTTTTATATAAAAAAAATCTGTTTTCAATTAATGCCCTGATGTTTTTCTAATTGTTCCCTTTTTAATTTTGTTGTATGTAAAGCGTCTTTGAGTGGCTTGAAAAGCACTATAGAAAATTAAAATATTATTATTATTATTATTATTATTATACACTACAGCAGCATACACTACAGCAGCATATACTACAGCAGCATGCACTACAGCAGCATACACTACAGCAGCACGCACTACAGCAGCATGCAGTACAGCATACACTCCTACAGCAGCATACACTACTACAGCAGCATATACTACAGCAGCATGCACTACAGCAGCATGCACTACAGCAGCATGCACTACAGCAGCATGCACTACAGCTGCATGCACTACAGCTGCATGCAGTACAGCATACACTACTACAGCAGCATGCACTACAGCAGCATACACTACTACAGCAGCATGCACTACAGCTGCATGCAGTACAGCATACACTACTACAGCAGCATGCACTACTACAGCAGCATGCACTACAGTAGCATGCACTACAGTAGCATGCACTACAGCAGCATGCACTACAGCTGCATACACTACAACAGCATGCACTACAGCAGCATACACTACAGCATCATACACTACAGCAGCATACACTACAGCAGCATACACTACAGCAGCATACACTACAGCAGCATACACTACATCAGCATACACTACAGCAGCATACACTACAGCAGCATACACTACAGCAGCATACACTACAACATCATACACTACAGCAGCATACACTACAGCATCATACACTACAGCAGCATACACTACAGCAGCATACACTACAGCAGCATACACTACAGCATCATACACTACAGCAGCATACACTACAACAGCATACACTACAGCAGCATACACTACAGCATCATACACTACAGCATCATACACTACAGCAGCATACACTACAGCAGCATACACTACAGCATCATACACTACAGCAGCATACACTACAACAGCATACACTACAGCAGCATACACTACAGCAGCATACACTACAGCAGCATACACTACAGCATCATACACTACAGCAGCATACACTACAGCAGCATACACTACAGCAGCATACACTACAGCATCATACACTACAACATCATACACTACAGCAGCATACACTACAGCAGCATACACTACAACATCATACACTACAGCAGCATACACTACAGCATCATACACTACAGCAGCATGCAGTACAGCATACACTACAGCAGCATGCACTACAGCAGCATACACTACAACATCATACACTACAGCAGCATACACTACAGCAGCATACACTACAGCAGCATACACTACAACATCATACACTACAGCAGCATACACTACAGCAGCATACACTACAGCAGCATACACTACAGCATCATACACTACAGCAGCATGCACTACAGCAGCATACACTACAGCAGCATACACTACAGCAGCATGCACTACAACATCATACACTACAACATCATACACTACAGCAGCATACACTACAGAAGCAGCTGCTGCTCTCTATGTTTACCAGCACTGTTAGTTAAAACTGAACTAAAACTACCTCGCCACACAGTCCTTTTGAATACTCCGCTAATGTTGACGTTTGTGAAATAGTTACTATAAGAGTGTAAAACATTACGTTTTTCATTTAATTTATCTGGTGAGTCGGCAAGACAAAAAAGTAAATATTCTATTTTTTTAATTTTTATCAACAGATTGGAAGTGAAGGAAAAATTATACAGGCTTTCTATTTTATTCATTCATTCACACTTCATTTTAGTCAGTTAGTTAGTAATTCAAGTATTATTAACTAATTCAGTTAATCAGTTGCATTTTGCTATTCATCTGATGATCTCTTAAAGGTTTTAGGCCTCCATAGAAACTCTCCTATCAAACAGAAATTGGTGGTTTTGTTTGTCGTATGTTTCACAAAAACTTTTTGTGCTTCATGACCCGGAACCATAACTCTCCAACATGTACAATATCCAATACCTAATACCAAATTGTGTAAATACATTGCCGTTAGGAACCTCTTCAATAACTCTTTTATTGAGTGAAATAGTTTGCATGTTTCAGCCGCAAAGCTTTCTGGCTACAGCTAATTGGAAGTCAAACCAATTTGGTTTGTATTATTAGGATTATTCATTTTTAAGCTTGCCAGAATGACTTCAAGGCCAATTTGGGGTAAATTAATGTAACTTCATGTAACTGCTGAGGACATTCTCACAGGTAGAGATTTATATATTTGTCATTGTTTATTCCCCCCAACCAGTTATTGATATTGGCGTGAGAAATGGCTTGAAAATACCCCATCATGTGCTGCTTTGTGTGTACTGCCTCGGTCACTGCTGACTGTATATGCAGTGGCCCTGCTCAGGATTAGGGAATTAGGGGGAATTAGGTGCTACTCTCCCAGAGAGAGAAAGAGACAGAGACGAAGGGAGAGTGAGAGGGACAGAGGGAGGCAGAGGAGGAGAGAGAGTATGTAGAAAGAGCACGCAGGATGCACCTTATCTCCCAGGCACACATGGCTGGATTAGTTTGGGCTTTTTGAATATGTGTGTGCGTGCGTCTGCGTGTGTGTGTGTGTGCGTCTGTGCTTGTGTGTGCATGCATCCGTGCTTGTGTGTGCACGCTAATCAGCATCCCTTCTCATTCAGACGTTCCAGCCTGGGGATGAGCAGCTATCACCACGTGTCCTGAAACTGGACACACACCACACACACACACACAGTTTGCCAGGTAGACAAGATGCATCACTAAACCGACTGCTGTGAGCAGCCTTAAAAGATAATTCCAGTTTATCCCAACTTGGGTCTTACTTTTTGTGGTTCCAGCTATTGTTCCTTTCAAATGAAATAACACCGGGCTCATCGAGTTAATTGTTGAGATCTGGGGAAGAAACTTTGAGCGACACTATAGTTAAAAAAAAAAGTTTGGAAGCACCTGTTACATTGATTTTCTTTTTCTTCTTTCCTTCAACAATGGCTCTTCTAACGGAAACAAAAAAAGAGCAATTCAGACACCAAATGTATTTCATTTACATTTAAATGAGTTTTGGCCCCAAAAGAAGAAGAATTAAATGATTCAACTTACATATAGTCAATGTGTTTTCCAGTCCAGACAAGTGTAATAACCCTTGATCCTTATTAACCAACGACGGTTTAAACTGGTTTGTCAGTCCATATGCAAATATTCCCTGATCCAATTCCAACAGCCCTGTAGACCAACCGTCTATATCTTTTTCGAAGTTCAAATATCACAGCTGTTGCCCCGAGGGACTTTGTCTCTTTCTGTCCTTTCAATTGGTCGGGTTGAACCAATCATCTGCATTGTCTTCTCCATGTAAAAACAGAACTTTTGCAGCCGACCCTTCATATTACATTCCATTTAGCTGACGCTTTTATCCAAAGCGACTTACATGACATACAGTAGACCGTAGACACAGCAGCGGTGAGCAATTAGGGTTAAGTGTCTTGCTCAAGGACACAACGACATGGACTACCGGAGCCTGGAATCGAACCGCCGACCCTCTGATTGAAAGACTTGCCAACCACTGAGCCACAGTCGCCCCCAGTAACATCTGTTTGAGGACCTTTTATAGCAAATATACTAAAGTCCTCTCAGACATCCAACTGGACACAACCAACCTTTTGTTGCCTGGTGGTGTATTTTTGTGTGCAAAAAGGGATTATTTGAAGAATTTTGGCCATGACTTGTGGTTTAGATAATCGGTTGAAACTGTTGGCAGGTTTACAACTTCTCTGTCAACGCCATTGCTCCTTTCTTGCCCCACTGGACTCTGTTTGTGGCAAAGTTGCAGTGTTTTCCAAGATCTCCACAACTACTTTGTTGAGTGAAACTTTTTCATAATCAATAGAAATGAAGGAAGTCGTAATAAATCAAAATGATCCTTTAAGATAGCCAAGGGAAACAATTCTCGCAAGACGCATGTGCTCTCATTCGCTGTACTCTCCAGGTAACAAACGGGACGGAGCTCTGCAGTATACCTGTAGACACTGTGGATATTTGGATAATAAAGGACGATTCACTGTCACCAGCTATAATCCATCATGAGGAAAGCGTAACCCTGTTCCCCTGGCTCAACCGTTCTGACTTTCTGGTCTTTATGCATGAAAAAAAGGGAGCTTCTGTGGCCCTGGATCAATGCAAGTTTCAAGCGCTGACTGAGCTTTCAGTCTCGCTGTAAATGTGGAAAAGTCCCTTCTTTTATGCCTATGCAAGTTTTTTGCCCCCAGCATCTATGCTAAGTAGGTTTTGGGTGCAGTGCATTTTCAGCGAGGTGTGCTAGGAAGTGGCCCACATGTCAAGAGTCAAATGACGGTGAAATGACGGCTCACCTCAAAATCTGAATTTAAAGAAAAATATGTCATTGTATTGAAGTTACATTCAAATGTGTAGAAACTGAGCAAATTGAAACAGCTGTTAAATTTGAATGTAACTCAGAAGAAAAATATAGCCGTCGGGCGCAAATATACCTTTTCTTTCTCCAGTAGGTATTCAAAATCAGCTACAGCATCCAGGCCACAGTTTCACACAGAATTATTGATTATTGCTGTATCTATGAACTACATTTATAGGCAAATAAGTAAACAGTAACAGCAACAACTTGTTTAGTTGTATCTGTTTTAGACTTACTAGTTCATTTATATTGCTTAATACAGCTTATAGTAAATGTAACAGGTTATAACAACAAGCTGCAGGTAGCTACATATTTGTCTTGTAAATAGAGTTAATTGCAGCTGAAGCAGTTTAGTTATTCTGTATTTAATTTGATCATGCTACTGCTCAATGCGAGGCGAATGAGTCCTGTAAAGAGGCCTTGTTAGTTTATTGTTTATTTGTACTTAAAAAAAAGTAGCGCGCTCAGTTGACTGCCAAACCATGAAGAGGGACAGACGGTCCATCTTGTCATGTCTTTATGTGTGTTGGGTGTTGCTGAAGCCCAATCAAACCGGTGTGAGGGTAGAACGTAGAGGAGACCCCGTAGAGGAGACCCCGTAGAGGAGACCCCGTAGAGGAGACCCCGTAGAGGAGACCCCGTAGAGGAGACCCCGTAGAGGAGACCCTGAAGAGGCAAGAAGCGGCGTAGACCAGACAGTGTTGCCAGGTCCGCGGTTTTCCCGCGGAATTGGGCTACTTTTGAAGTGTTGCCGCGGGTTGAATTTTTTGTCCGCTGGTTCGGGTAGACCTATTAAGCATGTAAATTACATGAATATCTTTAAATAAAAATCCATATTTTAAATGAAATTATTTATTTATACCCAAATCCTACCAAACTGACTCCAGATCAGCACGTACACACATGGACATGGGACACGCCCACATACACACGCACCTAATGCTCTCAGTCTCCCGCTCGATCCCAACTCTGGTCTGGTAGTTAGTGTTAGTTGGTGTTACTAGCCTTTAAACATTTTAGTTTTATGCAGGGGCCTATTTTGAGTTCTGATATTGGGCTGGTTTTTGGGCTGGTTTTATTGGCCATTGGGCTGGTTTTGTCACACAGACCTGGCAACCCTGAGACCAGAGACGTCAGGCGCCTTTCTGGTGCTGCGCAGGCATAATGACATATTGTAAAAGCTGCCCGAGGATTAGGCCCATCACCCCGGTGGATGCGGAGTTAAACCACAGGTAAAGGGGAGGGAGGGAAATACTTCTGCATGGTCATTTTAAACTGTTTCAGTACGCTGGAGTGTAATAAAACGTGTATGCTAATCGCTATTAGCCCTGCTAGCACAGTTAGCGCACATTGCAATGTTGTAGCGGTTTGGCATCCGGGATACATCCCGCAGCTCAAACGCAGATTGTACACCCTTTTGTACGCTGTTCTCTGAAATAGCTTTTTTCGCTTTTGCTTTTTACAACCCGACGTGGTTCTTCTATAATGTTCCAGTTCTGCTTTTTGTTCAGAGAAAGTGATTCATGTCGTCATCCCCTCCTGTAACTGTCACACAGATGAGGCAGCTTTCCACATTGGGGCCTTTTCAGTGCTACCCTGTGTGCCTCAAAAGTGATTAAAAATATCCTGCTGGTTAACTACGTCAACATTATTGAATAATTGGAGTTGGCCACAATTTTTCTACTCTTTATTTTAGCTAATTACACGGGATTCCTCAGCTGTCCCATATATAAAACTTTAAACAAACGTTATCTTTGGGTTTGCCCCTGTAGTCTGTGAGGTGGCCCCCTTGATTTACATGTTTGTGTCTGAGTGATTTTAGATGTACAGTTCTCGCAGATAAAGGATGAACTGATTCAGATGTTGGTGGTCAAAGGTCACTGTGACCTCACAAAACACGTTTTTGAAAACTCTTTCAGACAGACATGGCTGTGAACAGAACCTGGACTGGTTGGCAGTCATTGTAGTTTTAAATGTATTTTTGACACACAACCTTGTGCTGTAATTGTTTTTGCACTCATAATTAAAACTCTTTCTTTGAAACAGTCCCATTTTAAAAAAAAAAAAAAAAAAAAAAAAAGAAGAAAAAAATTATTATTACAAACAAATCAAGCCATGTTCAGCTTCATAATTTCAATTCTGTTTTCGAGCTGCTGACGTGTCAAGTTTATTTATAAAGCACATTTGATACGACATGTTGACACAATGTGACCATAAATGACAGAAAAATACTGGTTTCTTTTTTTAATCAAATTGCAGAAAATTGTAATTGGATTTGTTTGTTTGGTAAACCTGCAAAAAAAAACAACAACAAATTCACTCATTAAACAAAACTCATCTGCCTGAGTTGAGCAGCAAAACCAGATCACTGAGAGCAGCACACACACACACACACACTCACACACAATCAATATTCTCTTGATTAATAGAGGTGATATACAGAACCCTGTACAGTGTAGCGGGACTGATTGATGCTTTTCTTTGGAGAAGATAATTATTTCATGCTGGCAAGTCTCCCGCCTTGCCCAAACATTTCATATACAGCGCTTGAGTGGGATTGTGCGAACAACAATGGTAGAAATAATCATCATGGAGGAGAGGCCACTCCACACATGGTTGCTATGGCAACCACATCGACATGAAGGTGGAGGGAAGGCGGTGGAGGGAGGGGGGGGGGTACTTAATGGCATCGCCCTCTTACTGTATTGATTTGACACACACACACAGGCATACAAATGCACACACTGCTCGAATTATTTCTTTCTCCACACACACATTCAGACAGTCGACACAGGGCATTATTCCCCCGCTTCATCTCAGCACTCAGAGAGAGAGAGAGAGAGAGAGAGAGAGAGAGAGAGAGAGAGAGCTTCAGATCGAATCATAGGACAGGCTAATTACAGCTGTGCAAACATGTGCGCTCCAAGTTCATGTATACATCTACATTCTCACAGAACACTGAAGATTATACAGAACGCAGTGTATGTATGACCCAGTTTCAGTGAGATGCATAGCCGGGTGCTCTCGCCGCCTCTCGCTCTTGCTCGCTTGTCTTCTGCCTCTTTAGTTCTTCACTTCTCTCTCCCTCTCTCTCTCTCTGCTGCCACAGTGAAACCCTCTCTTCTGCCACAGTGAAACCCTCTCTTCTTTGTAGTCACTGTGGTCGTGACTGTGTAGAATAGATCTAGAGGCAGAGGAGGAATAGATACGTCTGACTTTACAAGTGTGTGTGTGTGTGTGTGTGTATGTGTGTGTATGTAGCCTTCGTGTCAGCAAGAATCAGGCTCTGTCAGACAGGAGCTGCCTTGGGACGCTGAGCGCAATGTGGCTCAGTGGGTCTGTGTGTGTGTGTTTATTTAAAAGGGTCACAGTCCAGTAATGGGCTACTCGACCAGCTTGTTGTTCTTGTATTGCAGTGGAGAGTGACTGTTATATGATAATGCTAATGTGATTCAGAGATGGTGATTCTTGTTTCCGTTAATTCTGCTTAGAATAAGCTCTGATAGTTCACAGTAAATTATTTTTTCCCTTTCCCTCTACACTTGATTTACTGTACGTTATTAGATAGTACATATGTGTAAGTTATGTTGTAACATATATATTGCCAAAATATATTGCAGTGGTTTCACATTAATCCCTTGTGTTTCTTACATAAAGTATTCATATCAACCTGTATTTCATTTCAATAAATCTCTTTACATGCTGAGGGTCAAATGAGATGATCAATAGCAATCTCGTGTCGAGTCAAATATGGGGCTAACTACCACAAATAGTCGTTTTTACTTTGTTTCTGCAAAGTGTTAATACGTGAATGTCATATTTTTTAGCTTTGGATCTCTCGAAGCTTCCAGTCTCCATGCTCTGGTAACCACATCCTGACTCCAGCTCAATAGGACTTAAATGACTCTAAGTCCCGGACAGATTCCAAACTGGTTTCTTTAATCTTTCATCAACAACTCACTGCCACAAATCACCGCAAAGCACTGATTTCTATCACAATGTCCACACAGACTGCGTCACAAAAGCTGCTAGTTATCAGAGCAGCAGCGATAAATAACTGATTCTACTCCTGAAACAAACTGCTCTGTTTGTCCTCCAGAACTACGGCCTGGAGACGGAGAACCTCCGGACTCTGTCCCACAAGCTGAATGCTTCTGCGAAGAACCTCCAGAACTTCATCCTGGGCCGACGGAGGGGCGGACACTACGACGGACGCGCGTCACGGAGGCTACCCAACGACTTCCTCACGTCGGTGGTGGATCTGATTGGTGCAGCCAAGAACCTGCTGGCCTGGCTCGACAGGTAGCGAGCACGCCTAAACCTCCACGCTGCGAACAATTCATTCTTAGGAAAATATTACAACGGATAATCACAAATATTGAAATATATAAATTCTATCTTTTTAATGTACGAGCAAGAACACCTGTTATTATAAATTAGTAAGTTAACCGCACATGGCAGTCAAACAAACAGACAGGACTTTCACCTAAAAGACCGATGTTCGATGACATTGTAAGTCACGTGACTCCATATTCAGTCAAGGTAATGTCAACCACACTCTGCCTGAACCTAATTTCCTGTGAAGACACACATTAACTCGTTAAGTTAGAGCCGCTGATGGAACCATACAGAACAAAAGAAAACGTACAAATAAAGCAATGTTTTAGCTTCGGTGGATCCCTGTGTTGCACAGCCTCCTGGCCACGATATGAAACCAAATATTGTTGTTTGTCTTTATCACTTGCTCGTGTGCTCTGAGAGGAGCAGAGAATATGTTTTTTTATTGCTCGGCCACTTACTGCCCGATCATAAAATCATACTGTTGCAAATAAATGAACGGAACAAAATAAAAACACCAATATTGCAAAAATCACGTCCTTTAACACAAAAGGAATTCATTTTGTTTTTTTAATAGAATGGCCAAATATGCTTTGCTCACATTCATTTAATTGTGATTTATGGGAGCTATTTTATCCTTCATAAAATAAACGCTGCACTTCAAACAGGAGCGTTTGATGAAAACAATAACAAAATGTAGAATACGATCAGGACCAGGACACTACAATGTTTTACAAAAAGTCCACACATTTTAATGGTGATTTTTGTTCTTCTCTTGTCTGCTTCAGGTCTCCTTTCGCCAGTGTGACAGAGTATTCATTACTGAAGAACAACATTGTGCAGCTCTGCCTAGAGTTGACCACCATCGTGCAACAGGTGCCTCCTCAACACTCACTCTCACGGACACGCAGGACGCACGCATCACACACTCCATCATGTCGTATCCATGGCAGTGGACACGATAAAGGTCACGATCGTGAATTGAAAAGGCAAAGCTAAAGTGGGTTTGGATTGGGAGCGAGCGCTACTCACACAGCTTGTTGTGGTCTACAGCTCGTTTGTATAGATTTGACTAAGAGTGGAACATATGCCCACTCCCACCGGCTTTTTGCAGCACGGCTGATGGGGACGAGCCGCTCTCGGTAGCCGTAGGCAAAGTGCTCATTGACTCACAGTTGGACCACATCCTCTGCTTAGCTGGAGGACCCTGATGGAGAATGAGGGGGTCTCTCATCCCTTCATTTCCTGTCCTCCTTCTGCAGCCCCTCTGGCTCGCACCCTCGTGAGGATTCGCCACATTTACACACAAAAATGCACTTTTTAGAAAACAGAACTGGGAGTGCACACACACACACACACACACACACACACACTTGATACTGCAGAAATCTCATTGTTTGGACAGAAAGTATGTCTGCTCTCCTGGACTCCATCCACGTCCTCCCTTGTAAGAGCCCGCTTAGAGTCTGCGAAAGTGTGTTTGTGTGTGTGCCCGGAGCGAGTCCTGGAGCCAAGCAGATAACACCCCCCCAACCCTCACTTACAAGGGCCAGAGGAGAGGAAGGAGAACGGGGCCACCATATAGGTCCACAAGGGGCCAAATGAACATGTGGCTGCCAGACTGCAGCGGCACAGACAAAGGTGGCAGCAGCGCCCGCACTAATACATCAAATGGGTGAATTAACTGCTACCATGCTCATGTGGTGGAGTCTGTGGGCTGCTTTCCCAGAAATAGATTAACTATCAACTACCATTAAATAACAATCTGTCATGTACGAGTATTGTAGTCTTCTAAATCCTGCGGAGGCTCCAAGCAGCGGCGCAGATCCAGAACTAGTCAGTCCAATGTTTTTAGTCTGCCTAGATTATAAAGTAATGTGCATAATGTGGAAGGTTCCATATGAAATAGCTGACGGCTGATGTTCTCCCTCGAGAAAGAAGTCATCCATCTTTCCTTCCGTTGGCCGTCTCATTTCTCTCCTCTCCTGGTTTTTATATCTGGATGAGGAAGATATTTGAGCTTCCACGTTGATGCTTTCTCCCTCTCATGTTTTCTTCTTCCCTCTCTCTCTGCCTTCTTCTCATTTTACAGGACTGCACTGTGTACGAGACCGAGAATAAGATTCTCCATGTGGTAAGTGTCCGCTTTAAAATGTCAAAATGTCTTTACGTTTTTTGGCCTGTGTTTATCCTAAACAACATGGAAGAGGCACATTTGCAAACTCAACAATGACAGCTGTGATGCACAGATACAACAGTTGCATCAGGACAGCTAACAGTATAAAGTAGGTTGTATAAAGATTGTATTTCCCTCTGGTCGGATCACACATTAGTTTGTAAAGCATTATATTCAACATATTCTAAGGCTCACATTGAATCTCCCTTTTCTGAAACAAGGAGTTCAGCGTTTTGGAACATATGCTCTCTTGCTGAGAGTTGGATGAAAAGTTCAACACCACTCTTTTATCTGTACGTTAAACAGGAAGATAAAGTCAGCGGACCGTTAGCTTAGCTTTGATGAGGGCTGGAAACGAGGGTAAACAGCTCTGATCTACCTAGCAGCCCATCTAAAGCTCAGTAATTAACACGATATGTAAACCATAGAAATCCGTTTAAAAGAAAGAAGCGTAATACAGGGGAGCAACTTCAGGAAGTTACTGCCCCGGGCCAAACAGACCTCTTAGAAAAACACCATCCCATAAAAGTTGTGATTTTTTTCACTTAAGCTTTTGTACAGACAAAACAAAGAAGACATAACATATTAATTATATGTGAATAACTCATTTGTGGCGGTAGAAGGATTTTGTTCTCTAGGACAGAGCCATGCCAGCTCTTCTCCTCTGTTTCCTAAAATGTCAAACCATTTGGTTTATGATGACACTCGTAATGGTCATAAAGTCATAAACACATTAAAACCTGATAATCATCTGTATGAGTCTGTGTTTTCTGCGTGGAAGTCAAAGCACTGTGTGTTTTTTTGTGGGAATTTGTGCCACAAAACTGTTTGTTAAAGCACAAGCGAGCCTGAGGCCTTTTGAAAGCTCCAGTTTAGCGTGTGTGTGTGTGTGTTCCACGTGTGAAACCGAGTGAGCAGCTAGCGTCTGATCCGGGCTGACAGTCCGATCGGGACACTTCCTGCTGCCATTCAAGGTCAGGTGGAGGAAACCATAGAAAACGTTAGCAGGGGGAGTTCACAGAAAAAGATCTGAGCATTTTACTCCAGGAAATACTCCCAAAATCAGATGTTCCATCAGCATACAGTATATATGCCACTGCATTACACATATCTATTAACAAAACCAAGCATAAGTCTGTATTTGAGGTGGTGGCGTCCCCGTGATGCCATGTCCCCCCTTGTCAAAGTGACGTCCCCCTTTAGCTTCCTGCTTGTCGTTTACCTCTGTCGTTACAGGCCTGTTAATGACACAGGACAGCGACATCAGGGAAACTCAAATATTGAAATGGCTCTGCACATGTGTGCACACATATAAACACACACACACACACACACACACACACACACAAACTCTGGGTGCCAGACTAAATGCTACTCATGACTAAGTCTGTTATGTGTGGGAGGTTTATGTGTGAAATAGGAAAACCGTGAAGGGAGGGAGGAAGAGAGGACATTGCTTTCTTGCGGACCTTGTTTACTACTGTCTGTGTTTTAGAAATGAATTCGGGGAAACTGCCACAAAATCATTCTCAACAGACAGGCACACATGTATGAAGATGATGATGCACAGCTGAGATCTGATCCCAGGAACAGGAAAAGTGTCCAATGTGTCCTCTTAATGATTTACATATTGTTTGAGATATACTGTATATATAGATGTAAGTAGATGAGATGAGTAAAAAGCATACAAACTACTTATGAGCAGTGCCTTCTGTGTTGGAAATCTGAATTTAAGATTAAGAACATATGTAAATGAGATCAGATCGTACAGAGATCAATGGTCTCCACTGAACAACATTTGGCTTTCATACCTCTGCTCTAAAGGATGGAGGTGTCACATGCTGATGTGTAGTCTGCTTAGAGACAGACTGTTTCCAGAGGAAGTGAGACGCCGTCTGCCAGGAGGGGAACGAAGAGGTTCATCAGAGGTTCAAAGAGAAGCGTTAAAGCGAGGTGACTGTTAAAAAATACAGTTCTATTTGTGTATATACTGGAGTTATACACAAATAGAAATACACAAACTTGCCGACGTGCAAAAGGCCACAGTGAAAATGCCGTCAGGGTGTACAGACCATACAGTTATCAAAGACTATTTATTTCACACTTTCCTCTGCTAATCAGTGAACTCTCTACTTCCCAATTTGTATATCGACTTCCATTCAATTAATCTAGCCTTAAGATCTTTCTTTAGGTTTCGCATGTGGGAAAGTGTCTGCTGGATTTTGGATATTTAACACTGTCAAGCCAGTAGGGTATGGAC
>CM042216.1:12689974-13039974 GCA_023566465.1 Cottus gobio
CGTGAAGCCCTGCTTTTTATTTGGCGTATTTGCTTAGATGCACTACGCTATTAGGTAACATGCATTAGGAATTTAAGTGTAGTGGAAAAAACTGGAGCACGGATAATCTAACCACTCATGTGCCGGATTTTGTTTAGTTGATGCGAATCCAAAAATAGCTTGCACCCCAAAAAGAAAAGAAAAAAGACAGATAACAAAAAAATGAAATGTGTGCTCTGTAATTTAGATGTGAGAAAATGTCATGTGGGCTCCTCGGGGTTGGCTGGTATCGGTGATGTGTTGTTCTGTCTGTGACGGTGTCCTGTGGGCATGCCTGTGGACAGACGCTGACAGGAAACAGTTTGTGTGCAGGAGTGATGGAAGTGGCGATGTGGAACAATCTGATGAAATGATTTCTGTTTCACCTTCTCCAGCTAGGTCACGGCATCCCTCGCGAACCAAAACCAATCTCAATAACTTTCTTTTCCTCTTTTGTCCACTCACTCTCTCTCTCTCTCGTCTTTTCTCGTCCCCTCCCGCCTTCCTCACCTCTGGTGCCATCTGCAGTGTAAGACCTTAGCGGGGATATGCGACCATATCATCTCGCTGTCGTCGGACTCTCTGGTCTCCCAGTCTGCCCACCTGGAGGTGGTCCACCTCACCAGCATCATGCCCAGTGAAGGGCTGGTAAGGACACAGCTAAGCATGCACACATGTATCCACCAGAGCTGTTTTAAAGGTGCATCAATCAGCAACACAATTCCTCATAAGGAAATTAGTATTCAGACTTTATTGTTTTTCCCACAGCAGGTGAACACTCTTCTTTCAAAGCTGTTGATGGTGTCTTTGCACGACTGAATCAAACGTCTCTTGAATGCTTGACAGGAATAATAGTTAAATATTCACAATGTGTAAATATGCAATGCATGCCTTTTACACTCATTCATTATTTATTGTTGCGGGACTTCAGAGAAAATTTTTTTTTTGGCAAGATGTTAGTTAGGGTAAAATACATTTTTAAAAAAGTACAAATGAAGATGAATTATTTGAAAGACATGAGCCAATCTGTGGGAAAACAACAAAAGCTTTCATGCAGGGGTGAATGATTTGAAGAGTATGAATTGATCGCTATCATACACTAAAAAAGCCTTTGAAGTCCACCCAATTGGAGATTTTGCACTGACCACCATCATCAAAACACAAAGTGAGAGAATATCTTTTGCAAGAAGAAGTAGACTTCAAAGATTTGGAGGATCTGAAGCAAGTCAAATCTCACTCCCAAAGTATAAAGACAGAGACGCATTTATAGAGGCACGTTTACAGGTGTGAAACATATGTATCATGTATAAAATATATAATCCTGTGCTTGTGTTCCAGGGGATGTATATCAAATCGACGTATGACGGGCTCCACGTCATCACCGGAACCACAGAGAACGTGAGTTTCTGGTTCCCTGTTTGTAGGAAGCTCCACACCACACCAGCTACCATCCATGCTCTCAAATTCCACAATGACAACAAATCCATTAAAGCAACATGAACGTGATCCAGGGGTGAAAAGGATCAGGAAGATTCTGGCGGTTTCACGGTATATCACGGTATTAACATTAATTTATTGATGCCGAAAAGGACCTGCGGCCACCTGAACAGCTGTTCACCGCTCGTTGTTCACCGCTCGTTGTTCACCGCTCGTTGTTCACCGCTCGTTGTTCACCGCTAGATGTTCACCGCTCTCTGGCCAACTCCCTCGCAACTGTCCAGCAAGCTGTGAACAGTTGTTTGCGTGGCGTGACTTCTGTTCTGTCTCTTCCGGGTTTTTTTCACCTGCATTCCCCTGGGTCCTAAGTCCCTCCAGGTTCAGCTTCTTTGCAATACATCGTTTTCTAAACTATGTCGGACTTTTCAAACCCTCCAGCCAGCAGACACAGCTCCTCTCTGGGCAACACGTTGTGTTGGTGCGTCTCTGCTCTCTCTTGTTCCTCCTGCATCGCTCTTATCCGTTTTTTAATGTAGCGACGGAGTTTCTTCTTCCTGTGATAGTGGGCGGGCTGTACCCAGCATGCAGTTCGGCGGTGTAAATTTAATAAATGTACAATTATTAGTGTTACAAATTGTTTATGTGCCACAAACTGTTGTTTTGTGGTGTTGTGCCCTGTTAAAGAGCGTTAGTTGCGGGTTATTAATTGTTATAAAATTACTTAACTCCGACCGCTTCGCCAGTGACTACCTCCGGTACGTGAAAAAGTAATACCGTATGTAAATTTGACACCGGTATACCGGTTGAAACGGTATACCGCCCAGCCCTAGCTTACAGTTTGACTGATGTTTAGCTTATTTCACAGAGATGTTTAGCTTATGTCACAGAGAGGCACACACAGTGGACAAGGTGACTGAGGTGGTTTATTTTAGTTTGGGAAACATTTACATCCCGCTCTGTAACCTAGGGCAGGATCAGCGGCGGCTTTGCACGATTCATTTTCAGTCTGGACGCGGAGCCAGTCTCCTCTCTGACTGCAGCTGGGAGACTGAGACTGAGACTGAGACTGAGGCCGCTCACGGCAGCACCCGCTACTCGTTGAGGACAGTAACCGCAGAACAAAACATCCTTTCCCGTCAGGCTCCCAAGACACAGGAAAAGTCTCCAATAACACCAAAAAAAGCTGCAAGATTTGTCGCTAGTCGCTTTTGACAAAAAGAAGTCACTGCTCTACTGGTGACCTCACATTACATGCAATTGTAACCTGCGTCTCTATTATAACAATTTGAACCTAAGTTATGGCCCAGTCATTTCGTTGCCAGGTACTAGGTTCGTCTACGGAGCCCAATTTTTGGGAAGGAACCACTGAGACAAAGTTAAGCTTTAACCACGCAGTGTTTTTAGTGATTCAGTTCCAGAAAAGCACAATCTCAACGCATACAAAGAAATATATTATAATAATAATAATCCTTGTGAGTATCATTTAGACAACTACAAGTCATAGATGTCAGAGGTAAGAAAATAGAGGGATTCAGTTCACATCCAGGAAAAAGTTCATAGTTCTACAACACCTCTTGTGGGAAGGAGGGGGGACTTGAGTCTCTTAATAATCCACTGGGGTAGCTCGCCATCCAATATCTTAACGGTAGTCAGCACGATCTAGATGTACCTCACCAGGTAAACACAAAAACCTTGACCTACAAAAGGTCACAAGGAATAATTAATTAGCCAAGCTAATAGGAGCTAGCTAAATGCTAGGCCAGCTGCCATTTATCAGAATCAGCTTTTATTGGCCATGTGTTTTTACACATACATGGAATTAGACTCCGTTTTCAAGTAGCTCTCATCGTACCTATATACATATTATATACAATGAAGAAGATAACTATAAAAAAGACAACAGAGACAATTAAAGACAACAGAGTATCTCTCCAGGCCAGAACTCCCTGCTGCCTGCAGAGGATCTTAACGAGAAACACTCGCTCACGGCAACAGGAAGTAACCTGCCCTAACCAGGATTTGTATGTGGGTTGGCAGTCCCAGTGTATATGGCTCATATAATTTGCGGTTTAATCTAAGATAATCAAAATCAGAAAGGCAATACATCCGAGGGTTACACAATGCACACTCATCATACACTCTGAAATGGTCCCAAAATGATCCTGAAACTTGAACAATGATGACATGAAAACTGTGCTAGCTATCAAAAAGCCCATTTGGACAAAGAAAGTCCAAAGTTTTGTTAACGTTTGAAACTTTAAATAACTTTTCTACGTTAAAGAATGGCGAGTCACTGTGGGCCCAAAGTTGAGTGTGGACAGCACTATGTTGTATCCATGGAGACGGATTGCATCACAGATTCCGTGATGACCTCATGAACTCTGAAGCTAATCAAAGGCAAATCTGACCTGACCTGAAGCCTATATACATGCAGCTGCCAGGGAAATATTTTACTTCTCAGATTTACAGCTCTATTTCTAGTCGGACTTTACATTGACCAGTGATTATATGATGAGCATGAACAAGGGAAACCAGGCTGCTGGTCGTCAGGCCCCTGTTTCAGAAGAGCTTAGTTCAGAAACTGCTCTGAATTTAGGAGACAACCAGATCCAAAGGATGAAGAAGATCAGTGACTTTCAGAGACAATCTGAGACTAAACAGCATAATTTCTGTGAAATCTCTGAAGAATGTATGACATGATGGTGACTTTAAAGAAGAAGTGCTGGTAGCGGTTTGAGTTGTGATTTTAATCAACTGAAATTAATGTTATAAAATAAGTTTTTGAGGTTAATGATTCCCTATTTGTAAATGAAGTATTAAGGACTTATAGATGATTACTAAGATCATTTGTAAAGTGTTAGTAAATTATAAAAAAAGCAGCAATTCATGATTAATTCAGGTAGTTACTACTCATTAGTTATGTATTAGTTAAGCATTCTGTGAGCTAATCTAAAGTGAAGACTATGTATGCTTTACAAAGCATTGATAAGCAGTGCTCAAAGCTAGCAGAAGTCTCAGTTATCTTCTCAACAGGAAAGGGAAATAGACACAACACAAAGTATTAAAGAACATTAATATGATGGTGCTGGGGGGCCATGCCGTCAGTAGCACGAGTGTTACATAGTTTGTTGGCACATAGATACATGCATATATATATATATATATATATATATATATATAATCTCAAAACTAGTGACATCTCAATGAGGTTGCATTCTGAGAGGTAAATTACTGGAAGTATTAAGTACACAACCAGGACAAATGCTAACGAAGGGTTAAACGTCCTGTCAATAACAATGAGCATCTATGGGGAGCAATCATTCACTAAAACAATACATTTATTGGGAAAAAATAATGGTATTGTACCTTTTGTCAGAGGATGTTAACGTTTACCTTTCCCTCCTTTTGGTGCTGGTCAAAAGCAGCAATGAGCTGTGTGGCCCACTGGACCCTCTCTTGACTGGGGGAGAACGCCTACAGCCTGGATCTGCCCTGGGTGGATGGCCTGCTTACCTGCACAGACAGACACACACACACACACACACACACACACATATTCAGATAAAGTGAACTATGGTAATGCTAACAGCAGGCTAGCAGCAGATTCATATAAAAAGAGTAAATTGTCCTACAAAATAAAACGAAACAACCAATAGTTTTACTTGGCATGGAGCTATCAATAACAGTTTGTGCCCCCCAAAAAACCCATCCCTGATTATAACAACAAAAAATAGTTGATGGCGTCCTGATGGCGCTGAAGTGAGTCTGAGTCATTATTTCATTATTCACTGCTGGTTGTTCGACTCGCTCGCAACTGGCCAGCAAGCTGTGAACAGCTGTTTGTGTGGCGTGACTTCCGGTCTGTCCCCTGGGTCCTAAGTCCCTCCAGGTTCAGCTTCTTTGCAATACATTGTTTTCTGAACTACGTCGGACTTTTCAAACCCTCCAGCCAGCAGACACAGCTCCTCTCTGGGCAACACGTTGTGTTGGTGCATCTCTGCTCTCTCTTGTTCCTCCTGCATCGCTCTTTTACGTTTTTTAATGTAGTTTCTTAGTGTTAGTGTTACAAATTGTTTATGTGTCACAAACTGTTGTTTTGTGGTGTTGTGCCCTGTTAAAGAGCGTTAGTTGCGGGTTATTAATTGTTGTTATAAAATTAAAACCATGACTAACTCAATGCACGTAACACACATAACTCCGACCGCTTCGGCAGTGACTACGGCAGGGCACCGGTGTGCCGGTATGTGAAAAAGTCATACCGTACGAAAATTTGACACCGGTACACCGGTTGAAACGGTATACCGCCCAGCCCTTGTGTGTGTGTGTGTGTGTGTGTGTGTGTGTGCGTGTGGTCCGTTACACCACTAATGTGTTCCCATTGTTCTCTTCTATCTTCAGTCTCCAGCAGACCAGTGTAAGAAGATCCATGCAGGCGATGAAGTGATCCAAGTCAACCACCAGACAGTGGTGAG
Organism: Cottus gobio; assembly: GCA_023566465.1. NCBI lineage: Eukaryota > Metazoa > Chordata > Actinopteri > Perciformes > Cottidae > Cottus > Cottus gobio. The sequence continues at coordinate 12,695,902 of CM042216.1, forward strand.
TTCACGAGCTTCCAAACACAACGCGGTGGTCACAACAGTAACAGGAAACGTAGTTCCCATGTGTTTCCACTGCAAACCGCCTTTCACTCACCAGCTTGTGCTCTGTTGAGGATATGTCAAGGAACAGGATGTCTGCCACCACCACCACCATGGTGCTTCCTGCCCTGTGCAGCTATGTAGGCTAATTAGACTTGCTGCGGGAGCAGATTATAGGACGATTGTTACCTTTGTTCAGTGCAGTGGGATTGTCAGCTCACTCCTTTCCGAAATTTGCTCCCATTGCCGCTAGAAAAGCCGTGAAGGAGGCGTCTGGTTTGAAATGTGAACTCATGTTCTACTTTTCCAACTTGTATATATTGTATTTCTGCCTTCAACTCATCACATCAGAGGGAAGCTCGAAAATGGGCAGCCATTTTAAATGGAACGGCGACTTGTGAGAGCATGTGATTGAACGTGCTGTCTATTGCCTGAGCTGTCAGCTCTGGCACAAATGATTTGTTCCAGCGTTTATTTGAGATTTCCAGGGGGGAGGGGGGAATAAGACTTACTTCCCGTAAGTATTTCCTTGCACGTCTTGATAGGTGCTGCTCTTTCAAAAGCGGCCATGCAGGCGCAGATTGACGCGTGATGGAGCCGCATGTTATCTCTCTCCCCCTCTCTCTCTCCTCGGGGTGACAGTGCACATCGCGCCATGCCAGGCTCTCAGCTCCAACTCCTCATTACTCCCTCAGCTACACCCTCACCACTCTGATCCCTCACTCTGGGGGAGGAGATAAGCAGAGGGGGGGAGACGTGTGTGTGTGTGTGTGTGTGTGTGTGTGTGTGTGTGTGTGTGTGTGTGTGTGTGTGTGTGTGTGTGTGTGTGTGTGTGTGTGTGTGTGTGTGTGTGTGTGTGTGTGTGTGTGTGTGTGTGTGTGTGTGTGTGTGTGTGTGTGTGTGTGTGTGTGTGTGTGTGTGTGTGTGTGTGTGTGTGTGTGTGTGTGTGTGTGTGTGTGTGTGTGTGTGTGTGTGAGATGGGGAAAAGGGGAGCAAAGTAGTCAGGGGATGTTGGGATGAGGCAGCGCTTTGGGGGTGAAAAAAGGGAGGAGGAAGTAAAGAGGGACTTGGGGAGAAGAGACAGAGGATGAAATGAACAGCGTCAAGATAGCAATTTTTTCTCAATCCTAAATCGAGCTGCTGAGGCGGAAAGATGTACACATACAAACTCTCTGTCAACATCGCGGCTGATAAGTCCATCAAGTGAGGCTCCACATTCGAGAATTAGATTAATGTGAATATTGGATGAACAAATTACATTACATTATGGAATCATTATGTAGGCCTATCCCACGTATTTAGCAACAGCGCTGCCTTCATGTCTATGCATGAGCTTCTGTTTGAAACCCACTTCAAAACAGGACTTTTTAGCTCAGCTTCTCTTTTGAGGAAAAATGTGGAATTTGCTCAAATAACAAACTGATTGTTTGAAGAGGCAACATAATTATGTGGAGGTAATAGCATCTGGGAAAATAATGAAGACCCCAGGGGTTTAAAAAACCTCTCCAGCAGCAGTTTATGCTCTATTATTATTTTTGGTAGGTCGCTCCCAGTTTCCCTTTCCGCTCTCTGCATATTTGCACATCAGAACCTTTTCCTAACCGGCCTGGTTAGGAAAGGCCTTGTGTTTGCTGTGAACAAACTCTGTTGTGTGCTGTCCACCGTTGTGGTGGAGCTAACGAGGGTTGCATGATCGTGGTCCAGTTCCATCTCAGTTCAGAGGCTTGGCGCTGTTTGAAATTGTACAATACCGGTATTTACAAGCAAAACAATGTGAGAACTTTGGCTTCTTCTGCTAAAGGAATAGTTTGATATTTTGAGAAATACGCGCATCGCTGTGGGATAGAAGAGAAGATCGATGCCACTCTCATTTATTGTTAAGCTACAGTCAGGTGACAGCTAGCTTAGTTTAAGTGTGGGGCGACGACGCAGCTTTACAATATTTCAAATCTGCCCAGAGATTCAAAATCAGATTTTGGTACTTGAAGGTTTTTGATGCACAGGCACATTTCTTCCAGTTCGGTTTGATAGCCCTATTTCTGTCACTAGGAAATTAATTACAGTGTGTCCTAGTGTGTCCTAGTATGCCCTCTTTTGTTTTAGTGGGCCGAGCAGGACTAAACATACTGTAGTAAATTACATCATCGCTCTTGCTGCTGCTGAACGTTGTTCTGAACTAGGTCAAAGAGAACCGGAAGCGGGCCGCGAAACACTGACACCGGCAGGGCGGTACTGTGTGTGTGTGTGTGTGTGTGTGTGTGTGTGTGTGTGTGTGTGTGTGTGTGTGTGTGTGTGTGTGTGTGTGTGTGTGTGTGTGTGTGTGTGTGTGTGTGTGTGTGTGTGTGTGTGTGTGTGTGTGTGTGTGTGTGTGTGTGTGTGTGTGTGTGTGTGTGTGTGTGTGTGTGTGTGTGTGTGTGTGTGTGTGTGTGTGTGTGTGTGTGTGTGTGCGGTGGCCTTTGCGGACACATCCAGTAGCTGAGACCAGTGTAGCCAATCAATGGCCTGACGAGTGCTGCGAGCTCTGGAGACGGGCTGGCCAGAACCACGAGGAAACTCTGCAGTCAGCACTCCTTTCTCACTCTTTCACCATCCCTCTCTCTTCCTTATAACTAAGACTTACTGACCAGGCCCTCCTTTATCTGAACATGCAGGTCAGTGGCACTGGGAGAGTGTGGTGCAGAGTGGCCGTGTCTAGGTATATTGGTATTATAACTGGTTTGGTGAGTATTCAGCATAGATGGGATAAAAGCAGCGTGTCTGAGGCATGTTGTGTCTACTGTACTGAGAAGGCTGCACGGGCCTCTAAACCGTTCAGATCTACAGAACAGTGCACAGAGTAATATTTATTTCTGCCCTGATTCTTCGATCCTGGGTATTTTTTTCCCCCACGTTTTACTGTTGTTGAATTGAGAAAAATTGATGAAGTGTTAATTATGCTAATTGCCTGATGGCAGCCATAATATTTGGACGTTACCAAAAATCAACTATGGGAATAATGAAGCTTTAAAAGACACAAAAACAATTTGAAAATTGGGGCTCACAACGTTACAGCTTTGCAGGCTAATGCCTGAATTGTATTGTTTTATACCGATATACAAGTTTGTCTTATGTTGGGTTGACCTCACTCATATAAATGAGACTTCTTTTCCCCAAATATTAGAAACACCTTGCGTTGTAACACAATACAGCTCAACAGCACCACAAACTGAAACCTCCAAAAGGAAATTCCAAAAGGTTTAAACTAATCTAAACATCAAAAACATAAAATCTATTGCAGAGCTATTGCTTTAGGCTGCATTAATGTTTGCTCGAGTTGCTCAATAAACTGGCAACTAATGTGTGTCAGATAAGCCGCCTAACAAGAAGAGTTCCCCAACCAGTTATAGAGAAATGGTATCTTATTATGGTATGTTATGGGCTCATTCCAGTATTTTATGCACCACATTTGGTGAAGATGGCCTATAAGGACTTGGACTAGGTGTTCAGGAAAAAAAATGATATAAGTGGCAACATGGTGGTGCTATCTTCATTATACAGTCATTTGTTTTTCCTAATTGTATACCTAAAGTCACATGTAAACCTACAGGTCTGAAAGCATACGTGATAGAAAGGGTTCCCTGTATATCGGTTGTTAAATAGTAACGTGGGGTTGCACCACAGGTTAGGGTGTCAAGACACTGATTGTGTCCCAGTTCGAGCTGGGAACCTCTGTTGGATCTGTCTCTCCCTCGTTTCCTATCATCTCTCCACTGTCTCAGTCTAATAAAAATGATTAAATAATGAACTAGTAGCGTGTGGTGTTTTAGTGGCGGTTTGCAGCAACAGTTTGGAAAGTCTAATATCTGCGTGGTGGTTTCCCTCAGCCGACTTGGCTGCTCCCAGTGTGCACCGCAAATGTGTGTGTAGCTGTTTGCAGCAGTTGTTTCTGTAGCCCGATGTGTGTGCTCCTCAGGTGGGCTGGCAGCTGAAGAACCTGGTCAACGCCTTGAGGGAGGACCCATGCGGAGTCATCCTCACGCTGAAGAAAAGGCCCCAGAACACCCTGAGCTCCACGCCGGCTCTGCTCAGGAACGTGCGCTGGAAACCACTGGGCCTGCAGGTAAACACCAGCAAACACTTACGACGCCTCACCTGTCCATGTTTATCTGCACACTTCTTGTACTCACCGTGACGGATTCGAGGCAGGATGATTTGGCACTAGATGTACAGTGAGCAGCGTGTGAACCTCCGGCTTTCTCCTTCACTGCCCACACTCTGCATTCTCCTACTGGCGTTTGAAACAAAGATTTTTAAAGGAAACTTGTTCACTGTGTGACCTTGCGTCAATCCTCCTGTTAAGTGTTTCAACAAATCTCTTTTTTTATTTTTTATAGCCTTCCGTACTGCTGGCACAGTTCAAAGCCATTCACAAATGTGTTGGTAGCCAAACCTCCATCTGAAGACAATGTATGCATACCAAAAGAGTGTGTGAGTGTGAGTGAGTGAGTGAGTGTGTGTGAGATGATTTAAATGGTATAATATGGCCTGAACTCTGCACGGAGCAATAGAAGGTCACCAAAAGGTCCTCTCACATTCATATTCAATGTTTACTGAGACTTCGGTCCTGATTCATGCAACCTTTACCCCAAAGGGAACTCCTTTTTTGAAAGAGGGTACATTTTTAATGTACAGTGCATCTGAAAGGTGGAATGCTTGTGAGCTTACAGGTCAGAGCGCGTGTGTGTGTACTTTTCACTTCACGGCAAAAACTTAATTCCAGAACCCAGAAAAGTCACTCAAATGTTGGTGCCCACAAAAAGTTGAGACGGCGTAGGGGGTTGAAGCGAGGGCTGGTCTGATGCTGTCTGAGGCTTGTGGAGCATCCCGTCTGTGGGCATGAGAAAGCTGTGGAAAAACACAATCTACATGTGAGTGCTTGTTCACACGAGAGACTTGCACATTCAGGGAGTGTTTTGTGCTTTCTGTAACGGCCTCTGAACCATTAAAAGCCCGTAATAACCGTGAAGCCTGCTGCAACTTCATCACCGTGTCTGTCTTGAACAAGGCTGCTGCCTTGTTAGATCATCGCTCGAAGTTGTTTCCGCAAGCTTATTGTTTGCTGCGTATATACCAGCAGAGGGTTGGAGGAATTCTACCCTGATGGGCTGCCCGAGACACAAACGCGCCAAGAGTGCCCAGATCTGAGCGCGCAGATATCTGCGGGAGATGAGAAGAAAGGAGTGTTTCAGATTTGTTCTCTCCCAGAAAGACTGGAGCTCTTAATTATTCATAAGCAACTACAGGCAGCTCCACTGGCTCTGAAACAAGAGCCGCTACTCAGCAAATACTGGCAATAATGCACCGAATCCAAAATGTCCTGCCTAACAGCCTGTGTGTGTGTGTGTGTGTGTGTGTGTGTGTGTGTGTGTGTGTGTGTGTGTGTGTGTGTGTGTGTGTGTGTGTGTGTGTGTGTGTGTGTGTGTGTGTGTGTGTGTGTGTGTGTGTGTGTGTGTGTGTGTGTGTGTGTGTGTGTGTGTGTGTGTGTGTGTGTGTGTGTGTGTGTGTGTGTGTGTGTGTGTGTGTGTGTGTGTGTGTGTGTGTGTGTGTGTGTGTGTGTGTGTGTGTGTGTGTCGAGGCGTGTTTCTGTGCACGTTTGCAGAGAGGTTTTCCGTTATCTGTCGAGTTGCTCCTTTGAGAGCAAAGGATCTGGGTCACTGCTCTCTGTAAGCTCAAGCTTTTGGATGCATACTGTACCTACAAAAACTCTCCAAAACAAACACACATGCGCACCCAAGAACTCCAAGCGTTTTTTTTTTTTTTTTTGGAGGATGAATCATGCGGCTGTGAAGTTTAGCCCGAATGTGGCAAACGATCAACCGGATTATAACTAAATCCACAAAGGAAACAATTTATCTCTGCAAATTATCATGTGATTCCAACCCCAAATCTCTCCATGGCAACCTCCTTTATTCAACTCAATAATGGCAAGTCTCTCTCTTTCTGCATGTTAGGATGGAGTAAAAGCAATTTAGTGATTCCTCGTTATGATGCTGGCAATGCTTTTTGCAAATACATTGAGGATTACTGCTGCCTGCTGCGCTGCTGCTGCAAAACGTGCACGTAGGGATTAATTTCATGCATGACTGAAGGCCACATCGGCGGTCGCATGTGTGCCACACATTGTCCATGACCCCGCTTTCATGAATCTTTTATACGTTTGGATTCATAAATAATTGCTGCTTGAAAATGCCTGCTATTTTGGGCAACATGTATTGTTATGTATTATTGATGGGTTATAGTACGTTCTTTTGGCTTACTTTTGTGACCGCTCGCGCAACTTCAAACCCTCCGTCGTCTTTTCAGAGAGGAGCGCTTGATTTAAAATCTTTCCCCCGTGATCTCCATCAGCAGACGGTGTTTGAGGCCCAAGACTTTGAGCCGACACATCAAGTTCTTAAACGGCTCAGAAACAGATTTTTTAGCATCCACAGTTCCATAAAAAGTAAATAAAGATGATAAATGTAAAAGCTTCATGCCTCAGCATAACGACTGGAAACTGGGGAAGCAGCTATAGCGTGGAGTCTGGTTGCCTGGCAACTACGCTCCAGTTGTTGGATGGGTTGAACAGACGGGAGAAATTATGGCGAACTAGTCGACAACCGTGAACAATATCAATCTGCTCACCTGACTTGCATATTCATTTCAGCCAGCAAGGTCATGTTTAGGTCCGAGTGTTGGTCCATGGACCATGTTGGTCGAGTAAGAAACAATTCCCGGCACGGTTTTCATGAACGCGGTGGAAGGGTGCAGGAAGGGTGCAGGAAGGGTGCCGGAAGGGTGCAGGAAGGGTGCAGGAAGGGTGCAGGAAGGGTGCAGGAAGGGTGCCGGAAGGGTGCAGGAAGGGTGCAGGAAGGGTGCAGGAAGGGTGCAGGAAGGGTGCAGGACGGCCACGGAGGAACCCATTACTTTCTGGAGTGGATCCGAATCACACAATTTATTAATTTTTACAATCAATAACCCTTCTAGTTATTATATAAGCTTGCCTTGAGCTTATCAGTATCAGACTACACGTTGCTCGATTAATACAACAAATGGCTTTTGCAGTTTACTCTTCGTCTGTGAAACATCCCTCTTTGTACACATGTCAGTTACGATTCTTTAATGAGCAAATCTAAAGGTATACAAAATATTGATTTAAGTTTTGGGAAAAAAGAAGGGGCAGATATACAATACTACAGATACTGTTGTCAGGCTTTGTTAGATTCAGTTTATTTTCGAGCCCTCCTGCAAACGTTATTTACAAAATGTTCTCGTACCTTTAGGTCCCTTCCATAGTCAAAGTATTACATGAAGCGTATAGTTTGTGTGTGCATGTAAAGGTGGTGGGATGCACAATATTAGTTTGAAATGGATTTGAGTTGCGCACTTTTAGGTAGTTGTGAGTGGACGCAACAGGGTTCAGGTGGTTTGAGTGTTGTTTTAACAGACTGCTGTGGAGGTCCAATCTCTCTCTACTTCTTCCCCCACCCACTGTTTCCCATGCAGGCAGCAGTGGGCTGTAATCACTAAATTACTGTTTTCACTCGCAGCTCGAGTCACCACACGGCACAGCTCCCCTGCCTCTCTCTCTCTCTCTCTCCCTCGCTCTCTCCCTCTCCCCTACACTCTTTCACCCCTTCTCTCACTTTGTCCCATTTCCTTTGCTCTCTCTCTCGCTCTTCATTATTTATTGTGAAGCTGTCTAACTGTAAGCTGCCTTCATAGGAGCAAGACTGCGAGAGAGAAAGAGATGAAGGAAGGACAGGGCCTGAGGGTGGAGGGGGGGGGAGATGGAAAGTTTGGAATATTAAATGGATTTGCCTAATGCACTGCTGATGAATTGATGAAACACTGGGCTTCCTTAATGAGAGCGCTCTCTCGTCTGTTTATTTATTCTGTCCACATTCGCGTCTCCTCTCCAAAATGGAGTGTCCCCCTCCGACATACGGTGAAACACCACATCTTTCAAAACCTGGACAAACCGTCCCCTGGGAACAATTGTCTGCTCGAGCTCGTATTTGTCACCCAGCTGTTTCAGCTGAGGACAAATATAATTCACTTGAAATTTGGACAGGGTTTCCATGACATCCGCAGCGAGGCACCCTGTCCTCACGGAGTACCTGATGACGATGAAGTGTCCTTGAATCAAGCTGAGGTAGGAGGCCACGCTAGCTTTCCTTCCCTGAGCTTCCCTCTCTCGTAGCACGGGAGAGCGAGGAGAGGAGGGGTTGTCATGGGAACAGACACGGAGAGCCCTGTGTGAGTGAAGAGGCTTGAGACAAAATGACAGAATAGTGAAGCGATTGAACGTGGGAGAGGCTGCACACTCAGACAGATATATATAAAAAAAGAAGAATAAAAGAAGACAACACACACAACATGGCAGCTGTGTGGAAATAACTCTCTTGTTTGGGCTTCGCCGTTAAAACGAGTGCGGCGGTGCGAGGAGGACCACTCCAATAAAAGGTTCCCCTCCTGACGTAACGCGTCTCTCTGAGGTAGCAGAAGATCTAACGCCGCAGGGTGTTGCTCCCAGATCCCCCTCGCCATCCTCCAATTATAGCTCCATGAAAAGGTGCGAGTCATTCTCCCCTTCTCCCCTTCTCCCCTTCAGCCGGTGCCCACCAGCCCCACCAGCACCTCCCCGACGCCCGTCGGGACTTTGGGAATGTCCAAAATGGACGCTCCCAGCATGCAGGACGTCTATATCCTCTCCCCCGTCTCTGGACTCTACAGCACCAGGTCAGATGTCACTTACGATTATTATTTGTATTATTATGATGATGATGATGATGATGACAACTTTGCTCTCCCCAGGGAGGAGCTGGGTCTGATGTCCTGTGACGACATCAGCCGCTACAGCGTGAGCTCCCAGTCCGGCTCCAAAGGCTCCGAGGCCGTCAGCTACTACCTGGACCAGGACAGCGGTCAGTATTTCTCCCTGCTGGAGGGAGACGGACCCCCGGGCTCTGACTACGACAGGGGCCGCAACACGGGGGTTCGCCGGCGGGACAAGACCCCCACCCATGGTAAGACGGAGAGCGCAATTCGACAGTGAATGGGGCGGTCACGGCCCCGGTCCTGCTGATTGGTTTTCGCAGGACGGCATGCTCTCTCCCACCCAGTTTTCTCACCTTTTTCTCGCCGCTCCTCCTCCTTCATCACTCACCTCATGGCTCTGCTTCTTTGTGTCTTCACCACGCGCACGAACGTCCCACAAGAAACACTGATGTAGGGTCAGTCCCAAAACACCGTGTCCAGCTCCCTGTCTGCCCCACCACCCGTGTCACACGTGTCCAAGGCAGCTTCCCAGACATCCTGCACCTTCTTGGGAGACTCTCAGGGGGCCTGTGATATGCAGGGAGAGGGTCATGTGACAGGAAGCCTTGTAAGTAGGCCGGTGCTGATCGAATCGAATGCCGGTGACAGATTTTTCCTTCACCGATTATTAAGGTGATTTTAGCTAACTTCCTATCAGGTGTAAGAATGTATAAGAATGGACTCTAGAGCTTCTGGTGGGTCCTGTTAATCAGCACTAGAGCCGAAGATTTGAATGCTTAAGTTGAGACACTACAAATGAATTGGGTAAACATTATAACTAATAGATATCCTCAGTTGATTACTGATATTTAGAACATTATTTTATTGTTTTCTGAAATTGTATTTTGGATATCTTTTTGTATTACTCCATACATTTAAAAATAGTTCAGTCAAATCTAAATCAAACGAAATGCTCTATAAATCAGGCTATGAATGATACATGAACAAACCCTTTGGTAAAACCTTCAGAATATATATAGATACTGAATATAGATACTGGGGAGTTTGGTGCATGTCAGCGCTACTGAAGGGGAGATTTCAGGCTCAGTCTGAGAAAAAACACCTTTTTTAAGGTGGACGATTATTTTTGTAGAAATTACATTAAGACAAGTATATTTTGTGATAAAGGTTCAGAAAACTTCTCCCGTGTGTCGAACGTGTTGGAGAACTACGGTGTAAAAGCGAATGGCGATCAAGAGCCAGAGGTAGACACACTTTTTAACAGACAGTTAAAGAGAGACCAAAAGAGAGTTAAAAATAGAGGGAATAATAGACGTACATTCACTTTTCAATGATGACTGAGGAGCGAGGTTGAAACATCTCCTATATAGACGAGCTGTGAGGTAATAGCTCACCTGTGGTCATCACCCAACAGTGAGCGTGCTAACAGATTAGCTCACTGCTGCTAGTTCAGCTGTCCCTGCTGTGAGGGAATTCACTGTGAATAGAAAACCTCCCTCGAGAGTCTCCCCTCTCTTCCCCCTCACCTGCACACACTTTGTCTCACCTGTCCACCCCTCCAGATGTCTCCCACGCTGTCTCTCGGTCACCGCCTTCCTCCCGCCCCCCCACTCCCTCCCCTAGACGACTCTCTGATTGCTGATTGGTCGTTCCAGGTGACCTCAGGCCTGTTTCCATGCCTCCCGAATATAACTGGATGGCCGAGGCCAAGGAACCCAGCATGGGCAAGAGAGGGAGCCGAGGTACACACACACACACACACACACACACACACACACACACACACACACACACACACAGGCCCACAGTCATGTGACACAACAGGGTCGGACTGGTGCCGTGCTATGCTCCATACTCGGCTCAACACATTTCAGCTCATCCTCTGGTTATCCATGGTGGTGTGGTTGTGAGGATACATATCTGCCCGGTATGTATCTGACGAGTAAACATAAATGCAAGGAAATGGCATTTATACAGCGGCTCTGGAAATGAGGGTATTTCTATGTGACCAATTCTCACCAGTGTCACCATTTTGCGGCGAGACTTGATCTGTATTAGACCGAGGATCCTCAGAAAGCCCATGAATAACATTAAAGCACAATAGCACTGTTTGGGGTCTGCCTTTCTGCTTCTCTTCCTCTCACTTTTTTTTTGTTTTCCCACATTTCAGTATATGGATAAAATAAAAAATGGGGTGAGAAGCTTTTTCCTCTCTGGAGCTCGAGCAGACTAAATGTTTCTGTGACAAGCTTTCGCAGTAGTGCCCTCCAAATGAAGCATAATCATTGCAGACAGATCAGCTGTATGTCCTTCGGCTGTGGACCATCAGGTGCTCCAGCTCTGAGGCGCTTGTATTCCTGTCTGTGGGGGTTTTATCTGTAAAGGTCTATTCACTCTTCTGGTTCCACTCTGGGGTTCTCCCTCCACTCTACGACGCTAACCCCCTTCCCCGCCGCCGTGGTTTTCCTCCCTCTGCCGTCCGTCCAGCTGAGCCTTCGTCTAACTGCTCCATGCCTCTGCCCCTCTCACCCCCACAGATTCAGACAACTCCCTGTTGCGTTACCTTAGCGACGACAAGATCCTGGTGATCGAGGAGGAGCCCGAGGGCCCGGGCAGGGAGAGCCGGCGGGATTCCACCAGACGCTCCCGGCGTAAGAGCCGCAATCCCAGCAGCCCTAGCTTTCCCATCAGCCCCTCCATGCTGTCCTCCACCCTGCGCCTGGACCAGCCACCCGACGCTTTGCCTGTATGTACACAGCTTTTGAGCTGGGCTTTTTGGTCTTTCCCGTGTATGTATGAGTGAAACCTGTCGCGGTGCTGAAAACACATTCTTCTTTCCATTTGTGTCTGGTATTGTCTGGTTAGGTTGGTTAGATGTGTGGGTGGTGGTGGTGGTGTGTCTATTTTGTGTAAACGTGGACGGAGACGGACATTACATGCCATGTTAGAGGATAAGGGCTATATTCTGTGTTTGTCTTAATGTTAACAAATCCCATAAAAAGACCAAAACAAAAACAATAAACTGATCCTACTGGCGTGTGCTGTGATGTGGCTAAAACCTCATATAATGTATCTTATTCCTTTGTGCCATAGTGCGTTTTACATTATTGCACAAACATTAGAAGACATTCCCAAAGACTGGGTCGGCATCCAACGGTGGGTCGCAGGGGATTTTATAATCGCAAATAGATGAGCAGAATTTATCCATAGGATAATATAGCAGCCCCAGCATATGTTTTCAATCCTGAGGTCTATATTTTGCACACACACACACTATCAACACACAAACCAAAACCCATTTAGGAGCAGATCGGTCGGGCAGACATTAAATGTTGTGCTTTTATTACCACACGCCCCGCCTCTTCTTACGTCTGTCAGATTGAGCGGTGACAAGCTAATTTATCCATAGTTAAGTCTTTTATTTAATGTTTATATCTGCAGTACACGTTTGAGCCACACGAGGGAGTCCAAATGTTCGTAATGTTGTGATAATTGTATATTTATGTTACATATTACACACACGATTTAGGTTTTCAGTCAGAATATAATATGGACTATGTATGTATTGTGTGTTTGTCTTTTCATGGGATTTGTTAACGGTAAGAAAAAATACCACCACTATCCTTTAAAGGCAGCTGAAAAGTCTGACTTGTGTCGACTATTTTATTCAATGTGCATGTGTGTTTCACCAGACCACACAGGTTGGCAACAATTGATAAGCAGGAAGCCAGCATGCACAATGCCGGGACCGTAGAGCTGAAGCACACAAATGGAATTCAGCCACCATTCATTTTAATATTAACACTTCGTCTTTTGCTATCGTGACATGTTAAAATATCTGCTGTAAAAATAAAAGGCCCATTCGTGGCACTATAATCACCTTCAAGGCTTTAACCCTCCTATTACCTTCAAATTTACTAACATCTTTTACCCTTGGGGTCAATTTGACCCCATCTACTTAAACCTTCAGAAAATTATTAGAGTTAATATTGTTTCCCAAGTTTGAGTGTCAGGTACTTTATGTTTGTTTGTTGACTACCTAAATAGCCCTTTAAATAAATAAAAATACACCCCCCCCTCCCCTGATACATCCAGAATATTCACGACTATGGCAAAATATGCAGATCACCATTAAAATCTCACTGATTGACCTAAAATTGGAAAGAGATATATTTTGGTGTTTTAATGGCTTTATATTATGTCTAAGTACATATTTTTTATATCTATATTATTTGGAATGAAAAAAAAATTCTGTTATCAAGAATAGTAACATGGATTATGTTCGGGGTCAATTTGACCCCAGGAAAAACAAATACAATTCATGTAAGGTTTATGTAAGGTTAGGGCCCTAAAACTTTCTGAAGATTATACAATTGTTTGTTATAGTGACCTCAATATCATCCAAAACAACCAGAACCAATGTGTGTAACATGTTGATATTTCTTATATGTTTTACAGTGAAAAACAGCTTGGGGTCAAGAACAGCTTGGGGTGAAGAACACCAATGCGTACAAGTTGTGTACAGGAAATTGAAAACATATCTTCTTGTTAATTTTATGTTTACCCAGTTGTCCCCAATAAATTAGGAAAAGTCATGAAATATGAAGCAAAAAAAATGATGTCAATCATTTATTTAGAGACGTTAAACATTGAATGGGGTCAAATTGACCCCAAAGGTAATAGGAGGGTTAATCCTGACTCACTCGCACAGCTTCCCTCATCTTGCAGTGTGTGGCCGTGTCCTCTCAGAGGGAGACTGCTTGTGGTTGCAGGATAGGTCACAGTGTTCTCAGATCCACACCCATTGTGTGTGTGTGTGTGTGTGTGTGTGTGTGTGTGTGTGTGTGTGTGTGTGTGTGTGTGTGTGTGTGTGTGTGTGTGTGTGTGTGTGTGTGTGTGTGTGTGTGTGTGTGTGTGTGTGTGTGTGTGTGTGTGTGTGTGTGTGTGTGTGTGTGTGTGTGTGTGTGTGTGTGTGTGTGTGTGTGTGTGTGTGTGTGTGTGTGAGAGAGTCAGGTAGAGGAAATGAAGGAGCGTGAGAATGATCAGTGTCATTGCATGGCTGCCAGCTTCACGGATTATGAGAACAACAGTGTGACACTCTCTGACACGCCCCTCTTTAACGTTTCTCTCATGCTCTCGCCAGTACACACACACACACACACACACACGTATACACAAGCAAACACACATTAGCACACAGGAGTGCATTTGTATGCAGGGCAGCCATCTCAGGACTCATCCTAATATCCTCATCTCCTCAGACACGCCTGAGTCTAAATAGGAGTTTATTCTGGACAAACACATACACACACACACACACACTTGCATGCGCACATGCACACAAACACGTACCCCTATGAGTAGGTGCATGACTCAGCATCATCCAGACCAATTACAAGCGCGACTGACAGACTGTGCTTAAAACACGCCGCACACAATAACTAACACACACACACACACACACACACACACACACACACACACACACACACAGGCAGTGTGCTAACAGTTTAGCTATCACCAAACCTCTCTAACCCTCTCAGTTGCATGCTTCTCATGGTGACTCATCTATTCTGTGGCACATGAAGTACACTATCCGGAGCTAACAAGCGTACGCTAACCTTAATGACCTGCCTGTTTCCTTTCTCTCTTTCTGTTTTATAACACACAATACATTAACATTTTAGCACATTTTACCAATAGACAAGTCATAGTTTCATGTATTTTACGATACATATGTTACCCCGAAATCATCCACAGCAGCACATTTAATCACTTTTTTGCATAATGGTAAATTAATGGATTTATGAGATGATAGGCCCCTGTGCCAAAAAAAAAGCATGTTAATGGTAAAGACTCAGGGGCCCCTGGCCCCCTACTGGGTGCCTGAGCTTATGGCCTGTAGGCCCATTTGTTTAAAAGTGTGTCCACACACAGGTTAAGAATTTTAATAATACTCAAAATGTTGTTGAATATATTCCATTGTGAGGATTACATGATTATAAATCGGGGTCAGCTCCACACCTGTGAACAATACTTGATTAAATTCTAGTCACCGGAGGAATCAAGCACATAATCAGCCGGAAAAATGATCTATTAGTGATGGAATTGATCCAATGTGAAGCAGCCGTAGTCCTAAGGAGAGGCTGGCAACTTTTAATATTAAAATTATAATTATTATAATAATATATATAATTCAAGCATATCAGAAGACAGTATTAGTCGATTACCTGTACTGTACTGTGTCCTGTTGATTTGAATAGTTTCAGTCAAATATGTTACAATCCTTTTAAATAGTTTAGGATCTTCGTTCTATATAGTCGTGTGACATAGTAAAAAACTACTGATTTTACTTGTTAGTATTGTATTGAATCATGTAGTTCTGTTTTTATTTTTACTTAATTTTCCCCAAAAAGCGCCTTTGAGTGCGTTGTTAAAGCTGCAGTTAATGGATTAATTTATACAGTATTTCATTGTAAGGCACATTGTAAAGCACCACACATTGGGTCAACAATTACATAGATGGGAAACGAAATGTCAACATCTTCTGAATTTTGGCCACCTCTTATAAAGTGCATGTCGGTTCTCTAACTTCTCAATACATACTGTACTGATAATTACCAAGAAATGTGCACAGGAGAAGTGTGAATGCATTGAGTTGTTTTTAGAAAGTCTTTGATGAAGTCTTTTCTTTCCTTTGTCTCTCAGCGAGGTGCAGACACACTGCGAGCAGACACAACAGACAGGTGAGTGTGTGTTCGTGGTTTGACCACATGCTTGCGAGTGATGGAAGGAGCTGTTTGTGGTTACATCCGATCCTGTCTGTCCTCCTGCAGGTACTCCGGCTCGGGAAGCTCAGGAGCCGCCTCCATGAGGAAGGTAGGAGAGCAGACAGTGTTGTGGGGCTGACTGTGCATCTCCTAGATGTTTTATAAATCTAACGCTCTGGTGGTTTATTTACCTGGTTTTTAAATAATGCTGTCCTTCCAGTACATTTAGATTCTGACTCAGACTGCATTTTAATGATGCAACAGAGGCTTCAGTCACTTCAACAATAAGCAGACATTCATTCATTCTGTGTGGAGCTTCAGTGAGTCCAAGTAAAAGCTAGACATCACATATACGGCCCAGACAAGAATGGGAGCGATACCTGAGATGAAATCCAATCGGGACTGTTATAATTAAATAAAAGCTAGCGGTCAGATGAGGTGAATTGGTTTCCACATGTAGGTTACTGAAACACAGAGAACTGTCCTCACCTCTCCTCCAAAGCACTGTGAGTGGTAGCGTACAATGAGTCAGCTCCACTATAAACATATTTACTCGGCTTTGCCACCTAGATAAATACTCAGCCTGTGTATCCAGCCATGTTAATGTGATACCGATGGATACTTATCCTACTCACATTAGCTTCTTTCAGATGATTGAGATAGTGTGCATTTTCAGTGAGTTGCTGACACAAAATATGATTAAAAAGTGAGACCCTGTACGTTTGAAAACACAATAACAATGCTCTTCCTCTCGCAAATGGAAAGTTTAATTCATCAACAATAAAAAGGCCCCAACAGGCACTAGCTTACTGTTGCTAATGCTAGCTAATATTAGCTAACTTTAGATGGTTATTGCTGTTTAACGGACATTACTGAGTTACTGACTCTTTTGTTACACTACATTTTGACACTAAACATTAATGCAGAATTGTATGTAATGGCCATTCAGTGCCCGTCATGCTGATGGCGTGGCTAAAAACAATGGGTCCATTTCATGACCCTCTTAATACGGTAGCCTATGAGGAACAATTTCTAAACTGCGTCTAAAACTATTTTGATACATGTTTTCAAAAGACTAAAATTAGCGAGACGTTAAGGTGATATAGTTCAGGACAGCCTGACCTCACTGTGGGTTGTTTTGTCTCCGTGGCATATACAGCTCATATTTCTCCATCACAGGTTGTGGGTCACTTCCTGGCTGTTTTGTAGTACTGTGATCCATCTGAGTGTGTAATCCTCTCTGCTGTGTCCTGGATAAAATAAAGAATAAGCTAAACATGGAAAGTGAACTTGCTGTAACCTCTCTACGTGCATCAACACCAACCTTTTTTCTTTTTTTCACATGTTTTTCTCTCTCTCTCCTCTAGTCTTTTCATTACACCTCTCTAAGAACGAAAACCAAAAGGAGAAGTAAAGGTACACACACTGGTGCATTTTCTCTTTGTTATATGATTGTTAGCATAAGCAGCTTCAGAAAAAGGGAGCCTATATTCCCAAAAATGTGGCTCAATCTAAATGACTGAACTCAAACTAACAGAAAACTGACAGACTTAAGTTCACATTGTTTTTTTTTTTATTTTAAATAAAGAAAGACCTACTCTAAGCCACTTAGTCCTTAAATACCAAATGCAATGAAAATCCCTTTCAGTATTAACATCCTGTCCTCTCTCTGCAGGTTCCCTCACTAGTGCCAGTCGAAGGAGAATCTCCTGTAAGGACCTGGGTCACGGTGACTGTGAGGGCTGGCTGTGGAAGAAGAAGGACGCAAAAGGCTACTTCACCCAGAAATGGAGGAAGTACTGGTTCATTCTCAAAGAGTCCTGCCTCTACTGGTACACCAACCAAAACGTAAGGAATCACACGCAACTGTCATCAGTCCTGAATCTAATGATCGGAGGTTTATTTATTTATTGGCGCACTAATAAATAGCAATCACAGATTCAAAGCAAACAAACAAGGGAATTAAAGGTTGAAATCAGCTACAGATGTCTTCTGTGATGCTGAAGGGAGCTTTCTTAAGTTTGAGAAAATAGCCCGGGTGATGTAATCAGGGCTATCTCGAGTTAGGTTCGAGACTTTAAATATTTGACAGCATGTCTGCTTTCTGAACTGGGGGACATAGAATTTGAAAGTTGAGGGCATTTGACATTTCTTATAATAGATGCAGTTGAGTTGCATTGTGGCATTTATGTGTTAACGTATATAGCGTTCACATGCCGTTTTTTACATCTACACGTTAGAAAATAGAAATGACCATGCAACTGCAGGGACTGCAGATGGAAATTAGCTAGTAGCTAAATTTGATACAAAACATCTCTTCTTCTTTTTGAGATGTATTTTTGTACATGGTCCCTGATATAAATAAACTAAACTAAACATAAGTGTTGTTTTTATGTAACATTGCCATCTCTGCATTAGCGCTCTCTGTGCTTCTGAACGTGTGTGCTGCAAGTATCGATTATTTTCATTGTTGATTAATCTGCCAGTTATTTTAAAAAAAAAAAAAAAAGTATAATCTTTGGTCCAATGTCCCGTTCAATTTTCCCCAACCCAAGATGATTTCATCAAAGGTCTTGTTTTTTCAGGCCAACAAGCTAAAAGCCAAATATATTCCATTTGCTTTAATGTACAAAGAAAGGAAGCTAATTCTCACATTCGTGAAGCTGGAACTATCAAATGAACCATAAATCTATTATCAATATAGTTGAAGACTAACTCCCTGTCTATCGCCAATTAATTAATTGACAAATCATTGCAGCTCTAATCTAAGTTGATCTGGTCTTTAAATTCAGGGCATTTTGACCTCAGACAACACTCGCTGGAATACTTTAGGTGTAGTTTAGATGTTTGGACTAATGGATTATTAAAATGTCTGCAAGACTACGAAGAAAAAAGCCTGCGAATCAATTGTGCATGTGATAATTTGTTTACACAGCCTGGTTTTAAAGCAAATACAGTCATATCTCATCTATCTTTCCCCTGTCAAGGGGTGAATAGAGCCAATATAAACAGCATATGCTGTTTTCATATGCTTGACTAGACGACTACTATCCAGAATAAAATTGGTGTGTCAGTGTGGATGACATTTTGTTTCGTGTGCTGATGATGTACCACCACTCTCCATCTGTCTCTGCCTGCAGGATGAGAAGGCTGAGGGCTTCATCAGCCTCCCTGAGTTCAGAATAGACCGAGCCATAGAGTGCAGACGGAAATTGTGAGTGTCCCTCACATGTCGCCAAAATTACTAATCAAGAACATTTGCTCTTGCCCACACAACATAAACGCACACACACCTACGTGGAAAAAAACCACTAATCAGTCTTCTTCTCCCCAACCGACCGCAGTGCATTCAAAGCCTGTCATCCCAAAATCAAGAGCTTCTTCTTCGCCACAGATTGTCTTGAGGAAATGAACAGGTGAGTGTGTGTGTGTGTGTGTGTGTGTGTGTGTGTGTGTGTGTGTGTGTGTGTGTGTGTGTGTGTGTGTCCCATGATCGCGTGCTTGTGTCTTAATGTGGACAACAGTCAGATGCTGGGGACATCACATGTCCTTTCATGAATATTTTTGCCGAGTAAACCAAGTTTACACAAGGCAGCAGCCCACACAACACAGCCCATGAATAAGGCATGAACCTGGCCCTGTTGTTAAATGTAGAACTGTGTGTGCGTGTGTGTGTGTGTCACGTGTGTGCTCATGGGAGATCGTAGTGATGTTTGCAGGAGTGCTATCTGATGAGCTCTAATTATCCACACCTCTCCTCAATGACATGGGGAGATAATTGGGCGATAGTAATTAACCAGCTATATTTGACTTCCATACTGTGCTGAAAGGTTCACGTGTCACAGCGCTGTTGCACACATTTGCATGAATGTGTGAAAATTGGTATCGGCATCAGAAGAAATGGCCTTCTTTACGTGTATTAAAAATGTTGAAAAATTGTTGCAGTGAAAAACACTAGCTTGTTGATAATAAAAAGCTAGCCTGAAGATTGAAGTCAAGGAAAAGACGACACTGATGCTGACAAATGAAAGAAAACTGAATCTATGTAAAGACCTAAATTGGCAATCTTCGAAAATGGCTCACAAAATATGGGTAATGTTGTGTTTTTAGCAAACACTACACAAACAGCAGGAAATAGTGCATTTGTTTGAGACTATTTTCAGCCAGCGATTAATATGCATGTGGCGTGCTTGTAAGTATCTCTGGCAACAGAGCTGTGCATGTGGGATCAACTCCAAATAGACAACAGTGCCCATGTCCATCTTCATGAAGGAACATGTCACCCAGGGCAACGGTGGCTCACTGATGCGTTTTTAATAGTTTTTGGACAACAAAGGGGCTCGATGGCCCAGAAGAATAAGCGACACCCGGCTTTGACTACAGAGGTAACACTTGTTAATAGGATCAAGTCATAGTTAGTTTTGGTCTTTTCATGGGATTTGAAGAAAATGAGAGAATCTTTTAAATCTTAGGTATGATGAGTTTCCTGTCCCTCGAGCGCAGACCAGGCCTCCGATCTCAGTAGCAACCTTATTGTTAGGTGTCTGCAGAGAGTCACAGGACGAGCTCGGGGATCTGAAGGGGTGGGGCGGAGAACAGGAAGCCTGGCTGCGGAGAGAGAACGCCATCTGAGACTCATCGGACAGTGTATTGTCCCTTCTCTCTTTCTGCATCCATCTCTCTACTTATCTCCATGCCTTTCTTCTCTCCTCATCAGGGGAAAGGACCCAGTTAGACTGATATCAGCTCATAAGAGACAGCACTTCAATTATTTAAAGAGAACTTTTTTTACCCAGTATGACACATTCTTTTCTATTCGGCTCTTTCCATCTATCCTCTGACGCCCTCCTCCTCCTCCTTACTTTATGCATCTCACCTGTGCGTTCTGTTTTCTTCTTCCTTTCCTTGTGTCCTATAGGTGGATGAACCGACTGGGGCTAGCTGCTATTGGCTACACACCAGATGACAAGGTGCCTCGCCATGACGAAGGTGAGACAGATTCACTTTTCTAGCTATTTCCAATATTTCCCTTCCTCCAATGAACTGCTAACATGTACGTGTGTGTGTGTGTGTGTGTGTGTGTGTGTGTGTGTGTGTGTGTGTGTGTGTGTGTGTGTGTGTGTGTGTGTGTTTTTATCTCATGACCAGACTACTGGAGTGAGAGCGATCAAGACGAGGTCGACGGCTCCATGACGCTCAAACAGGAGGGACCCTCATCCCTCTGTGATACTTATCACCGCACGCCATCAGTAAGCACACACACACACACATACACACACACACTCAACATAATCTTTGCAGTGTTTTGAATCTGATGGAATATTTTATTCCTAAAAGCCCCACAGTTTTCTGAGCTGCATAGACCAGAGCGCTCAGCATTAATAAAACATCAGACTGAGAGTTTCGGGTTCTGTTCGCAGCCAAGATATCTCTTGACTTTAATCTGCTGCCAGAACCGCTTCACAATCTGACCTCTAGGTGGCGACAAATGCCACTGCTCATTATATCTCTGGCATAATGTCACGCTGGAATAGACTTTTACTCAGATGCCATGTTTTCGGACATGTGCACAAAGGTCCAGTGGCATTAGTACCATGTTTGCCCGGCTGAGCCACACGGCATCATGTCAGTCATTCTGCCATCCCATTGCTTTTTTTGCGCTCATCTTTTGTTCTATTTCTGCTCTCTTTGCCTGTCCTTCTTTCTTCTCTCCTTCCTCACACTCCTCCTCCCTGCGGATCACATTTTCCTTGTATCTGTGCTCACCTCTCTGTCAACTTCTGTGCGTCCGTCCTCACTCCATACTGACCGACCTGTCCACCTCACAACCCTTTGGGCCCTCAGTCTAACTTCCTTCACAGTTATGACCAGTTGCCCCGCTCAGTCAGCTCCATGAGCCTTATGCGCTCCACTCCGTCCCCCCTCCCTCCATCGATGAGTGCCTCCACCTCCCCCATCCCTCCACAGATGGTCTCTTGCACCTCCCCTCTACCTCTCCAGGTCAATTCCTCGAGCCCTTTCCCGGAGCCCAAGCACGGCCGACACTTCTCCAGCGAGTCCACACACTCCCACTCCTCGGCCGAGGACCAGCGTGGAGACGGAATGGGCATGGGCACGGGCACAGGCAGCACCAGCACCCACTCATCCGGCTGCCGCTCCTCCCATCGTGAGCGGCGCTCCTGGCAGGACCTCATCGAGACCCCTCTGACCAGCGCAGGGCTGCACTTCCTCCAGACGGCGCCGGGGGAGAGCGATTACGGGGGCCTAATGGGGAGCATGGCTGGAGAGATGGGGATGTACGGAGGGCTGGGCAGGCAGGGCATGTCCCCCGAGAGACGCCGGCAGGCCACGCTGCCCGTACGGAGACACCACGCCGCAGAGAGGGACAGGGAGCGGGACGGGCCCTTCCCTCTGGAGCGAGGGCCGCACACGCACAGCCACACACACCGGCGCTCTCACAAGCAGCGCAGCCAGAGTCTGCCCAGGAACAGAGACCCCATGCCGGGAAAGCTGATACACACCTCGGCTCACATGGAGGAGAGGAGCGAGGACGAGGAGGCGGAGGGGCAGGCTGCAGATATACTAGAGGGTGAGGAGGGTAAGGAAACGGCACACAGTATAGTGTGACAACGTAATCTTTAACGAGCTCACGAGTCAAAAATATTGTGCTATTCATTATGATTCTTTAATTTAAGACTGCTATCTCAGACACTACTGCAACTAAGTACCTATATCAGAAAGTCATGTAAACAGGCTAAGGGGTGAAGTGGACCCTACAGGATGTTGGGGAAGAAGGGACAGACAGCATAAAGTACTTATAAATGTGTTATGGCTAAAATGGGATCATTCAGGCAGTAGTGGATGACACTCAGATCCTTTACTGAAGTAAAGTAAGAATACCTCACTGTTAAATACTCCATACTAGTAAAAGTCCTGCATTGAAAATGTTCCTGAAGTTAAAATGTTTTTTGGAGAAAATGAAAGTCCTCATAATGCACCAAAAAGATTAAATGTTGGATTATTACCACTGATGCATTAATATGTATTATTGTAAAATATACTCAACATTGTTTTATCAGCTTCATACTTCATGACTTTAATTCATTTTTTGAAAATTGCTTCTAAACATGATTTTGAACTGATTATATTTTTCAGAAGTCCACCTCTGATTTTGGTCTTGGAGGTCAGAATTACAAAATGTTTCACTGAATTGTAGTTAAGGGCATTAATAATGTGGCATACAATGTAAGTTATTATCTTATTATTGTATATTATATATAGTATCATATATAGTAAATTGTAATATTCTCAAAACAAGATCATCATGTATAAGAAATATTAAAAGATCAAATACTGCTGCACAATATTAAATTGTTTTTGTTTTTTACTTCTCCCTAGCTTTACCTCTTAAAGCCTCTAAAAGATATTCAAGTGAAACCACCCTGTGGTAACACTGGTTCCAACAGTATTTGTTATGCAGGTGCACAAACACAATTGGTGGGAAACCATTAGGCCTCAAGCATACATTAAATGTCAGAGAACAGTGAGCCTGAGCCCAAGTTAACGTCTTTGCTTGTTTTATTTTTATCAACTGTCCAAAAATCTCAAAATAGTCAGTTAAGCATCCTCGACCAGCTCTGCATTAAACACACACACACATCCAAGTGAAGCTCATTGTGTCGCTCCAGCAGTGAACCTGACTCTGACCGGCCCGCTCCTGGGTGTCTCGGACCTGCGGGAGTTGAGAGTTGAGAGCAGAGAGAGGAGGGTGTCGGAGGGAAGGGAGCGGCGCGTGTCGGAGGGCCGTGAGCCGGAGCCGTTGGACGGGCTGGAGCAGCTGTACCGGACCCTGGAGCAAGCCAACGTGACGGCCCTAGGAGACCCAAAACCCTGTAGCAGGCAGGAGTTTCGACGCTGTTTCACGCAGAGAGTCAGGGACCCTCTGCTCAACGACAGGCTGCACCGGGTCCGGGCCCTGCGCAGCACCTTGAAGGTACGGCTCCAAAACAGAGGATTCTGTCACAAACACAGCAGGGATTCAGGGATTAGGTGGATTATATTGATGTGTGAGCATTCAATGCGCTGACTCCCCGGGGTCTCTTTGCTCCCCCAGGCCAAAGAGTCCGAGCTGGCAGTAATCTGCGCCCTCCTGGAGGACCCTGGCCTCTGCTCCGAGACCTTCAGGGAGTGGAAGCAGTGGCACGGCGAGGTCTACTCAGACATCTGCCAGCTCAGTCCTGGCACCAACGGCCAGGACGACCTCTCCCCACTGGCCGCGCCGCTCATGACCCACACACACTCCTTCATCGAGACGCACGTGTGAGAAGAAGGATAGCGGGAGCAAAGACTGAACTGACTCGCTCACACAAACACCGAGAGCTTTACATCACGCACGCACGCACTCACACACACACACACACACACATATTGTAAGATGTGTAAATATCATAGAGGGAACAGTCTGAGACCTGCGTGTATGAACTTTTGATAATCCTGAGGACCCCACAGGGTGCCTATTGCATGCCTGAACAGAAAGCATTAATCTTCCTTTGTCTATGGAACTCAGCATTAACTCCACAAGCTTGTCGAGCAAAATGGGTATAAAATGACTTTTTAACACTTTTGTTCCTTTCTATTCCTTTAGTTTTTGCTATTTTCTTTTCCTGTTGATTTTAAGGGGGCAGGGGGAGCTATGTAGCAGCAATACAGACGAGAATCCTTTTCACCACAGCACTGTACTTTTGTACTGATGAACTTTGCACCCAGAGCCACCAGTTCTCCCCCGTTCTCTCTCTTTATCTTTTTTTTTTTCTCTCACTGCATATCTCGCTGATTTACAGGGACCTCACTTGTTATTCCGGGCTGATGTTACAGACAACACAGTGTGGGAAAAGTAAGAGCGGTGACTTTTAGGATAAGACTGTGAAAGGCAGCCATCAATGCTGCTTTATCTGTTTATCTGGTTCCCTCTGGGAGCCAATGAAAGCAAGCGTCACAAGCATTGAGGAACCATTGTGTCGGCTAGTTGCACACTATTTCAAACTGTGAACTGTTAAAACACACACACACACACACACACAATTTCATCCGCAGAACGAGGCTCCTCTGATAGTTTGTATTCTCTCTCCCTCGATTTCTTTTCCTCCATGTTTCTGTCCATCTCCTCTTTTTTTCTTTGTTTCCTCTCTCGCTCTCTAGTCATCAAAGACTTGTGTATATGTGTATACTACTGTGTATACTGATGTAAATGTTTGCGTTCCACTACCACTGTGATATGTTTCTAGAGGTAGCGGAGGGAAGACAGAGTATGTATTTGCGTAGGTGCAAAACTTTTTTTATTTTAATTTTCTTATTTCTTATTCTTAAACAGGGAATGCAAGAGCTAGAGAGTTCTTTTCAAAGGAGTCACTCACTACAAAGAATGCACTTTCTATATCTCTATATCTCATTGGCTGCATCACAGGGTCTATGTCTCATCGGCCTCTTTACCATTGCTGTTCAAAATATCAGGTAAAAGCATTTGCCGTCTCATTTTCTAAAGATTTGTGTACAGTCTACAAATATATTTAAACATAGAAGAATATATAAATCTATTTACGTTTTGTGTCATAGATATAATGTAAAGTATGATGTATTCTATGCCAAGGTTTTGCAGTGTCCCCCTCTTCACTCTGTAGATGCAGGGTGTTTAGCAGTTGAACAACTAGGAGGCAAACGACAACAACAAAAACAACAACCACCACCATAATTGACTGTTGATTGCCAGTTTTTACATCCCGGCTGCCCCTTCTCCTGGTGATGTGTTGCATGAGAAAAGTCCTGGGACTGATTTGATTGGACAGGGTAAATTATCGTGGATCATTTGTGTTCTTTATTTCCCCCGCCTCCCCTCCTTTTTTTATCTTCAGCTCATGATTGCAATTGGACTTGTAGCGCATGATACATGCAAAGGTACTGTTGAAGAATTACCTATTATTTGTATGTTCATAGATTTGACGTATTCTTCTGTTTTCATTCAATGGTGTTTGAAGACACACACACTGTACGATAACTGTGGCGGGCATTTTTGCTGCTCAGTTACTTGATCTGATGCAGATCCTCCTTTAGCATCCCTCCAAGAGGTTTCAATTCAATGTTTTGGTTTACATAGAAAGACTGAGACGTGTCCAAAAGGCTTCATGAATCTTACCTGAGAGACGAGCAGTACAGTTACTTCTAAAAATGAAAGCTCTTTTGACATTCCCCCCAAGCATATGGTCCATACTGGGCAGTTAAAGACCTCCACACTAAATGGTCTGTAATGTCTGTGAAACCCGGATGAATCATTTCATCCGCAATATCGGGCCAAGGACTCAACGGTGCCCCCCAGTGTCGAAGACTCTGAGAGACATGCGTAGCACCTGCTGCATCCAGCACTATCTGTACTTATTCTTCATATTTTACCGTGGTTCTTTGACTGTATAGGTTCAGGTTTTTTCATCATGTCACACTGTCTTGAAATATCAAACACACCCCCAGAGATATAGGTCATGTTTTTTGAATGGTTAATTTGAGAGTACCACAAAGAAACTAAATGATGCAAGCACTTTCCCTGTGCCTCCCAACCCTCTCTTTGGCGACAATGAACTAACTACACTGGTGATTCCTACACACACACAGCTGCAGAAGAGCTACAATACAGTTTTAGTCTGCAGGCCTCTCTCTGTTTGTCATCTGTAGTCTTGTCTCCTTTTTCCAACCACCGCTCCGCTGACCAGGCGACATACTGTAGATAAAGTAGTGCGAGTTATGATTTGCAGGCACAGACTGTATTATCCCTCCCAGATCTTTGTGTGTGTAGACCTGCAGAAACAGGCCGAAAAGGGAGATTCCACTGTGTGTTCTTTCAGGGGTGTACACCTCATGGTACATTGCACAGGTGTGTAAGATGTAAGTTGCACTGCGACATTAAAAAAGGAACATATTGCTCTTTTTCAAGGATACTATTAGCTTACTGTTATTCTGTACATTAAACTGACTAAGATGATATTAAAAAAGAAAGAAAATTACATTTATTCTTCCTAAAGTAGCCTTTTTTGGTTTCATATATATGAATATATATTACAAAAAATACAGATTGTAAACTTAAGTTGTTAAACTTTGACTTCAATAAACTGAATCCTCTGCACTATGAGCTACGATCTGTATATGTGTTCCCTTTCTTGGATTTATTGAAACAGCATTACAGCGTGTTCTGTACTTGTGGTCGTCCCATAAACCAGGAAGACATGAATATAGTCTTTTCCTGCACCAGCTAATATTAATATCTAAACTGTATTTGGCTGGACCCCCACCTGCATCCACCTAAAGGTGAGTCCTCTTTATATAGGACCTGTATACGGGGGACTTTCCTGTATACGGGGGACTTTCCTGACCTCATGTGAGTCCTCTTTATATAGGACCTGTACACCGGGGACTTTCGTGACCTCATGTGAGTCCTATTTATATAGGACCTGTATACGGGGGACTTTCCTGTATACGGGGGACTTTCGTGACCTCATGTGAGTCCTATTTATATAGGACCTGTATACGGGGGACTTTCCTGTATACGGGGGACTTTCCTGACCTCATGTGAGTCCTCTTTATATAGGACCTGTACACCGGGGACTTTCGTGACCTCATGTGAGTCCTATTTATATAGGACCTGTATACGGGGGACTTTCCTGTATACGGGGGACTTTCCTGACCTCATGTGAGTCCTCTTTATGTAGGACCTGTATACGGGGGACTTTTGTGACCTCTTGTGAGTCCTCTTTATATAGGACCTGTGTACGGGGGACTTTCCTGACCTCATGTGAGTCCTCTTTATATAGGACCTGTATACGGGGGACTTTCGTGACCTCATGTGAGTCCTCTTTATATAGGACCTGTATACAGGGACTTTCGTGACCTCATGTGAGTCCTCTTTATATAGGACCTGTATACGGGGGACTTTCGTGACCTCATGTGAGTCCTCTTTATATAGGACCTGTATACGGGGGACTTTCATGACCTCATGTGAGTCCTCTTTATATAGGACCTGTATACAGGGACATTCGTGACCTCATGTGAGTCCTCTTTATATAGGACCTGTGTACGGGGGACTTTCCTGACCTGATGTGAGTCCTCTTTATATAGGACCTGTATACAGGGACATTCCTGACCTCATGTGAGTCCTCTTTATATAGGACCTGTATACGGGGGACTTTCATGACCTCATGTGAGTCCTCTTTATATAGGACCTGTATACAGGGACATTCGTGACCTCATGTGAGTCCTCTTTATATAGGACCTGTATACGGGGGACTTTCCTGACCTCATGTGAGTCCTCTTTATGTAGGACCTGTATACGGGGGACTTTCGTGACCTCATGTGAGTCCTCTTTATATAGGACCTGTATACGGGGGACTTTCGTGACCTCATGTGAGTCCTCTTTATATAGGACCTGTATACGGGGACATTCGTGACCTCATGTGAGTCCTCTTTATATAGGACCTGTATACGGGGGACTTTCCTGACCTCATGTGAGTCCTCTTTATATAGGACCATTATACGGGGACTTTTGTGACCTCATGTGAGTCCTCTTTACATAGGACCTGTATATGGGGGACTTAACAGACCTCATGTGAGTCCTCTTTAAATAGGACCTGTATACGGGGGACTTTCGTGACCTCATGTGAGTCCTCTTTATATAGGACCTGTATACAGGGACATTTGTGACCTCATGTGAGTCCTCTTTATATAGGACCTGTGTACGGGGGACTTTCCTGACCTGATGTGAGTCCTCTTTATATAGGACCTGTATACGGGGACTTTCGTGACCTCATGTGAGTCCTCTTTATATAGGACCTGTATACAGGGACATTCCTGACCTCATGTGAGTCCTCTTTATATAGGACCTGTATAGGGGGACTTTCATGACCTCATGTGAGTCCTCTTTATATAGGACCTGTATACGGGGACATTCCTGACCTCATGTGAGTCCTCTTTATATAGGACCTGTATAGGGGGACTTTCATGACCTCATGTGAGTCCTCTTTATATAGGACCTGTGTACGGGGGACTTTCCTGACCTGATGTGAGTCCTCTTTATATAGGACCTGTATACGGGGACTTTCGTGACCTCATGTGAGTCCTCTTTATATAGGACCTGTATACGGGGAACTTTCGTGACCTCATGTGAGTCCTCTTTATATAGGACCTGTACACCGGGGACTTTCGTGACCTCATGTGAGTCCTATTTATATAGGACCTGTATACGGGGGACTTTCCTAACCTCATGTGAGTCCTCTTTATATAGGACCTGTGTACGGGGGACTTTCCTGACCTCATGTGAGTCCTCTTTATATAGGACCTGTGTACGGGGGACTTTCCTGACCTCATGTGAGTCCTCTTTATATAGGACCTGTATACGGGGACTTTCCTGACCTGATGTGAGTCCTCTTTATATAGGACCTGTGTACGGGGGACTTTCCTGACCTCATGTGAGTCCTCTTTATATAGGACCTGTGTACGGGGGACTTTCGTGACCTCACGTGAGTCCTCTTTATATAGGACCTGTATACAGGGACATTCGTGACCTCATGTGAGTCCTCTTTATATAGGACCTGTACACCGGGGACTTTCGTGACCTCATGTGAGTCCTATTTATATAGGACCTGTATACGGGGGACTTTCCTGTATACGGGGGACTTTCCTGACCTCATGTGAGTCCTCTTTATGTAGGACCTGTATACGGGGGACTTTTGTGACCTCTTGTGAGTCCTCTTTATATAGGACCTGTGTACGGGGGACTTTCCTGACCTCATGTGAGTCCTCTTTATATAGGACCTGTATACGGGGGACTTTCGTGACCTCATGTGAGTCCTCTTTATATAGGACCTGTATACAGGGACATTCGTGACCTCATGTGAGTCCTCTTTATATAGGACCTGTGTACGGGGGACTTTCCTGACCTGATGTGAGTCCTCTTTATATAGGACCTGTATACGGGGACTTTCGTGACCTCATGTGAGTCCTCTTTATATAGGACCTGTATACAGGGACATTCCTGACCTCATGTGAGTCCTCTTTATATAGGACCTGTATACGGGGGACTTTCATGACCTCTTGTGAGTCCTCTTTATATAGGACCTGTGTACGGGGGACTTTCCTGACCTCATGTGAGTCCTCTTTATATAGGACCTGTATACGGGGGACTTTCGTGACCTCATGTGAGTCCTCTTTATATAGGACCTGTATACAGGGACATTCGTGACCTCATGTGAGTCCTCTTTATATAGGACCTGTGTACGGGGGACTTTCCTGACCTGATGTGAGTCCTCTTTATATAGGACCTGTATACGGGGACTTTCGTGACCTCATGTGAGTCCTCTTTATATAGGACCTGTATACAGGGACATTCCTGACCTCATGTGAGTCCTCTTTATATAGGACCTGTATACGGGGGACTTTCATGACCTCATGTGAGTCCTCTTTATATAGGACCTGTATACAGGGACATTCGTGACCTCATGTGAGTCCTCTTTATATAGGACCTGTGTACGGGGGACTTTCCTGACCTGATGTGAGTCCTCTTTATATAGGACCTGTATACAGGGACATTCCTGACCTCATGTGAGTCCTCTTTATATAGGACCTGTATACGGGGGACTTTCATGACCTCATGTGAGTCCTCTTTATATAGGACCTGTATACAGGGACATTCGTGACCTCATGTGAGTCCTCTTTATATAGGACCTGTGTACGGGGACTTTCGTGACCTCATGTGAGTCCTATTTATATAGGACCTGTATACGGGGGACTTTCCTGACCTCATGTGAGTCCTCTTTATGTAGGACCTGTATACGGGGGACTTTCGTGACCTCATGTGAGTCCTCTTTATATAGGACCTGTATACGGGGGACTTTCGTGACCTCATGTGAGTCCTCTTTATATAGGACCTGTATACGGGGACATTCGTGACCTCATGTGAGTCCTCTTTATATAGGACCTGTATACGGGGGACTTTCCTGACCTCATGTGAGTCCTCTTTATATAGGACCATTATACGGGGACTTTCGTGACCTCATGTGAGTCCTCTTTACATAGGACCTGTATATGGGGGACTTAACAGACCTCATGTGAGTCCTCTTTAAATAGGACCTGTATACGGGGGACTTTTGTGACCTCTTGTGAGTCCTCTTTATATAGGACCTGTGTACGGGGGACTTTCCTGACCTCATGTGAGTCCTCTTTATATAGGACCTGTATACGGGGGACTTTCCTGACCTCATGTGAGTCCTCTTTATATAGGACCTGTATACAGGGACATTCGTGACCTCATGTGAGTCCTCTTTATATAGGACCTGTGTACGGGGGACTTTCCTGACCTGATGTGAGTCCTCTTTATATAGGACCTGTATACGGGGACTTTCGTGACCTCATGTGAGTCCTCTTTATATAGGACCTGTATACGGGGACTTTCGTGACCTCATGTGAGTCCTCTTTATATAGGACCTGTATACAGGGACATTCCTGACCTCATGTGAGTCCTCTTTATATAGGACCTGTATACGGGGGACTTTCATGACCTCATGTGAGTCCTCTTTATATAGGACCATTATACGGGGGACTTTCCTGACCTCATGTGAGTCCTCTTTACATAGGACCTGTATATGGGGGACTTTCCTGACCTCATGTGAGTCCTCTTTATATAGGACCTGTGTACGGGGGACTTTCCTGACCTCATGTGAGTCCTCTTTATATAGGGCCTGTGTACGGGGGACTTTCGTGACCTCACGTGAGTCCTCTTTATATAGGACCTGTATACGGGGGACTTTCATGACCTCATGTGAGTCCTCTTTATATAGGACCTGTGTACGGGGGACTTTCCTGACCTGATGTGAGTCCTCTTTATATAGGACCTGTATACAGGGACATTCCTGACCTCATGTGAGTCCTCTTTATATAGGACCTGTATACGGGGGACTTTCATGACCTCATGTGAGTCCTCTTTATATAGGACCTGTATACAGGGACATTCGTGACCTCATGTGAGTCCTCTTTATATAGGACCTGTGTACGGGGACTTTCGTGACCTCATGTGAGTCCTATTTATATAGGACCTGTATACGGGGGACTTTCCTGACCTCATGTGAGTCCTCTTTATGTAGGACCTGTATACGGGGGACTTTCGTGACCTCATGTGAGTCCTCTTTATATAGGACCTGTATACGGGGGACTTTCGTGACCTCATGTGAGTCCTCTTTATATAGGACCTGTATACGGGGACATTCGTGACCTCATGTGAGTCCTCTTTATATAGGACCTGTATACGGGGGACTTTCCTGACCTCATGTGAGTCCTCTTTATATAGGACCATTATACGGGGACTTTCGTGACCTCATGTGAGTCCTCTTTACATAGGACCTGTATATGGGGGACTTAACAGACCTCATGTGAGTCCTCTTTAAATAGGACCTGTATACGGGGGACTTTTGTGACCTCTTGTGAGTCCTCTTTATATAGGACCTGTGTACGGGGGACTTTCCTGACCTCATGTGAGTCCTCTTTATATAAGACCTGTATACGGGGGACTTTCGTGACCTCATGTGAGTCCTCTTTATATAGGACCTGTATACAGGGACATTCGTAACCTCATGTGAGTCCTCTTTATATAGGACCTGTGTACGGGGGACTTTCCTGACCTGATGTGAGTCCTCTTTATATAGGACCTGTATACGGGGACTTTCGTGACCTCATGTGAGTCCTCTTTATATAGGACCTGTATACAGGGACATTCCTGACCTCATGTGAGTCCTCTTTATATAGGACCTGTATACGGGGGACTTTCCTGACCTCATGTGAGTCCTCTTTATATAGGACCTGTATACGGGGGACTTTTGTGACCTCATGTGAGTCCTCTTTATATAGGACCTGTGTACGGGGGACTTTCCTGACCTCATGTGAGTCCTCTTTATATAGGACCTGTATACGGGGGACTTTCGTGACCTCATGTGAGTCCTCTTTATATAGGACCTGTATACAGGGACATTTGTGACCTCATGTGAGTCCTCTTTATATAGGACCTGTGTACGGGGGACTTTCCTGACCTGATGTGAGTCCTCTTTATATAGGACCTGTATACGGGGACTTTCGTGACCTCATGTGAGTCCTCTTTATATAGGACCTGTATACAGGGACATTCCTGACCTCATGTGAGTCCTCTTTATATAGGACCTGTATAGGGGGACTTTCATGACCTCATGTGAGTCCTCTTTATATAGGACCTGTATACAGGGACATTCGTGACCTCATGTGAGTCCTCTTTATGTAGGACCTGTGTACGGGGGACTTTCCTGACCTGATGTGAGTCCTCTTTATATAGGACCTGTATACGGGGACTTTCGTGACCTCATGTGAGTCCTCTTTATATAGGACCTGTAT
This sequence comes from Cottus gobio, assembly GCA_023566465.1. NCBI lineage: Eukaryota > Metazoa > Chordata > Actinopteri > Perciformes > Cottidae > Cottus > Cottus gobio. Next base: position 12,728,952 of record CM042216.1, read on the forward strand.
ACGGGGGACTTTCGTGACCTCATGTGAGTCCTCTTTATATAGGACCTGTACACCGGGGACTTTCGTGACCTCATGTGAGTCCTATTTATATAGGACCTGTATACGGGGGACTTTCCTAACCTCATGTGAGTCCTCTTTATATAGGACCTGTGTACGGGGGACTTTCCTGACCTCATGTGAGTCCTCTTTATATAGGACCTGTGTACGGGGGACTTTCCTGACCTCATGTGAGTCCTCTTTATATAGGACCTGTATACGGGGACTTTCCTGACCTGATGTGAGTCCTCTTTATATAGGACCTGTGTACGGGGGACTTTCCTGACCTCATGTGAGTCCTCTTTATATAGGACCTGTGTACGGGGGACTTTCGTGACCTCACGTGAGTCCTCTTTATATAGGACCTGTATACAGGGACATTCGTGACCTCATGTGAGTCCTCTTTATATAGGACCTGTACACCGGGGACTTTCGTGACCTCATGTGAGTCCTATTTATATAGGACCTGTATACGGGGGACTTTCCTGTATACGGGGGACTTTCCTGACCTCATGTGAGTCCTCTTTATGTAGGACCTGTATACGGGGGACTTTTGTGACCTCTTGTGAGTCCTCTTTATATAGGACCTGTGTACGGGGGACTTTCCTGACCTCATGTGAGTCCTCTTTATATAGGACCTGTATACAGGGGACTTTCGTGACCTCATGTGAGTCCTCTTTATATAGGACCTGTATACAGGGACATTCGTGACCTCATGTGAGTCCTCTTTATATAGGACCTGTGTACGGGGGACTTTCCTGACCTGATGTGAGTCCTCTTTATATAGGACCTGTATACGGGGACTTTCGTGACCTCATGTGAGTCCTCTTTATATAGGACCTGTATACAGGGACATTCCTGACCTCATGTGAGTCCTCTTTATATAGGACCTGTATACGGGGGACTTTCATGACCTCTTGTGAGTCCTCTTTATATAGGACCTGTGTACGGGGGACTTTCCTGACCTCATGTGAGTCCTCTTTATATAGGACCTGTATACGGGGGACTTTCGTGACCTCATGTGAGTCCTCTTTATATAGGACCTGTATACAGGGACATTCGTGACCTCATGTGAGTCCTCTTTATATAGGACCTGTATACGGGGGACTTTCATGACCTCATGTGAGTCCTCTTTATATAGGACCTGTATACAGGGACATTCGTGACCTCATGTGAGTCCTCTTTATATAGGACCTGTATACGGGGGACTTTCATGACCTCATGTGAGTCCTCTTTATATAGGACCTGTATACAGGGACATTCGTGACCTCATGTGAGCAGTGGCGATTCTAGAAAATTTTACATGGGGTGGCAGAAGGGTGGCAAGTTGAAATGCAAGGGTGGCAAGTTGAAATGCAAGGGTGGCATGTTGCAATGCAAGGGTGGCATATCACACACACACACATGCCTGGTGTCTATATATATTTATTTATACAAATCCAGATAGTGAAAACAGACAAGCGCAATGGAATAGCTTAACAGTTAAGTATACGTAATGAAAATAAAAACTGAGAAAAAACTGCTATAACATTTTCTGTCAGTCCACCTTACTGTACTAAAGACGTTAGTAAGACGGTTAGCTAAGCTAACAGTGGTAACTTCAAGGCTAGCTAGCACAAGCAAGCTGTATAGCGAGCTAGCTACTGTATGCTACCGACTTTTGCAAGCTAGCAATTAAATAAACGATTGAAATTACAACGGAACTGTCTATCACATATGACCACCCATCACATTTTCTTGATTCACGATTCAGCAGTACTGTACCTTCTTTCATCACTGGAAGCCTACAGTAGGCTTGTCTCCAGTTAGTTGCGGGAGATGGGCAACCACGGTGACGAGAGCAAAGCGGACTCTTGGACTCAACCATTTTACAGGGGAGGGGGAACTTAAAGATTTTAGAACAAGTTACCAAAGAGATCAACAGCTTAAGTAGCAAAAATATAATACCATTATATAAATGTATAGTATATTATAGGAGACACTTCTGACAACCTGGGTGGCAAGTGGGGTGGCAAGCAATTTTTTTAGGGTGGCAGCTGCCACCCCTTGCCACCCCGGTGGTTTCGCCACTGCATGTGAGTCCTCTTTATATAGGACCTGTGTACGGGGACTTTCGTGACCTCATGTGAGTCCTATTTATATAGGACCTGTATACGGGGGACTTTCCTGACCTCATGTGAGTCCTCTTTATGTAGGACCTGTATACGGGGGACTTTCGTGACCTCATGTGAGTCCTCTTTATATAGGACCTGTATACGGGGGACTTTCGTGACCTCATGTGAGTCCTCTTTATATAGGACCTGTATACGGGGACATTCGTGACCTCATGTGAGTCCTCTTTATATAGGACCTGTATACGGGGGACTTTCCTGACCTCATGTGAGTCCTCTTTATATAGGACCATTATACGGGGACTTTCGTGACCTCATGTGAGTCCTCTTTACATAGGACCTGTATATGGGGGACTTAACAGACCTCATGTGAGTCCTCTTTAAATAGGACCTGTATACGGGGGACTTTTGTGACCTCTTGTGAGTCCTCTTTATATAGGACCTGTGTACGGGGGACTTTCCTGACCTCATGTGAGTCCTCTTTATATAGGACCTGTATACGGGGGACTTTCGTGACCTCATGTGAGTCCTCTTTATATAGGACCTGTATACAGGGACATTCGTGACCTCATGTGAGTCCTCTTTATATAGGACCTGTGTACGGGGGACTTTCCTGACCTGATGTGAGTCCTCTTTATATAGGACCTGTATACGGGGACTTTCGTGACCTCATGTGAGTCCTCTTTATATAGGACCTGTATACGGGGACTTTCGTGACCTCATGTGAGTCCTCTTTATATAGGACCTGTATACAGGGACATTCCTGACCTCATGTGAGTCCTCTTTATATAGGACCTGTATACGGGGGACTTTCATGACCTCATGTGAGTCCTCTTTATATAGGACCATTATACGGGGGACTTTCCTGACCTCATGTGAGTCCTCTTTACATAGGACCTGTATATGGGGGACTTTCCTGACCTCATGTGAGTCCTCTTTATATAGGACCTGTATACGGGGGACTTTTGTGACCTCATGTGAGTCCTCTTTATATAGGACCTGTGTACAGGGGACTTTCCTGACCTCATGTGAGTCCTCTTTATATAGGACCTGTATACGGGGGACTTTCGTGACCTCATGTGAGTCCTTTTTATATAGGACCTGTATACAGGGACATTTGTGACCTCATGTGAGTCCTCTTTATATAGGACCTGTGTACGGGGGACTTTCCTGACCTGATGTGAGTCCTCTTTATATAGGACCTGTATACGGGGACTTTCGTGACCTCATGTGAGTCCTCTTTATATAGGACCTGTATACAGGGACATTCCTGACCTCATGTGAGTCCTCTTTATATAGGACCTGTATAGGGGGACTTTCATGACCTCATGTGAGTCCTCTTTATATAGGACCTGTATACAGGGACATTCGTGACCTCATGTGAGTCCTCTTTATATAGGACCTGTGTACGGGGGACTTTCCTGACCTGATGTGAGTCCTCTTTATATAGGACCTGTATACGGGGACTTTCGTGACCTCATGTGAGTCCTCTTTATATAGGACCTGTATACGGGGGACTTTCGTGACCTCATGTGAGTCCTCTTTATATAGGACCTGTATACGGGGGACTTTCGTGACCTCATGTGAGTCCTCTTTATATAGGACCTGTACACCGGGGACTTTCGTGACCTCATGTGAGTCCTATTTATATAGGACCTGTATACGGGGGACTTTCCTAACCTCATGTGAGTCCTCTTTATATAGGACCTGTGTACGGGGGACTTTCCTGACCTCATGTGAGTCCTCTTTATATAGGACCTGTGTACGGGGGACTTTCCTGACCTCATGTGAGTCCTTTTTATATAGGACCTGTATACGGGGACTTTCCTGACCTGATGTGAGTCCTCTTTATATAGGACCTGTGTACGGGGGACTTTCCTGACCTCATGTGAGTCCTCTTTATATAGGACCTGTGTACGGGGGACTTTCGTGACCTCACGTGAGTCCTCTCTATATAGGACCTGTATACAGGGACATTCGTGACCTCATGTGAGTCCTCTTTATATAGGACCTGTACACCGGGGACTTTCGTGACCTCATGTGAGTCCTATTTATATAGGACCTGTATACAGGGGACTTTTCTGTATACGGGGGACTTTCCTGACCTCATGTGAGTCCTCTTTATGTAGGACCTGTATACGGGGGACTTTCGTGACCTCATGTGAGTCCTCTTTATATAGGACCTGTATACGGGGGACTTTCGTGACCTCATGTGAGTCCTCTTTATATAGGACCTGTATACGGGGACATTCGTGACCTCATGTGAGTCCTCTTTATATAGGACCTGTATACGGGGGACTTTCCTGACCTCATGTGAGTCCTCTTTATATAGGACCATTATACGGGGGACTTTCCTGACCTCATGTGAGTCATCTTTATATAGGACCTGTATACGGGGACTTTCGTGACCTCATGTGAGTCCTCTTTATATAGGACCTGTATACGGGGACATTCCTGACCTCATGTGAGTCCTCTTTATATAGGACCTGTATACGGGGGACTTTCATGACCTCATGTGAGTCCTCTTTATATAGGACCTGTATACAGGGACATTCGTGACCTCATGTGAGTCCTCTTTATATAGGACCTGTGTACGGGGGACTTTCCTGACCTGATGTGAGTCCTCTTTATATAGGACCTGTATACAGGGACATTCCTGACCTCATGTGAGTCCTCTTTATATAGGACCTGTATACGGGGGACTTTCATGACCTCATGTGAGTCCTCTTTATATAGGACCTGTATACAGGGACATTCGTGACCTCATGTGAGTCCTCTTTATATAGGACCTGTGTACGGGGACTTTCGTGACCTCATGTGAGTCCTATTTATATAGGACCTGTATACGGGGGACTTTCCTGACCTCATGTGAGTCCTCTTTATGTAGGACCTGTATACGGGGGACTTTCCTGACCTCATGTGAGTCCTCTTTATATAGGACCTGTATACGGGGGACTTTTGTGACCTTATGTGAGTCCTCTTTATATAGGACCTGTGTACGGGGGACTTTCCTGACCTCATGTGAGTCCTCTTTATATAGGACCTGTATACGGGGGACTTTCGTGACCTCATGTGAGTCCTCTTTATATAGGACCTGTATACAGGGACATTTGTGACCTCATGTGAGTCCTCTTTATATAGGACCTGTGTACGGGGGACTTTCCTGACCTGATGTGAGTCCTCTTTATATAGGACCTGTATACGGGGACTTTCGTGACCTCATGTGAGTCCTCTTTATATAGGACCTGTATACAGGGACATTCCTGACCTCATGTGAGTCCTCTTTATATAGGACCTGTATAGGGGGACTTTCATGACCTCATGTGAGTCCTCTTTATATAGGACCTGTATACAGGGACATTCGTGACCTCATGTGAGTCCTCTTTATATAGGACCTGTGTACGGGGGACTTTCCTGACCTGATGTGAGTCCTCTTTATATAGGACCTGTATACGGGGACTTTCGTGACCTCATGTGAGTCCTCTTTATATAGGACCTGTATACGGGGGACTTTCGTGACCTCATGTGAGTCCTCTTTATATAGGACCTGTACACCGGGGACTTTCGTGACCTCATGTGAGTCCTATTTATATAGGACCTGTATACGGGGGACTTTCCTAACCTCATGTGAGTCCTCTTTATATAGGACCAATATACGGGGACTTTCGTGACCTCATGTGAGTCCTCTTTACATAGGACCTGTATATGGGGGACTTTCCTGACCTCATGTGAGTCCTCTTTATATAGGCCCTGTATACGGGGGACTTTTGTGACCTCTTGTGAGTCCTCTTTATATAGGACCTGTGTACGGGGGACTTTCCTGACCTCATGTGAGTCCTCTTTATATAGGACCTGTATACGGGGGACTTTCGTGACCTCATGTGAGTCCTCTTTATATAGGACCTGTATACAGGGACATTCGTGACCTCATGTGAGTCCTCTTTATATAGGACCTGTGTACGGGGGACTTTCCTGACCTGATGTGAGTCCTTTTTATATAGGACCTGTATACGGGGACTTTCGTGACCTCATGTGAGTCCTCTTTATATAGGACCTGTATACAGGGACATTCCTGACCTCATGTGAGTCCTCTTTATATAGGACCTGTATACGGGGGACTTTCATGACCTCATGTGAGTCCTCTTTATATAGGACCTGTATACAGGGACATTCGTGACCTCATGTGAGTCCTCTTTATATAGGACCTGTGTACGGGGGACTTTCCTGACCTCATGTGAGTCCTCTTTATATAGGACCTGTGTACGGGGGACTTTCCTGACCTGATGTGAGTCCTCTTTATATAGGACCTGTATACGGGGACTTTCGTGACCTCATGTCAGAATCAGAATCAGAATCAGAACCATTTATTGCCATGTATGCTTACACATACAAGGAATTTGTCCTGGCGGGAAGGTGCATACATTTAACATTTAACAATACACATTTAACAGTTAACGCAGTGCAATAAATGAGGATGAATGGATGAATGAATATCTACATTGAGACAGCAGCATAACAAAATACCAAAAGTAAGATAAAGTGCATGGAATGTGCATGAGTGTAAGTGTTGTGTGAAAATGGCAAGTGCAATGCCCAGGTGTCAAGTGTATTCAAGTCAAGTATAAGTATAAGGCTATGTGCAGGGGAGTGTCCGGTGGGAATTGTCTTGGGGTGACAGAGTCATTAGAGTCGGTGGGGGACCCGGGCTCTGTTGATGAGCCTGACGGCAGACGGGAAGAAACTGTTTTTGTGGCGTGAGGTCTTGGTCCTGATGGACCGCATCCTCCTGCCAGAGGGGAGGGACACGAACAGTTTGTGTCCAGGGTGAGAGGGATCAGCTACAATCTTCCTCGCCCGCTTCAGGGTCCTTGAAGCAAACAAGTCCTGGAGGGACGGCAGATTGCAGCCAATCACCCTCTCGGCAGAGCGAATGATGCGCTGCAGCCTGGCCTTGTCCTTGGCAGTGGCTGCAGCGTACCAGACTGTGATGGAGGAGCAGAGGATGGACTCGATGATGGCAGTGTAGAAGTGCACCATCATTGTCTTTGGCAAGTTGAGTTTCCTCAGCTGCCTCAGGAAGAACATCCTCTGCTGCGCCTTCTTGGCGATGGAGCTGGTGTTTAGTTCCCACTTGAGGTCCTGGGTAATGCTGGAGCCCAGGAAGCGGAAGGACTCCACAGCTTTGACGGGGGAGTCACACAGGGTGAGAGGGGCTGGTGGGGCTGAGATCTTTCTGAAGTCCGCAACCATCTCCACTGTCTTCAGAGCGTTGAGCTCCAGGTTGTTTTGGCTGCACCAGGTCACCAGGTGGTCAGTCTCCCGCCTGTAGGCGGACTCGTCCCCACCAGAGATGAGTCCAATGAGGGTGGTGTCATCCGCAAACTTCAGGAGCTTGACGGACTGGTGACTGGAGGTGCAGCTGTTGGTGTACAGGGAGAAGAGCAGAGGGGAAAGAACGCAGCCTTGGGGGGAACCGGTGCTGATGGACCGAGAGGCTGAGACGTGTTTCCCCAGCCTCACGTGCTGCTTCCTGTCAGACAGGAAGTCTGTGATCCACTTGCAGGTGGAGTCGGGCACGTGCAGCTGGGAGAGCTTGTCCTGCAGCAGAGACGGGATGATGGTGTTGAAGGCAGAGCTGAAGTCCACAAACAGGATCCTGGCGTAGGTTCCTGGGGTGTCCAGGTGCTGGAGGATGGAGTGGAGGGCCATGCTGACTGCATCGTCCACAGACCTGTTGGCTCTGTAGGCGAACTGCAGGGGATCCAGGAGTGGGTCGGTGAGGGTTTTGAGGTGGGACAGGACCAGACGCTCAAAGGACTTCATGACCACAGAGGTCAGGGCGACGGGCCTGTAGTCATTGAGTCCTGTGATCCTAGGTTTTTTGGGGACGGGGATGATGGTGGAGGCCTTGAAGCAGGCTGGTACGTGGCATGTCTCCAGAGAGGTGTTGAAGATGTCTGTAAACACCGGGGACAGCTGATCAGCACAATGCTTCAGGGTGGAGGGGGAGACAGAGTCCGGGCCGGCTGCTTTGCGGGTATTCTGTTTTTTAAAAAGCCTGTTAACGTCTCTCTCTTGGATAATGAGGGTCGTCACTGTGGAGGGGGTAGGGGGCGCTGTGGACGATGGTTCAGAGGCGTGAGCCCCTGATGGGCTGGGGGAGGGAGGGCTGGTGGTCTGTGGCTGGTTGGTGGGGCTGTTGATGGGGCTGTTGGGGATGGCGTCAGGACTACTCCATTGTCTTTCAAATCGGCAGTAGAACTCATTCAGCTCGTCTGCCAGGCGGAGGTTGTTCATGGAGTGGGGGGTTTTGGGCTTGTAGTTGGTGATCTGTTTGAGCCCTCTCCAGACCGACGCAGAATCACTTGCTGAGAGCTGGTGTTGCAGTTTCTCAGAGTACAGTCGTTTAGCGTCCCTCACCGCCCTGCTAAACCTGTATTTTGACTCTGTGTACAAGTCCTTGTCCCCACTCCTGAACGCCTGGTCCTTTTGCAGCCGTAGTTTTCTGAGTTCCGCTGTAAACCAGGGTTTGTCGTTGTTGTAGCTCACCCTGGTGCTGGTTGGAACACAGCTGTCCTCACAGAAGCTGATGTAGGAAGTCACAGCCTCTGTGTACTCATCCAGACTGATGGTAGCAGTCCTGAAGACATCCCAGTCAGTACAGTCCAAGCACGCCCGAAGATCCCCCAGAGCCTCACTGGTCCACTTCTTGAACTTCCTCACCACAGGTTTGCAGAGCTTTAGTTTCTGCCTGTATGCAGGAATCAGGTGGACCATGACGTGGTCAGAGTGACCCAGTGCAGCTCGAGGGACGGCGTGATAGGCCCCGCTGATGGTGGTGTAGCAGTGGTCCAGAATGCTCTCCTCTCTAGTCGGGCATTTAATAAACTGTTTGTACTTAGGGAGTTCATGTCTGAGGTTTCCTTTGTTAAAGTCACCAAGAACAATAACTAAGGAGTCCGGGTAGGTCCGCTCCACACCCTGTATCTGCTCGGCGAGGGTCCGTTGTGCCTCCTGCACGTTGCCCTGCGGTGGCATGTAAACTCCGGCCAGGATGAATGAAGCGAACTCACGGGGGGAATAGAAGGGTTTGCAGTGGATGATGGATGATTCCAGGTCCGGAGTACAGTGCTGCAGAATCACTGTCACGTCGTTGCACCAGCTGTTGTTGACGTAGAAGCAGATTCCTCCACCCTTCGCTTTGCCGGAGAGCTCCGTGTCGCGGTCCGCTCTGAATGTGAGTCCTCTTTATATAGGACCTGTATACGGGGGACTTTCGTGACCTCATGTGAGTCCTCTTTATATAGGACTTGTACACCGGGGACTTTCGTGACCTCATGTGAGTCCTATTTATATAGGACCTGTATACGGGGGACTTTCCTAACCTCATGTGAGTCCTCTTTATATAGGACCTGTATACGGGGGACTTTCCTGACCTCATGTGAGTCCTCTTTATATAGGACCTGTATACGGGGGACTTTCATGACCTCATGTGAGTCCTCTTTATATAGGACCTGTATACAGGGACATTCGTGACCTCATGTGAGTCCTCTTTATATAGGACCTGTGTACGGGGGACTTTCCTGACCTGATGTGAGTCCTCTTTATATAGGACCTGTATACAGGGACATTCCTGACCTCATGTGAGTCCTCTTTATATAGGACCTGTATACGGGGGACTTTCATGACCTCATGTGAGTCCTCTTTATATAGGACCTGTATACACGGACATTCGTGACCTCATGTGAGTCCTCTTTATATAGGACCTGTGTACGGGGACTTTCGTGACCTCACGTGAGTCCTATTTATATAGGACCTGTATACGGGGGACTTTCCTGACCTCATGTGAGTCCTCTTTATGTAGGACCTGTATACGGGGGACTTTCGTGACCTCATGTGAGTCCTCTTTATATAGGACCTGTATACGGGGGACTTTCGTGACCTCATGTGAGTCCTCTGTATATAGGACTTGTACACCGGGGACTTTCGTGACCTCATGTGAGTCCTATTTATATAGGACCTGTATACGGGGGACTTTCCTAACCTCATGTGAGTCCTCTTTATATAGGACCTGTATACGGGGGACTTTCCTGACCTCATGTGAGTCCTCTTTATATAGGACCTGTATACGGGGGACTTTCATGACCTCATGTGAGTCCTCTTTATATAGGACCTGTATACAGGGACATTCGTGACCTCATGTGAGTCCTCTTTATATAGGACCTGTGTACGGGGGACTTTCCTGACCTGATGTGAGTCCTCTTTATATAGGACCTGTATACAGGGACATTCCTGACCTCATGTGAGTCCTCTTTATATAGGACCTGTATACGGGGGACTTTCATGACCTCATGTGAGTCCTCTTTATATAGGACCTGTATACACGGACATTCGTGACCTCATGTGAGTCCTCTTTATATAGGACCTGTGTACGGGGACTTTCGTGACCTCACGTGAGTCCTATTTATATAGGACCTGTATACGGGGGACTTTCCTGACCTCATGTGAGTCCTCTTTATGTAGGACCTGTATACGGGGGACTTTCGTGACCTCATGTGAGTCCTCTTTATATAGGACCTGTATACGGGGGACTTTCGTGACCTCATGTGAGTCCTCTTTATATAGGACCTGTATACGGGGACATTCGTGACCTCATGTGAGTCCTCTTTATATAGGACCTGTATACGGGGGACTTTCCTGACCTCATGTGAGTCCTCTTTATATAGGACCATTATACGGGGACTTTCGTGACCTCATGTGAGTCCTCTTTACATAGGACCTGTATATGGGGGACTTTCCAGACCTCATGTGAGTCCTCTTTATATAGGACCTGTATACGGGGGACTTTTGTGACCTCTTGTGAGTCCTCTTTATATAGGACCTGTGTACGGGGGACTTTCCTGACCTCATGTGAGTCCTCTTTATATAGGACCTGTATACGGGGGACTTTCGTGACCTCATGTGAGTCCTCTTTATATAGGACCTGTATACAGGGACATTCGTGACCTCATGTGAGTCCTCTTTATATAGGACCTGTGTACGGGGGACTTTCCTGACCTGATGTGAGTCCTCTTTATATAGGACCCGTGTACGGGGACTTTCGTGACCTCATGTGAGTCCTCTTTATATAGGACCTGTATACAGGGACATTCCTGACCTCATGTGAGTCCTCTTTATATAGGACCTGTATACGGGGGACATTCGTGACCTCATGTGAGTCCTCTTTATATAGGACCTGTGTACGGGGGACTTTCCTGACCTGATGTGAGTCCTCTTTATATAGGACCTGTATACGGGGACTTTCGTGACCTCATGTGAGTCCTCTTTATATAGGACCTGTATACGGGGGACTTTCGTGACCTCATGTGAGTCCTCTTTATATAGGACCTGTACACCGGGGACTTTCGTGACCTCATGTGAGTCCTATTTATATAGGACCTGTATACGGGGGACTTTCCTAACCTCATGTGAGTCCTCTTTATATAGGACCAATATACGGGGACTTTCGTGACCTCATGTGAGTCCTCTTTACATAGGACCTGTATATGGGGGACTTTCCTGACCTCATGTGAGTCCTCTTTATATAGGCCCTGTATACGGGGGACTTTTGTGACCTCTTGTGAGTCCTCTTTATATAGGACCTGTGTACGGGGGACTTTCCTGACCTCATGTGAGTCCTCTTTATATAGGACCTGTATACGGGGGACTTTCGTGACCTCATGTGAGTCCTCTTTATATAGGACCTGTATACAGGGACATTCGTGACCTCATGTGAGTCCTCTTTATATAGGACCTGTGTACGGGGGACTTTCCTGACCTGATGTGAGTCCTTTTTATATAGGACCTGTATACGGGGACTTTCGTGACCTCATGTGAGTCCTCTTTATATAGGACCTGTATACAGGGACATTCCTGACCTCATGTGAGTCCTCTTTATATAGGACCTGTATACGGGGGACTTTCATGACCTCATGTGAGTCCTCTTTATATAGGACCTGTATACAGGGACATTCGTGACCTCATGTGAGTCCTCTTTATATAGGACCTGTGTACGGGGGACTTTCCTGACCTCATGTGAGTCCTCTTTATATAGGACCTGTGTACGGGGGACTTTCCTGACCTGATGTGAGTCCTCTTTATATAGGACCTGTATACGGGGACTTTCGTGACCTCATGTCAGAATCAGAATCAGAATCAGAACCATTTATTGCCATGTATGCTTACACATACAAGGAATTTGTCCTGGCGGGAAGGTGCATACATTTAACATTTAACAATACACATTTAACAGTTAACGCAGTGCAATAAATGAGGATGAATGGATGAATGAATATCTACATTGAGACAGCAGCATAACAAAATACCAAAAGTAAGATAAAGTGCATGGAATGTGCATGAGTGTAAGTGTTGTGTGAAAATGGCAAGTGCAATGCCCAGGTGTCAAGTGTATTCAAGTCAAGTATAAGTATAAGGCTATGTGCAGGGGAGTGTCCGGTGGGAATTGTCTTGGGGTGACAGAGTCATTAGAGTCGGTGGGGGACCCGGGCTCTGTTGATGAGCCTGACGGCAGACGGGAAGAAACTGTTTTTGTGGCGTGAGGTCTTGGTCCTGATGGACCGCAGCCTCCTGCCAGAGGGGAGGGACACCAACAGTTTGTGTCCAGGGTGAGAGGGATCAGCTACAATCTTCCTCGCCCGCTTCAGGGTCCTTGAAGCAAACAAGTCCTGGAGGGACGGCAGATTGCAGCCAATCACCCTCTCGGCAGAGCGAATGATGCGCTGCAGCCTGGCCTTGTCCTTGGCAGTGGCTGCAGCGTACCAGACTGTGATGGAGGAGCAGAGGATGGACTCGATGATGGCAGTGTAGAAGTGCACCATCATTGTCTTTGGCAAGTTGAGTTTCCTCAGCTGCCTCAGGAAGAACATCCTCTGCTGCGCCTTCTTGGCGATGGAGCTGGTGTTTAGTTCCCACTTGAGGTCCTGGGTAATGCTGGAGCCCAGGAAGCGGAAGGACTCCACAGCTTTGACGGGGGAGTCACACAGGGTGAGAGGGGCTGGTGGGGCTGAGATCTTTCTGAAGTCCGCAACCATCTCCACTGTCTTCAGAGCGTTGAGCTCCAGGTTGTTTTGGCTGCACCAGGTCACCAGGTGGTCAGTCTCCCGCCTGTAGGCGGACTCGTCCCCACCAGAGATGAGTCCAATGAGGGTGGTGTCATCCGCAAACTTCAGGAGCTTGACGGACTGGTGACTGGAGGTGCAGCTGTTGGTGTACAGGGAGAAGAGCAGAGGGGAAAGAACGCAGCCTTGGGGGGAACCGGTGCTGATGGACCGAGAGGCTGAGACGTGTTTCCCCAGCCTCACGTGCTGCTTCCTGTCAGACAGGAAGTCTGTGATCCACTTGCAGGTGGAGTCGGGCACGTGCAGCTGGGAGAGCTTGTCCTGCAGCAGAGACGGGATGATGGTGTTGAAGGCAGAGCTGAAGTCCACAAACAGGATCCTGGCGTAGGTTCCTGGGGTGTCCAGGTGCTGGAGGATGGAGTGGAGGGCCATGCTGACTGCATCGTCCACAGACCTGTTGGCTCTGTAGGCGAACTGCAGGGGATCCAGGAGTGGGTCGGTGAGGGTTTTGAGGTGGGACAGGACCAGACGCTCAAAGGACTTCATGACCACAGAGGTCAGGGCGACGGGCCTGTAGTCATTGAGTCCTGTGATCCTAGGTTTTTTGGGGACGGGGATGATGGTGGAGGCCTTGAAGCAGGCTGGTACGTGGCATGTCTCCAGAGAGGTGTTGAAGATGTCTGTAAACACCGGGGACAGCTGATCAGCACAATGCTTCAGGGTGGAGGGGGAGACAGAGTCCGGGCCGGCTGCTTTGCGGGTATTCTGTTTTTTAAAAAGCCTGTTAACGTCTCTCTCTTGGATAATGAGGGTCGTCACTGTGGAGGGGGTAGGGGGCGCTGTGGACGATGGTTCAGAGGCGTGAGCCCCTGATGGGCTGGGGGAGGGAGGGCTGGTGGTCTGTGGCTGGTTGGTGGGGCTGTTGATGGGGCTGTTGGGGATGGCGTCAGGACTACTCCATTGTCTTTCAAATCGGCAGTAGAACTCATTCAGCTCGTCTGCCAGGCGGAGGTTGTTCATGGAGTGGGGGGTTTTGGGCTTGTAGTTGGTGATCTGTTTGAGCCCTCTCCAGACCGACGCAGAATCACTTGCTGAGAGCTGGTGTTGCAGTTTCTCAGAGTACAGTCGTTTAGCGTCCCTCACCGCCCTGCTAAACCTGTATTTTGACTCTGTGTACAAGTCCTTGTCCCCACTCCTGAACGCCTGGTCCTTTTGCAGCCGTAGTTTTCTGAGTTCCGCTGTAAACCAGGGTTTGTCGTTGTTGTAGCTCACCCTGGTGCTGGTTGGAACACAGCTGTCCTCACAGAAGCTGATGTAGGAAGTCACAGCCTCTGTGTACTCATCCAGACTGATGGTAGCAGTCCTGAAGACATCCCAGTCAGTACAGTCCAAGCACGCCCGAAGATCCCCCAGAGCCTCACTGGTCCACTTCTTGAACTTCCTCACCACAGGTTTGCAGAGCTTTAGTTTCTGCCTGTATGCAGGAATCAGGTGGACCATGACGTGGTCAGAGTGACCCAGTGCAGCTCGAGGGACGGCGTGATAGGCCCCGCTGATGGTGGTGTAGCAGTGGTCCAGAATGCTCTCCTCTCTAGTCGGGCATTTAATAAACTGTTTGTACTTAGGGAGTTCATGTCTGAGGTTTCCTTTGTTAAAGTCACCAAGAACAATAACTAAGGAGTCCGGGTAGGTCCGCTCCACACCCTGTATCTGCTCGGCGAGGGTCCGTTGTGCCTCCTGCACGTTGCCCTGCGGTGGCATGTAAACTCCGGCCAGGATGAATGAAGCGAACTCACGGGGGGAATAGAAGGGTTTGCAGTGGATGATGGATGATTCCAGGTCCGGAGTACAGTGCTGCAGAATCACTGTCACGTCGTTGCACCAGCTGTTGTTGACGTAGAAGCAGATTCCTCCACCCTTCGCTTTGCCGGAGAGCTCCGTGTCGCGGTCCGCTCTGAATGTGAGTCCTCTTTATATAGGACCTGTATACGGGGGACTTTCGTGACCTCATGTGAGTCCTCTTTATATAGGACCTGTATACAGGGACATTCCTGACCTCATGTGAGTCCTCTTTATATAGGACCTGTATACGGGGGACTTTCATGACCTCATGTGAGTCCTCTTTATATAGGACCTGTATACACGGACATTCGTGACCTCATGTGAGTCCTCTTTATATAGGACCTGTGTACGGGGACTTTCGTGACCTCACGTGAGTCCTATTTATATAGGACCTGTATACGGGGGACTTTCCTGACCTCATGTGAGTCCTCTTTATGTAGGACCTGTATACGGGGGACTTTCGTGACCTCATGTGAGTCCTCTTTATATAGGACCTGTATACGGGGGACTTTCGTGACCTCATGTGAGTCCTCTGTATATAGGACTTGTACACCGGGGACTTTCGTGACCTCATGTGAGTCCTATTTATATAGGACCTGTATACGGGGGACTTTCCTAACCTCATGTGAGTCCTCTTTATATAGGACCTGTATACGGGGGACTTTCCTGACCTCATGTGAGTCCTCTTTATATAGGACCTGTATACGGGGGACTTTCATGACCTCATGTGAGTCCTCTTTATATAGGACCTGTATACAGGGACATTCGTGACCTCATGTGAGTCCTCTTTATATAGGACCTGTGTACGGGGGACTTTCCTGACCTGATGTGAGTCCTCTTTATATAGGACCTGTATACAGGGACATTCCTGACCTCATGTGAGTCCTCTTTATATAGGACCTGTATACGGGGGACTTTCATGACCTCATGTGAGTCCTCTTTATATAGGACCTGTATACACGGACATTCGTGACCTCATGTGAGTCCTCTTTATATAGGACCTGTGTACGGGGACTTTCGTGACCTCACGTGAGTCCTATTTATATAGGACCTGTATACGGGGGACTTTCCTGACCTCATGTGAGTCCTCTTTATGTAGGACCTGTATACGGGGGACTTTCGTGACCTCATGTGAGTCCTCTTTATATAGGACCTGTATACGGGGGACTTTCGTGACCTCATGTGAGTCCTCTTTATATAGGACCTGTATACGGGGACATTCGTGACCTCATGTGAGTCCTCTTTATATAGGACCTGTATACGGGGGACTTTCCTGACCTCATGTGAGTCCTCTTTATATAGGACCATTATACGGGGACTTTCGTGACCTCATGTGAGTCCTCTTTACATAGGACCTGTATATGGGGGACTTTCCAGACCTCATGTGAGTCCTCTTTATATAGGACCTGTATACGGGGGACTTTTGTGACCTCTTGTGAGTCCTCTTTATATAGGACCTGTGTACGGGGGACTTTCCTGACCTCATGTGAGTCCTCTTTATATAGGACCTGTATACGGGGGACTTTCGTGACCTCATGTGAGTCCTCTTTATATAGGACCTGTATACAGGGACATTCGTGACCTCATGTGAGTCCTCTTTATATAGGACCTGTGTACGGGGGACTTTCCTGACCTGATGTGAGTCCTCTTTATATAGGACCCGTGTACGGGGACTTTCGTGACCTCATGTGAGTCCTCTTTATATAGGACCTGTATACAGGGACATTCCTGACCTCATGTGAGTCCTCTTTATATAGGACCTGTATACGGGGGACATTCGTGACCTCATGTGAGTCCTCTTTATATAGGACCTGTGTACGGGGGACTTTCCTGACCTGATGTGAGTCCTCTTTATATAGGACCTGTATACAGGGACATTCCTGACCTCATGTGAGTCCTCTTTATATAGGACCTGTATACGGGGGACTTTCATGACCTCATGTGAGTCCTCTTTATATAGGACCTGTATACAGGGACATTCGTGACCTCATGTGAGTCCTCTTTATATAGGACCTGTGTACGGGGACTTTCGTGACCTCATGTGAGTCCTATTTATATAGGACCTGTATACGGGGGACTTACCTGACCTCATGTGAGTCCTCTTTATGTAGGACCTGTATACGGGGGACTTTCGTGACCTCATGTGAGTCCTCTTTATATAGGACCTGTATACGGGGGACTTTCGTGACCTCATGTGAGTCCTCTTTATATAGGACCTGTATACTGGGACATTCGTGACCTCATGTGAGTCCTCTTTATATAGGACCTGTATACGGGGGACTTTCCTGACCTCATGTGAGTCCTCTTTATATAGGACCATTATACGGGGACTTTCGTGACCTCATGTGAGTCCTCTTTACATAGGACCTGTATATGGGGGACTTTCCAGACCTCATGTGAGTCCTCTTTATATAGGACCTGTATACGGGGGACTTTTGTGACCTCTTGTGAGTCCTCTTTATATAGGACCTGTGTACGGGGGACTTTCCTGACCTCATGTGAGTCCTCTTTATATAGGACCTGTATACGGGGGACTTTCGTGACCTCATGTGAGTCCTCTTTATATAGGACCTGTATACAGGGACATTCGTGACCTCATGTGAGTCCTCTTTATATAGGACCTGTGTACGGGGGACTTTCCTGACCTGATGTGAGTCCTCTTTATATAGGACCTGTATACGGGGACTTTCGTGACCTCATGTGAGTCCTCTTTATATAGGACCTGTATACAGGGACATTCCTGACCTCATGTGAGTCCTCTTTATATAGGACCTGTATACGGGGGACTTTCATGACCTCATGTGAGTCCTCTTTATATAGGACCTGTATACAGGGACATTCGTGACCTCATGTGAGTCCTCTTTATATAGGACCTGTGTACGGGGACTTTCGTGACCTCATGTGAGTCCTATTTATATAGGACCTGTATACGGGGGACTTTCCTGACCTCATGTGAGTCCTCTTTATGTAGGACCTGTATACGGGGGACTTTCGTGACCTCATGTGAGTCCTCTTTATATAGGACCTGTATACGGGGGACTTTCGTGACCTCATGTGAGTCCTCTTTATATAGGACCTGTATACGGGGACATTCGTGACCTCATGTGAGTCCTCTTTATATAGGACCTGTATACGGGGGACTTTCCTGACCTCATGTGAGTCCTCTTTATATAGGACCATTATACGGGGGACTTTCCTGACCTCATGTGAGTCCTCTTTACATAGGACCTGTATATGGGGGACTTTCCTGACCTCATGTGAGTCCTCTTTATATAGGACCTGTATACGGGGGACTTTTGTGACCTCATGTGAGTCCTCTTTATATAGGACCTGTGTACGGGGGACTTTCCTGACCTCATGTGAGTCCTCTTTATATAGGACCTGTATACGGGGGACTTTCGTGACCTCATGTGAGTCCTCTTTATATAGGACCTGTATACAGGGACATTCGTGACCTCATGTGAGTCCTCTTTATATAGGACCTGTGTACGGGGGACTTTCCTGACCTGATGTGAGTCCTCTTTATATAGGACCTGTATACGGGGACTTTCGTGACCTCATGTGAGTCCTCTTTATATAGGACCTGTATACAGGGACATTCCTGACCTCATGTGAGTCCTCTTTATATAGGACCTGTATACGGGGGACTTTCATGACCTCATGTGAGTCCTCTTTATATAGGACCTGTATACGGGGGACTTTCGTGACCTCATGTGAGTCCTCTTTATATAGGACCTGTATACAGGGACATTCGTGACCTCATGTGAGTCCTCTTTATATAGGACCTGTGTACGGGGGACTTTCCTGACCTGATGTGAGTCCTCTTTATATAGGACCTGTGTACGGGGGACTTTCGTGACCTCACGTGAGTCCTCTTTATATAGGACCTGTATACAGGGACATTCGTGACCTCATGTGAGTCCTCTTTATATAGGACCTGTACACCGGGGACTTTCGTGACCTCATGTGAGTCCTATTTATATAGGACCTGTATACGGGGGACTTTCCTGTTTACGGGGGACTTTCCTGACCTCATGTGAGTCCTCTTTATGTAGGACCTGTATACGGGGGACTTTCGTGACCTCATGTGAGTCCTCTTTATATAGGACCTGTATACGGGGGACTTTCGTGACCTCATGTGAGTCCTTTTTATATAGGACCTGTATACGGGGACATTCGTGACCTCATGTGAATCCTCTTTATGAAGGACCTGTATACGGGGACTTTCGTGACCTCATGTGAGTCCTCTTTATATAGGACCTGTATACAGGGACATTCCTGACCTCATGTGAGTCCTCTTTATATAGGACCTGTATACGGGGGACTTTCATGACCTCATGTGAGTCCTCTTAATATAGGACCTGTACACCGGGGACTTTCGTGACCTCATGTGAGTCCTATTTATATAGGACCTGTGTACGGGGGACTTTCCTTACCTGATGTGAGTCCTCTTTATATAGGACCTGTATACGGGGACTTTCGTGACCTCATGTGAGTCCTCTTTATATAGGACCTGTATACGGGGGACTGTCGTGACCTCATGTGAGTCCTCTTAATATAGGACCTGTACACCGGGGACTTTCGTGACCTCATGTGAGTCCTATTTATATAGGACCTGTATACGGGGGACTTTCCTAATCTCATGTGAGTCCTCTTTATATAGGACCTGTATACGGGGGACTTTCCTGACCTCATGTGAGTCCTCTTTATATAGGACCTGTACATGCGGGACTTTCCTGACCTCATGTGAGTCCTGTTTATATAGGACCTGTATACGGGGGACTTTCGTGACCTCATGTGAGTCCTGTTTTATAGGACCTGTATACGGGGGACTTTCGTGACCTCATGTGAGTCCTCTTTATATAGGACCTGTATACGGGGACATTCGTGACCTCATGTGAGTCCTCTTTATATAGGACCTGTATACGGGGGACTTTCCTGACCTCATGTGAGTCCTCTTTATATAGGACCATTATACGGGGGACTTTCCTGACCTCATGTGAGTCCTCTTTACATAGGACCTGTATATGGGGGACTTTCCTGACCTCATGTGAGTCCTCTTTATATAGGACCTGTATACGGGGGACTTTTGTGACCTCATGTGAGTCCTCTTTATATAGGACCTGTGTACGGGGGACTTTCCTGACCTCATGTGAGTCCTCTTTATATAGGACCTGTATACGGGGGACTTTCGTGACCTCATGTGAGTCCTCTTTATATAGGACCTGTATACAGGGACATTCGTGACCTCATGTGAGTCCTCTTTATATAGGACCTGTGTACGGGGGACTTTCCTGACCTCATGTGAGTCCTCTTTATATAGGACCTGTATACGGGGACTTTCCTGACCTGATGTGAGTCCTCTTTATATAGGACCTGTGTACGGGGGACTTTCCTGACCTCATGTGAGTCCTCTTTATATAGGACCTGTGTACGGGGGACTTTCGTGACCTCATGTGAGTCCTCTTTATATAGGACCTGTATACAGGGACATTCGTGACCTCATGTGAGTCCTCTTTATATAGGACCTGTACACCGGGGACTTTCGTGACCTCATTACATTACATTACATTTCATTTAGCTGACGCTTTTATCCAAAGCGACTTACATGATATACAGTGTACAGTAGACCGTAGACACAGCAACGGTGAGCAATTAGGGTTAAGTGTCTTGCTCAAGGACACAACGACACGGACTGCCGGAGCCGGGGATCGAACCACCGACCTTCTGATTGAAAGACCGACTTGCTAACCACTGAGCCACAGTCGCCCACCTCATGTGAGTCATATTTATATAGGACCTGTATACGGGGGACTTTCCTGTATACGGGGGACTTTCCTGACCTCATGTGAGTCCTCTTTATGTAGGACCTGTGTACGGGGGACTTTCGTGACCTCATGTGAGTCCTCTTTATATAGGACCTGTATACGGGGGACTTTCGTGACCTCATGTGAGTCCTCTTTATATAGGACCTGTATACAGGGACATTCGTGACCTCATGTGAGTCCTCTTTATATAGGACCTGTGTACGGGGGACTTTCCTGACCTGATGTGAGTCCTCTTTATATAGGACCTGTATACGGGGACTTTCGTGACCTCATGTGAGTCCTCTTTATATAGGACCTGTATACAGGGACATTCCTGACCTCATGTGAGTCCTCTTTATATAGGACCTGTATACGGGGGACTTTCATGACCTCATGTGAGTCCTCTTTATATAGGACCTGTATACGGGGGACTTTCGTGACCTCATGTGAGTCCTCTTTATATAGGACCTGTATACAGGGACATTCGTGACCTCATGTGAGTCCTCTTTATATAGGACCTGTGTACGGGGGACTTTCCTGACCTGATGTGAGTCCTCTTTATATAGGACCTGTGTACGGGGGACTTTCGTGACCTCACGTGAGTCCTCTTTATATAGAACCTGTATACGGGGGACATTCGTGACCTCATGTGAGTCCTCTTTATATAGGACCTGTACACCGGGGACTTTCGTGACCTCATCTGAGTCCTATTTATATAGGACCTGTATACGGGGGACTTTCCTGTTTACGGGGGACTTTCCTGACCTCATGTGAGTCCTCTTTATGTAGGACCTGTATACGGGGGACTTTCCTGACCTCATGTGAGTCCTCTTTATGTAGGACCTGTATACGGGGGACTTTCGTGACCTCATGTGAGTCTTCTTTATATAGGACCTGTATACGGGGGACTTTCGTGACCTCATGTGAGTCCTTTTTATATAGGACCTGTATACGGGGACATTCGTGACCTCATGTGAGTCCTCTTTATGAAGGACCTGTATACGGGGACTTTCGTGACCTCATGTGAGTCCTCTTTATATAGGACCTGTATACAGGGACATTCCTGACCTCATGTGAGTCCTCTTTATATAGGACCTGTATACGGGGGACTTTCATGACCTCATGTGAGTCCTCTTAATATAGGACCTGTACACCGGGGACTTTCGTGACCTCATGTGAGTCCTATTTATATAGGACCTGTGTACGGGGGACTTTCCTTACCTGATGTGAGTCCTCTTTATATAGGACCTGTATACGGGGACTTTCGTGACCTCATGTGAGTCCTCTTTATATAGGACCTGTATACGGGGGACTGTCGTGACCTCATGTGAGTCCTCTTAATATAGGACCTGTACACCGGGGACTTTCGTGACCTCATGTGAGTCCTATTTATATAGGACCTGTATACGGGGGACTTTCCTAATCTCATGTGAGTCCTCTTTATATAGGACCTGTATACGGGGGACTTTCCTGACCTCATGTGAGTCCTCTTTATATAGGACCTGTACATGCGGGACTTTCCTGACCTCATGTGAGTCCTGTTTATATAGGACCTGTATACGGGGGACTTTCGTGACCTCATGTGAGTCCTGTTTTATAGGACCTGTATACGGGGGACTTTCGTGACCTCATGTGAGTCCTCTTTATATAGGACCTGTATACGGGGACATTCGTGACCTCATGTGAGTCCTCTTTATATAGGACCTGTATACGGGGGACTTTCCTGACCTCATGTGAGTCCTCTTTATATAGGACCATTATACGGGGGACTTTCCTGACCTCATGTGAGTCCTCTTTACATAGGACCTGTATATGGGGGACTTTCCTGACCTCATGTGAGTCCTCTTTATATAGGACCTGTATACGGGGGACTTTTGTGACCTCATGTGAGTCCTCTTTATATAGGACCTGTGTACGGGGGACTTTCCTGACCTCATGTGAGTCCTCTTTATATAGGACCTGTATACGGGGGACTTTCGTGACCTCATGTGAGTCCTCTTTATATAGGACCTGTATACAGGGACATTCGTGACCTCATGTGAGTCCTCTTTATATAGGACCTGTGTACGGGGGACTTTCCTGACCTCATGTGAGTCCTCTTTATATAGGACCTGTATACGGGGACTTTCCTGACCTGATGTGAGTCCTCTTTATATAGGACCTGTGTACGGGGGACTTTCCTGACCTCATGTGAGTCCTCTTTATATAGGACCTGTGTACGGGGGACTTTCGTGACCTCATGTGAGTCCTCTTTATATAGGACCTGTATACAGGGACATTCGTGACCTCATGTGAGTCCTCTTTATATAGGACCTGTACACCGGGGACTTTCGTGACCTCATTACATTACATTACATTTCATTTAGCTGACGCTTTTATCCAAAGCGACTTACATGATATACAGTGTACAGTAGACCGTAGACACAGCAACGGTGAGCAATTAGGGTTAAGTGTCTTGCTCAAGGACACAACGACACGGACTGCCGGAGCCGGGGATCGAACCACCGACCTTCTGATTGAAAGACCGACTTGCTAACCACTGAGCCACAGTCGCCCACCTCATGTGAGTCATATTTATATAGGACCTGTATACGGGGGACTTTCCTGTATACGGGGGACTTTCCTGACCTCATGTGAGTCCTCTTTATGTAGGACCTGTGTACGGGGGACTTTCGTGACCTCATGTGAGTCCTCTTTATATAGGACCTGTATACGGGGGACTTTCGTGACCTCATGTGAGTCCTCTTTATATAGGACCTGTATACAGGGACATTCGTGACCTCATGTGAGTCCTCTTTATATAGGACCTGTATACGGGGGACTTTCGTGACCTCATGTGAGTCCTCTTTATATAGGACCTGTATACGGGGACATTCGTGACCTCATGTGAGTCCTCTTTATATAGGACCTATATACGGGGGACTTTCCTGACCTCATGTGAGTCCTCTTTATATAGGACCAATATACGGGGACTTTCCTGACCTGATGTGAGTCCTCTTTATATAGGACCTATACACGGGGGACATTCCTGACCTCATGTGAGTCCTGTTTATATAGGACCTGTATACGGGGGACTTTCGTGACCTCATGTGAGTCCTCTTTATATAGGACCTGTATACAGGGACATTCGTGACCTCATGTGAGTCCTCTTTATATAGGACCTGTGTACGGGGGACTTTCCTGACCTGATGTAAGTCCTCTTTATATAGGACCTGTATACGGGGGACTTTCCTGACCTCATGTGAGTCCTCTTTATATAGGACCTATACACGGGGGACATTCCTGACCTCATGTGAGTCCTGTTTATATAGGACCTGTATACGGGGGACTTTCGTGACCTCATGTGAGTCCTCTTTATATAGGACCTGTATACAGGGACATTCGTGACCTCATGTGAGTCCTCTTTATATAGGACCTGTGTACGGGGGACTTTCCTGACCTGATGTAAGTCCTCTTTATATAGGACCTGTATACGGGGACTTTCGTGACCTCATGTGAGTCCTCTTTATATAGGACCTGTATACAGGGGACTTTCGTGACCTCATGTGAGTCCTCTTTATATAGGACCTGTACACCGGGGACTTTCGTGACCTCATGTGAGTCCTATTTATATAGGACCTGTATACGGGGGACTTTCCTGACCTCATGTGAGTCCTCTTTATATAGGACCTGTATACGGGGGACTTTCCTGACCTCATGTGAGTCCTCTTTATATTGGACCCGTACACGGGGGACTTTCCTGACCTCATGTGAGTCCTGTTTATATAGGACCTGTATACGGGGGACTTTCGTGACCTCATGTGAGTCCTGTTTTTATAGGACCTGTATACGGGGGACTTTCGTGACCTCATGTGAGTCCTCTTTATATAGGACCTGTATACAGGGACATTCGTGACCTCATGTGAGTCCTCTTTATATAGGACCTGTGTACGGGGGACTTTCCTGACCTGATGTGAGTCCTCTTTATATAGGACCTGTATACAGGGACATTCCTGACCTCATGTGAGTCCTCTTTATATAGGACCTGTATACAGGGACATTCGTGACCTCATGTGAGTCCTCTTTATATAGGACCTGTGTACGGGGACTTTCGTGACCTCATGTGAGTCCTATTTATATAGGACCTGTATACGGGGACATTCGTGACCTCATGTGAGTCCTCTTTATATAGGACCTGTATACGGGGGACTTTCCTGACCTCATGTGAGTCCTCTTTATATAGGACCATTATACGGGGACTTTCGTGACCTCATGTGAGTCCTCTTTACATAGGACCTGTATATGGGGGACTTTCCTGACCTCATGTGAGTCCTCTTTATATAGGACCTGTATACGGGGGACTTTTGTGACCTCTTGTGAGTCCTCTTTATATAGGACCTGTGTACGGGGGACTTTCCTGACCTCATGTGAGTCCTCTTTATATAGGACCTGTATACGGGGGACTTTCGTGACCTCATGTGAGTCCTCTTTATATAGGACCTGTATACAGGGACATTCGTGACCTCATGTGAGTCCTCTTTATATAGGACCTGTGTACGGGGGACTTTCCTGACCTGATGTGAGTCCTTTTTATATAGGACCTGTATACGGGGACTTTCGTGACCTCATGTGAGTCCTCTTTATATAGGACCTGTATACAGGGACATTCCTGACCTTATGTGAGTCCTCTTTATATAGGACCTGTATACGGGGGACTTTCATGACCTCATGTGAGTCCTCTTTATATAGGACCTGTATACAGGGACATTCGTGACCTCTTGTGAGTCCTCTTTATATAGGACCTGTGTACGGGGGACTTCCCTGACCTGATGTGAGTCCTCTTTATATAGGACCTGTATAAGGGGACCTTCGTGACCTCATGTGAGTCCTCTTTATATAGGACCTGTATACGGGGGACTTTCGTGACCTGATGTGAGTCCTCTTTATATAGGACCTGTATACAGGGACATTCCTGACCTCATGTGAGTCCTCTTTTTATAGGACC
Organism: Cottus gobio; assembly: GCA_023566465.1. Taxonomy (NCBI): domain Eukaryota; kingdom Metazoa; phylum Chordata; class Actinopteri; order Perciformes; family Cottidae; genus Cottus; species Cottus gobio. The sequence goes on from CM042216.1 coordinate 12,754,849, forward strand.
TGTATACGGGGACCTTCGTGACCTCATGTGAGTCCTCTTTATATAGGACCTGTATACGGGGGACTTTCGTGACCTCATGTGAGTCCTCTTTATATAGGACTTGTACACCGGGGACTTTCGTGACCTCATGTGAGTCCTATTTATATAGGACCTGTATACGGGGGACTTTCCTAACCTCATGTGAGTCCTCTTTATATAGGACCTGTATACGGGGGACTTTCCTGACCTCATGTGAGTCCTCTTTATATAGGACCTGTATACGGGGGACTTTCATGACCTCATGTGAGTCCTCTTTATATAGGACCTGTATACAGGGACATTCGGGACCTCATGTGAGTCCTCTTTATATAGGACCTGTGTACGGGGGACTTTCCTGACCTGATGTGAGTCCTCTTTATATAGGACCTGTATACGGGGACATTCGTGACCTCATGTGAGTCCTCTTTATATAGGACCTGTATACGGGGGACTTTCGTGACCTCATGTGAGTCCTCTTAATATAGGACCTGTACACCGGGGACTTTCGTGACCTCATGTGAGTCCTATTTATATAGGACCTGTATACGGGGGACTTTCCTAATCTCATGTGAGTCCTCTTTATATAGGACCTGTATACGGGGGACTTTCCTGACCTCATGTGAGTCCTCTTTATATAGGACCTGTATACGGGGGACTTTCGTGACCTCATAATCCTTATTATTATGCATACATCATTATCTCATTCTAGATGAACCTGTTAGGGCAGTATACTTGACTGTCAGGCTCCTACTTTCTGATCCTCCACCTACCCTCTGTGCAATGTGCTGTACCCTCTGAGTCCCCGTCGTCCATTGCAACCAATTCAACTATGTTGAAAACAATACCTAATGTGTGTTACTGGTATTTAGGAACATGTAGCATATGAGCACATCAATTATAAAAAAATACAAATTGGATTTGTGACACTAGCAGAAACAAGATATGGCCACAAAATAATACCAGATTCATCTCAGCTAATATTGCACTTAAGTCATGCCAAATTTACTCTTGGGGTCTGGGGCCTTGGACAGTTCAGAATAATCCACAATATCATGCACAATTTCCCTAAATGTGGAATCTTGAGCAGCAGCACAAAGCCGCTGCAGGTGCCTCTTCGGCCCTCTAGGTGGCAGTAGCTGACCGTAGATTTGGGCCCCTCGAAGCTGCTCCTCAGAGCCGAAAGAAGAAGGAGGAGCGCAGTCATGGCGGCCAAGGTGAATGCGTGACTTTACTTCTTCGTCAAAGTGTATTTTTAATGAATGAGAGGGGGGTACAGTGTCCCGGAGTCGTTGCTGTAAACGTGGACTGACTCCCTCTCAGGACATTAAACGCGTATGCTGCATGAACACAGCGTCGCTGACTAATGTCCGCTGCATTAGCCTTCAGTAGGAGTCGTGCTAACTGGACCCTAGCGAGCTGACGGCGGTTTGAACTGTAACGTACTCGACCGTTAACGCTCGTTATCTCCCGGCGCGTGTCACAGCTGACATGCGCGAGCCCTTTGCTCCGTTTGCCTTCGTGAGGCTGTTAACACGGCGGAGGAAACATCACAGTCCACGCAGGTTAGCTTAGTGAGAGGCGGTTACATGTCGTCCACAACTCCGTGAAGGTCTGTGTGTAACGTAACGCCACATATGGCCTTATTGCAGGTTAACTTGTAGCGTTACGCATGGTGGCTGTTACATACGCTGACTACAGCAGCGAAGAGCGGCTGAAGAAAGTACCCACCTGTACACAAAGTCATTAAAATGATTACAAAATGAACATTATAAGGCAGCATACGTGTCAATGCTTGACACTGAATGACACTGGGAAAGCAGCACTTGCATAATGAGTGAGAATTACTTTTGATGCTTTAATAATGTACTATTGTCTCACTAATACATATAACCTACATGTTGCACTTTTACTTCAGTGAAATTATGACTGCAGGACTTTCACTGTGAAAGGAGTATTTGTGCATTGGGCTTTTTCCACGTTTACATACATGCATGATCTTCTATCTTTATCTTTGTGTTTTGCGATGAGCGGACGGATACTACAGTTAGCGCTGCAACCCTTTTAAAAGGTTTGTATTATTGTGTCCTAGGTGGTGATGGTGGCCGTCCCGACGGTGATGGGCATAGCCTCCATCCGTGTGTACACTGTGAGCGATGTGCCCGCTGATGGACTGGTTACTCGGGAAAAGGTATGGTTGTCCCCTAAATGTTGACAGGTCTGATATGAGATAAACTGAATTGTTGCACGTCACAATTACGTGCTGACTCTTCCTCTGTCCCCAGCTGAACATCTACAGCCCACTGCCGCCATCTGCTCAGGCCCGGTTTGTTCCAGAGAGGCCGGGTGTTATTCAGAGTGGGTTAGCTACAGCGAGAGAGAGCATACGACCAGTGGTCCAGGCTGTTAAGGTATTTAGATTGTGCTGTATGTATTTACAGCGGTATGTACAGAACACATTAGAGTTCACAGGCTTGCTGCAGAAGTAACTCATACTTTCACATTCTGTCTTCGCACTTAAAACCCCCAAAAAGAACAGACGGATGTAAACAAGTGTTATGCAAATGATACAAAAGCTAAAACGCATTGAAGAAGTCTTATCTTGCAGTTGCAGTGTTAGTTTTCCAACCCTGATTTTTGTTCCTGTAGTTTGTGGTCACAGAGCACAATCCCACGTACTGCGGGTGCTCTGCACAGGTACGACTCTGCAAGCGACAAGTTCAGGTGTCAGACAGGAAATAGCGTTCATGCAGTTAACTCGGCAGCGACAATGTTTGCTGCGAGAAGATTTGGCCGTTTGATACTGTAGAAGATGGGGGGGAAAAAAACCCTACTTCACACTGACTCAGATGTAGATGTGATCTTGATGGCCTGTTGTCGTGGTTCACGTCAGCTTTTTCCTGTGATCCCTGCAGGGTGCCTGCGTCTCTGTGAAAACAAGAAGTGTGAATCTGTACTATGCAGGAGAAGGTGAGTCAAATACATACAAAACTCTCCCTCCTTGGAACTCAAAACCTAACTTCTGGTGCCCCAAACTCACGTTTGTACTGACACCCTAGAAACACATCTCACATAGTGTACCAGAGTCATCTATTTAAGTCATCTTCATGTACTGACGCTTCAGTATGTAAGGTCACATGCCACCTCCCACAGCTCACTGTGCCGTGATTGTTTTTCTGTAACATTTGTATTGTTGTGTCTCCTTACTATCCAGTAAAGACACTGCTACACATAATATTGTTGTTATTGTTATTTGTATTACTATTTATTTGGCCACTCTCAATGTTACTACTTCTTGTGACGTGTATTATGACACGAAATGGAAGGAAGGTTTGTCATCATGTTTACTGTTTTCCTGTGTTTTCTCCAGATGTGTACTATTACTTAAAAGACCCTCCCCCGGGCTTTCTACCCAGATTTGGAACCATCACCATGGCTGGCGTGCTTGGCATGTTCTTGACACGGAAAGGTAAGTTATGTCACTATATCACAAACACTTCTGCTTGGAACGATGGTTTTGTCATCTATTAATCCGTCTACTTAACAACAATATTATAGTATAATAAACAAACACTGTGAGGTGTATCTACATAAATGTTCCTATAGAGTCACATCATACGTAACAATATGCAAGCATATGCTTGTATAACCTTCATTAAAGTTTTTTTAAATTGCATTGTTTCCTTTCCAAGGCAGCTATGTGATATTTCCCTTTGTGCCATTGAAGCTGATTAATAATACATGGTTCTGTTGGGATTTTCCTCCGCGACCCGACCCCGGATAAGCGGTGGAAAATGGATGGATGGTTCTGTTGGGATTTTCTTCACAGGAAATCTACACAAGTATTTAGATGCATCAGTGTAGGATTAGAAACGGGCTCTTTTGTATAAAGAAAAAGGATCTGCCACGAGTCTTTTGCAATGTCATAGTAGCATGCAAGCTAGCTCAGGTTCCCTTTAGCTAAGGCAGGCATATGCTATGCAGCTGTCTGGTGGTAACGTGTCACATTCAACCACCATGCCACTCAATCACTTTGTCAACCATAACATCTTTGCCATACAGCAGGTGCCCATATGAGACAGTTTAGCTTGAAGCACATTTAATCTGAGGTTTACTCATTCGGATAAAGCTGTCACAGATCATCAGCGTTTGCCACTTTAGTCCCCAAAAAGCTCCACGAAGAAGCACAACACATTAGAAACGTGAGAGGTTAAGTTTCTGATTTTTTTCAGCAGTCTTAATCTCTCTGTGGGGAGTCAGTTAAAGGACATTTGTCAATAGCGTGGCCCAGATTAAGTTTGGCTCCAGGTTTTAAACTGTGCCAATTGGATTGATTGCCATTCTTCATGATAAACGTTCACTTCAGGCTCTCAGATCAGGAGGTTAGCCGTTCCACTGGGCCTGATGAGTGCTGGAGCTTCAGTGTGCTACCCGGCTCAAACGGTGGCTGTGCTGAAGGTAACCTACTTTTTGTCTACTTTTATTGTTGCCAGTAACGAGCGTCCTTATTTTCAGGGTTTAACACTACCACTGTCTCTTGTGCTACCCAGGTGACGGGTAAGAAGGTGTATGCTGTCGGGCAGTGGAGCAGCGGCGCAGTGTCTTCACTGCTCAGCTCCAAGACCCAGGAGCCGGACATCAAAGGGATTGTTGCTTCACAACCACAGGTTAACAATCACACTGAGTCACTGAGAAGATGAATGCTGAATATTCTATGTAGCTGTAACCAGCGTGCGTGTGTGCGTGTGTGCGTGCGTGCGTGCGTGCGCGCGCGCGTGTGCGCGTGTGTGCGTGTGTGTGTGTGTGACTAAAACCAAGGTTCAACCCAGTTAAGGGTAACTCCCTTTCCACTGAATAATTTCCACCCTACATATTTTACTTTCTCAAAAAATCCCTCTTGTCTCTTAAAAGGGTTGTAATTAATTTCCTTTCCCAGTAATTTGCCCTTTTCTGATGACTGCATTGTTTCTGTTACTTAGCTCTTTGTGCTTCATACATTGTGGCTTGGAGATCTTTGTTATCTTGATATAAAACTTAAATTCACTGTAATGACTCCATAGTCAGCCAAAGGCCTGAAATGTAAAATGCTAATGTAAGCAATTACGTTTCTTCCCCCCTTCTCCATTCAGTGTGATAAATCTAATCTATTAGAACTGAAATGTTCTGAAAACTGAGTAGTGCTTAATTCGGTTTGTAAATTTAATGTGTTTCTTCTGTCACTGACAAGTACAGTTTAGTTGTAATTAATCAAACGGTGAAATTCATCATAATAGTTTTATGTACAATAATGTATCGTTAAATAAGATTTATATTAGTTTTATTCTTCATCCACGTTAGACAGCTGCAGTAGCTGAGGAGGCCTCAGAGCCCACCTCAGCCCAGAGCTCTACAATCCCAGAGACAGAGGTTGAGTCAGCCGAGTCTGTTCCTGTCTCGGATGAGTCTGTTGTCGCTGTCATAACAGAGGAGGCGTCGTCGGTTAAACTCACAGAGGTTTACCTCGACCAGACCCCAACGGAGACCAACACAGGTATCGTAGATATTGATCTCTGTCTGCTTGTTTCTCTGTCTGCGTCTCTTTTGTTTAACACAGAGGCTGCTACTGCTGGTTTGTGTTATTTCCTCTCCTGTCCAGATCCAGTGCCAGTAGAGACAAAGGCCATCGCAACCTCTGAAGAAACAAATACATCATCTGTTGAAAGTGAGGAGCCCTCACACACAAAACAAGCAGCAGAAGATATCTCCACTGACGCCAGCCCAGCTGAGACCACGCCAAGCTTAGAACCAGAGACGTTGAAGGCTTCTCCAGTGGAGGTTGTCCCAGTGGAGGTTGTCCCAGTGGAGGTCGCTCCCGTGGAGTCTGTCCCAGTGGAGGTCGCTCCCGTGGAGTCTGTCCCAGTGGAGGTCGCCCCAGTGGAGTCTGTCCCAGTGGAGGTCATTCCAGATGCCGCTCCAGTGGAGTCTGTCCCAGTGGAGTCTGTCCCAGTGGAGTCTGTCCCAGTGGAGGCCGCTCCAGTGGAGGCCGCTCCAGTGGAGGCCGCTCCAGTGGAGGCCGCTCCAGTGGAGGCCGCTCCAGTGGAGGCCGCTCCAGTGGAGGCCTCATATGAGCCAACAGGTATGATAAATGTGATGCCGTAGTGTCAAAGAACAGAACGTGCTCTTGGAAACTCACTGTTGGTACAGAATTGGATTCAATGGAAGTGTATAGCTACTTGTGGAGAAAATCCTAAAACTATTGTACAATACACAGGTTATTTGTGTACTTGCTGAGTAGATTATTACTGTTAATAATTTGATAGTGAAGTTCCGATAACTTTCATAAAGGTGCAAACGCATAAGTCCATGTCTGCGGTGCTGATCCTGTGTTGTATTTGGATGTGACTCCACAGAGCCAGTTGTTGAATCAGCTGAGCCTGAACCTCCTGTGCAGCTGGAGTTAACTGACCCGCCACAAGATGCTGCTGTGGAGGAGACGCTCACAACACCTCAACAGCCGGCACCAGAAAACAGCAACGGTACTGTGAACACTGCTGCACCACTGCTTTGGGCGGAGAGTACGGCATTAAGACTTGCACATACGCACCCACTGCTTCTCTTCTGGGAATTTCCCTGAAGTCAACAGCATCTGAATGTGTTGGTTCTTGTGCTTGTTAGTACTCGTTTACTTTCCAGGTAGTTTCCAGTAAAATTTGTGTTGCATCACAAGTCCATGGAAAGACAATCTATTAGATTGCAAAGAATGATATTCACCAAATATACAGTACTGTGCAAAAGTTTTAGGCAGGTGTCTTAGTATGAAGCCAAACATCTCTGTCTGCCTGCTGGTTTTTCTGTATGCCGCTTATCTCCAGAACCGTTCATCTGCTCGACACTTGGTGAGTGTATCGCTGGAGACTCCAGGGATGCACTGGAGTTCTTTGTCAAATTTAGTGTAATTTGTGCTGGCGACACGTTCATTCGTAATTAACTTTGAATAAACCAACACGGCGCTCGTCAGCGGGGGCGGAGCTTCAGGGCCTGCAGACTGAGTCCAGCATGGCAGACTTACTGCGGCTTATTGATTTCAGTTCACTTTACAACTGAAATCTTCCTCACTTCCCGGGAGTCAACACAAGCAGATGTATTTTCCCTGTCTCTGACTTAATACTAAATTATAACGCTAATAACGTTACCGCCAGCGGAATGCCTCCGCTAATTAAAGTCCATGCACTACCTTAGAACCAGGATGTCGTGTCAAATCAAGCAACTGATGCGGCTATTTGGAAATTACCTCCTCTAACCGCAAGGAACCGTGACTTGGGAGTGTTTTTGACTTCACTTTTCACCCTTTCTCTAACTGGGAATGCTTGTGTTGGCAGTGGTAGAAGGAGAACGCTAGTCCAAACTTTTTTCTGAAGTAAAACTATTAATACAGGCCATTGAAAGGGAAAGAGAGGAATTATCAGCACAATAAACTTAAATGTAACATCTGTTCAAAGTGTTGCTTTTAAATTCTAATATGATGCTGGATAGTTAAATACATAACAATGCATTGTATTTGAGAACAACACAACCAGCAACATTTCTCTCTCAGATAAATGTTGTACTACAATGTTTTCTTCTGAACTAAAAGTAGAAGTACACAGTACAGTGTGTAGTGTACAGTTGACTTTTGTAAGTTAATTTAGGATACAATGAGTTTGAATAGTAAAATAATTCAGTATTTTTCATATCTAAACACCATGATGAATGTATATCTGTTTGGGGCCCACAGGCCCAGGTTGCACCTGGTGGGTTTTATTCCACAAACCAGACTGTCGGCATATTTCACCAACTCTAGTTTACTAGTATGATCACAGAAGACTGATGGGACACTGTGGCTTTGACCCTAGTACTCTTTATTTAATAAACATAATTCATTCTTTAGTTGGTTCTAACATGGGCTTAGTAGTTATTTTAGTTTATTCTGATGTGTGTATTGTTGTAATATTGCTGTGCTTATGACCGATGTTGTTGCATTTCTCTTGCCGCCCTCCAGGGGGCTCTGGTTTCAAGCAGGACCCTGCTCTGATGGACTTTGGCCAGTCCAACCCTGAGGATGCAGACATGTACAGCACACACAGCTGAGGGACCACAGCCGGCCGCAGGAGGAAGCTCATTCCCACACTGCCATCTCACATCTCCGTCAGAACAACAGACCTTGTATCATTACGCCGTGTAAATAGGTCATTTTGCCAGAGTTAGGAAGTCTTTCATCAACATTTCCATTCTCGCTTCTTCGGCCCACATGATCTTTATTTCCACAGAAAAGGTCCAAGTGCGTTTGCGTTTTTAGCAGCGAAGCACTAGTTCACTTCCACAGCACTGCGTCAGTTTGAGTAGGACAGAAACATGAAAACACATCACACCCACTACTGTTTACAAGCCTTTTCATCCACAGAGTGCAGATTGTGAATTTCTCTCTCAGTATGTGTCATTTAACAATTATTGGCTTTTGTGCAACAACTTTCACAATCATGAGTGCATGGTGCTTGTATTTACTGTAATATATCCCACTGCGTAGGTATGCCGAAAATACTGCACATGGGCTGGTAGTGATTGCAAGATGGACTTTTGCTGTTCCATTTTATGAAATAAGAAATTGTCCAGTTGTTTAGAACCAAAAATAAATCTATATTTTTCATGATTTCATGTTGGGTCAAGTACTTAATAATTTTACATTACATGTTGGTTGTTATTTATTGTCATGCGCTGTAAGTGCTGAGCACTTATAATACATGCAGGTTCAGTGGGAAAACATTGTCAGACAAGCACGTAACAAAACAAAGTGCCTTCCTAAAACAAATTATTTTCACGATCATCAAATTCCTCCAAAAACCTCATTAGAAATGAAGGACGTAAAAGTGTACTTCTCAAATCATCACACAATTAGCCGCTCAACATGAGATTGACTTCGTCTTCAATCACACCTGAAGTCACATGAAGAAAGCCTTTTATCTTCAGGGAAACCATGAATGTGTCTGTGATCTGAAATCATCTGACCAACTGAGACAACAAACACTGAGATAGTGAGCACTGCAAACGCCACACCTGCCAAATAACAGCACGTTTGCATTGTGAGCATGTTTTAGTTCTAGTGCTGAGCTCACCACACCAGAGCAGAGACGCTCAGTTTTGTTCAATGTTATGCTACAATTTACTCAATTAGTTGAACCAAGTCAGGAATCGACTCGTACTGTAAACAATTCAATGAGTCGCTTCCTTGGTCAGTGAAGAATAAATTGTGTCACTGCTAGTAAATCTGACCCCAAAGGGATGCAGTCATTGTTTCCTGAAACAAAAGCTGGGACACGGACATTGAAATATCAATGACGAGCAACAAATGAAATGATTCTGTTGAACTGCGTTGAGCAGCAAGTGATCGCGTTAACACAGGAATGTGTTGTAAAGCATTTCTGCTTGTTTGCGTGAGTGCAATGTTTGTACAGAAGAACCAGGCTATCTGTTTACGTCTTTATAGCTTCACTGACCCTCGGAGGAACCGGAGCTCCCCGGACCTCATAAACTCTGCTCGGGTTGACCAGTCACGACCCCCGGGACTCTTGTGTGCGAGCGTGCTCACATATGCTCATAAGAGGATAAACTAAGAGAGAGAACAATAAAACGCCAATACTTTCCCATCCTTCCTGTTTTACATGGGAGAAAAACACATGGTGGCCAGGCGTCCGGTGGCACCGGAGCTACGGTTTGAGTCGAGGGGTCGAGGGACTTGTGGGCTGTTGTTTATGTACTGTTTTCTTTTAGACCAAATGTTCTGAATAAAAAAAAAACAGAAACAACCCCAGAACCAAGTTGTGCCCTGTATTCATTAACCACCATCGGCATGAACAAACCACATGGAACATATTGCTTCGATCAGAATAGAACCGAGCAGAGCGAGAGTGGGAACGCTGAGGATCTGCTACCCTCTCCACTCTCATGGACGTCTTGTTGCTCTCAGCTCAGGGGCCGGTGTTGGAGGCAAGATGGGAAGTTAAGTATAGCCTCCATCTCGCCTCTCTCAAGGGTCCCCCACACATATGGGGCCTCCTTCCTTCCAGCATCCCACACAAGCAGCAGCTATGATTATGTTCTGAGAACAAACAAATGTTAGACTGGACTCTGTCATGTTGTCCAGAGCGCTTTCATATTTGTTGTTGACCAGCGGAGAGGAGGCAGGGCTCACAACCCCGACCTTTTACCTCTTACCCCCATGAGCCGTATTTTCCACAGAGGACTTGGACGGTCATGGCCTGTTATCTTCCCAGGATCCGGCTTGTGAGGGACACCCCCACTCTCAAATAAACACATAGCACATTTATCAGTAAAGAATATAAACTCAACATTTATGTAAGCATTTTAATGGTGTTTGTGAATACAGTGTATGTTTACTCGGGCATGCCGTCCTCTCCTTTATTTGTACGGGTCAGTGAGTGCACGCAGTATGTGCGCTTGGTCTTGTGCAAACAGTTTCTCTCTTTTTCTCATCCATGTAGATAAAGTCTGATGCTGGCAGCTCATTCTGTTCAGGGGAAACAGTAAGTTGTCATAATGCACACACACCTGATCCTTTGTTGTTTTGCAGACAACTGATGTGCTGTATAACTTTCGGTTGCAGCAACATCCCCGGATATTAAATAATTATATATCTAGTTAATGAGAGCAGAAGAAAGAGAAAGAAACTTTTGACAAAGTACAATAGCAAAAAGAAAGAATGGAAAAAGAAATGTCATGCTTTTAATCCAGAAAGAAATAAAAACAAAAACTGAAGAAATAATTGGCTGGGCGATTGATGTCCGGTACGGGTTGAGATGCAAGTTGAGGTTTGATGCTCTCTGCTCCATTGCTCTCCTTATCTGCTGCCTGTACGGACGCTGCCTTTGGGATCATCAAACACCCACAGACGAGCCCGCACTCCCACACATGCTCAGACTGTTCATCACTCGGCCCTCTATTCGTGCATCTGACACCCGAAGAAGAGAGGACCTCTGGAACGTGGCGGCAGAATTATCGAACGTGTTTTAAAAATGCAATGCAGTCCATAAAAAGTGAAACATGTGATTACACGCGCACTGCATGCCTACTGAATGGATTGGCTGAAGATCGGGTAAAGTGAGTTTGCCCCTGTAATTGTTGACAAAGGTCAAATAATGTCAAACCGGTGCCGCTCTGAGATAAAAACAAACAAGTGAAAGTGAGGTGGTCTGAATGTGAAGCTAATAGACGGAGCAATCTCTTCTTTTGAATGTCTGTCATGTTTTCACTGTATCAAGGAGGTTTGTGCCTGTTGGAGTTGTTAATAAGTATTTATAATAACACATGTGTAAAATACTCTCCAGTCATGCTAGCAGCTCCGTCAGGTTTTACCTCGTGCCACGCTCACAGGGACAATGCTGACATGCTTTATCAGTATGCTAAAATTGGTTAGCAAGTGCAGATGAGGTCAGGAATTTCCTTAGTTTTTCAAGTAATTGGTCCTAAATTTACAGCTGGGGTCAGCACCATTGTAGAGTATGCTACTTTTGACACAGTATCACGGTTGCCAGGTCTGTGTGACAAAACCAGCCCAATGGCCAATAAAACCAGCCCAAAAACCAGCCCAATATAAGAACTCCAAATATGCCCCTGCCAAACAATATACACTGCTTTTAAAGTCCAACAGCATTGCTATCATTGCCAAATGTATTGCAATATCTACAAAGTAACACCAACTAACACTAACTACCAGACCAGAGTTGGGATCGAGCGGGAGACTGAGAGCATTAGGTGCGTGTGTATGTGGGCGTGTCCCATGTCCATGTGTGTACGTGCTGATCTGGAGTCAGTTTGGTAGGATTTGGGTATAAATAAATAATTTCATTTAAAATATGGATTTTTATTTAAAGATATTCATGTAATTTGCATGCAAAATAGGTCTACCCGAACCAGCGGACAAAAAATTCAACCCGCGGCAACACTTCAAAAGTAGCCCAATTCCGCGGGAAAACCGCGGACCTGGCAACACTGCACAGTATACAACCGAGAAAACCCCGCCCAGTGGAGGAGAAGCGCATCAGAGTCTTGTTCCGAAACGTGATGCAGAAGCACCTTCAAATTGCAGTATTTCTGATGGCCATCAGTGGGCGACTCCTCTGGTTGCAAATAAAAGTCTTAATTTATTTTAAAAAAAATGTCTTCATTCAGCTTTCCATAATCACATTTTGTGATTAGTTTTATTTCAAAATCCAACTGTCAAAATCGACCAAATGATGGAGAAAACTATGTGTTATATAGATGTTGTTACAGTTTCCTACTGTTATTGTTGGAGGAATTTAATGCTACTTGTCAATAAGGAATTAATAACATAATGGCTCATCAGCAGGAGAGTCCACAGCAGAGGATAAACACTATGCTCGCAATTATAAGATTGTAGAGTTTAAGAGACGATGCTCATTGCTTGTTTCTCTTGCTGATGATTCTACGAACTCTATTTAGGCAAGAGAAAATACACCAATCTGCATATGTAACATATTACATATTATTTATAGAAATTTGAATATTGTGCCCTCATTTCTGTCATGGCCTCACATGACCATCTGCTCAAATACTGTAAAGGTGCAATTGTTTGACAGAATGATCTACATTAAAATATGCTAGTTTGTAGGGATGCAACGATACCACTTTTTACAAACCGATACGAGTACGAGTATTTTTATTTGTGTACTTGCCGATACCGAGTACCAATACCGATACTTCTTAGATTTGGTCTCCATGAAAGTGCAATTAATTTGGAGGCAGATTTTATTTTATCCTCTGCAGATTATGTCAAGCCTATAGTACAACATTAACAGAAGGCTATCCCAAGCTTTAAACTTCTCGTGGAAGCCCCTCTAATGTCGGACCATAAAACGCCCCCGTGTCCGGGTTCATAATGTAAGCGATAATTTTAGGGATCGAGCAATTATATAGGAAGCTGTGTTCCAAGTTATGTTTCCGATGCTTTTATTGTGGAGGGAGAAACGGAAAGGAAAAGAGGAGTGGAATTGTGGGATATACGTGTGTGAAGGAGATAAAAAAGTGGTTCAAGTTACCCTGCAGCGTGTTTTCATTTTATTAGAATTACAAATATAGACACACAACAGACACTCGGCTACAATAATATCATCCGTAGCCGCACAACAGCGTCTGAATGAGGCCGCTGCCAGCGCTGCTTCAGGTGGATCAGCAGCCGTTTGATTCAAACCGGCGGAACGGCAGTCATTTTTTACTGTGTGAACGCGACGCACATTACTCTACACACCTTGCTGCAAGAGAGCGATGAAAGAGCCGTATGCGGCTCTGGATCACGGGTTGCCGACCCCTGCCCTAGACGTTGAAGTCAGGTAGGACAACAAATCTTTTTCTCCACAAAGCGCGACCAGTTTGTTGTAGTGAAATACTGTTGAGTGATATCGGTTCTTGGTATCGGCAATTGAAAACGAATACGAGTACGAGTATTTTAACGCAGTATCGGCCCCATCGGTATCGGTGCATCCCTACTAGTTTGTTCAGTGATTTTAAGAATTGATAGTTTATATATAGTTAATTATTAAACCCTCTGTTGGAACTCATTTGTTTTGATCATTGTGAGTGCTGAAATAGTTCTGGAGCGTATCACCCACAACATGCCATGTTGGTAGACGTGATGAGTGAAGGTAGCTCCGCTGTGCCAGCTGTGCTGAAGTGATGCATGTTGGACAGTTCTGAGTGTGAAGACGAAAACAAACACAAACAAAAAACAATCACAACAGAGTCACGTCCACTTCTCCCAATGAGATCTTCTACCGCTCAAGGGACAACATGGTGACTGATTATTAACAACACAATAAATGGAAAGTAAATGAGATCAAAGAAAATGAATGCAACTCAATATTCTGATTACTTTATTTATTTTGTGTTTCATTTAAGTGTCCAGTGATTTCCAAACTGTGGTACACTAGTAGTTGGGACCTGAGCAGAAAAACAAATGCTCTCCCACGTCCTTCATTTAAACCCCCAAAATTGTCATTTTATTTCATTTGATTGCATTTGACAACTGTTATTTATTACATATACACATCACATTAAAAATGTAGTTGTTAACCTTTATTTAATTTGTTATTATTAATTAATATGTAAATATTTTTGAAAGAAACATTTGTTTGATGTGATGTGACACTTGAATTAACACGACCTAGAAAGATAAACATAGTCACATTTTGGACCAGTCTGTAGGAACTATGGACGGGTTTTCAGGTTTGTCTAAATCCTGCATATCCTTGTAATTTTATTTGTCACACTCTTGTAGATATGCAGCCTCACAGGATGCCATCTGGGAAGAAGAGGAACATTATTCTGAGTCTCTGTGCTGAAGCTCTGAGGAAGGATTTTGTTTCTTACTACCAGCTGCATTTAGTTCAATGTTGTTGGATATTGAAATTGTACAAAACATTTTTTGGCCTCTCAAGCTTTGTTATGAACTTCTAGAAAATTCATTAAATTATAGAACATAAAAAGTTTACCCTGTGAAATTGAGTTGAGTGTAACCATAACGTTGCAGAAAATAGTGCTTTATTAAATGTACTTGTTACTTCCACGAGAGGAACGGAGGAGCTGAGGGGAGGCAGACATTTCTTCATCTGTCTTTTCCCTGTCATCTTCTATTGCTGTTGGCCAGCATGACGCCATTAATTTCAGTTTTTAGTTGCGTTTGGCTCTGTGTGTGCATGTATGTGTGAGAAGAACAACTGTGAATACCCAGCATGCCAGTGGAAGCACACCGCATTAGGAAGTTTCTGTTTTGGAAAGCCTAACCATATAACATTTGAACAACTCGTCCCATGCAGAGAATTCCAAACGTCTCACATCCTGCATGAAGGTCTTCATGGCATTCAGAATCTTCTGCCTTCTGTCTCGCCTTCATCCGTCACCCTCACTGTCAGCTTTCCCACGGATTAGAACATGTCAGATCCTGATAGATACTCAATGGAGCAGAGTGCACACACACACACACACGTCCTACACACACACACACACACATGTCTCACACATGTAAACAGAGGCGAGCACAGCGTGCCGATGCGTGCATGCCAGGCTGAGATTAAGCGCATTCAGTCGCACAACTACTGATGCAAAAGTGCTCACGTGTACACGCACGTGCACAGACGGGTGAGAGATGCACGCTCACACCGTTGATCAAAGGAGCTGTGATGTAATCAGTCTCAGAGCTTTGCGAGCATCCCTCATTAACTTTTACCAGAGGCTCTAATGAAAAACCACTGGAGCGAATCTCCGTTTTCTCTCCTTCTTTCCCTCCACCTCTCCCCTCTTTCCTTCTCATCTCCTTGTTCACTCCCTGCAGTATCTGCGCGTCCTCCTCCTCATTCATCTTCCACACTATGCCTCCCCTCTCTCTCTCTCTCTCTCTCTCTCTCTCTCTCTCTCTCTCTCTCTCTCTCTCTCTCTCTCTCTCTCTCTCTCTCTCTCTCTCTCTCTCTCTCTCTCTCTCTCTCTCTCTCTCTCTCTCTCTCTCTCGGCCCCAGTGGCTGGCTTGACTTCCGCTGAGACAGAGTAAATATTTCCCATGGCTTATCTGACCGCTGACAGGACGAATATGCCACAGAGAGCGAGGCTCTGCTAATTAACACACAGCCTCCGTCCCTCGGGTCAGAGGTCACATCGGGGACGGCTATGGCTTTAAGTTGGACGCCCCAGACACACCAGTGTCCTAATAGTTATGTCCAGGTATGACACATAGTGTTCGCAGTCACTGGAGACGCAGCTATTGCTCAAACACACATCTTGACTTAATCTTCTCAGTTTTGGCCTTTTCTGGTGGAGACTCTAGGAGGGAGGGGGAAAAGGAGGGATCGAATATAATACAGAGAGAGAGAGAGAGCATGTTTCTCTTATTCTCTCTGTCTCTGCAGGCTGGCTTGTGTCCAGGTACAGCCTCTTGGTAACAAGTAAGGTGGGACGTGTAGGCAACTTCCCTGTTGTGTAATCATCATGAGGCTCTTGGGGGCTATAAGACCCCGAACCTCATCTGGTTTCTCAGAGCCTTCAGTCTGTTTTCCCCACACACACACACACACATGCAGACCCACCCACACACACACACACACCCCCACACACACACATGCAGACCCACACACACACACACACACACACACAAACACAGAGGCATAATATGGTCCTCGGTCCTCAGTTGTGCAGATTTGTCTGAGGGGTCGAGGAGCAGTTGTCAAGACATGGACTTTAGCCAAAAGAAGCATTGAAACCGCTTGACTGCTTGGACCGGAGGCTCAATCACTCACAGGTAAGAGGAATTATTTAAAGAGAAATCACACACTGAGTCTGATAGTACCTCATTTTAAATTTAAATGAATCCTTATCTTATCTTGTCTTTTACAAGTTCTTTTTATTGAAAAATTGTTATTTGAAGAAACAATTTCACTTATCTGATCGATTGCCTGCTTTAAATCCAATTAGTTGTTGTTTCTGTTATTAATAATGTACTCCACTGGTGCAGCGGACCATGAGAGGATCAGTTTCAGCGACTTAAGAGTCCTGTAAATCTATTCAATCGGAAATTAAGTTGACACTTTTTCATTAATGCACCATGAACTTGTTTCAGTCATTAATACAAAATAGATGTTTCTGAGGATCCGCTGCAGCAGCCAGATCATTACAACTCCTTCATATGTATTTCATTACTGCCCAACCTCAGGAATGGTGTAATGTATTTCTTGCTGCGATTAGTTATCAAGTAAGACAGCTAATAAACACTGCAGCCAACAAAAGATTATTGTGTTTCACTGTGTCCATAAAAGGCAGCTGAAGTCTGAATGTCCTCTGTTTTGTGTTTATTTCCAGCTGACCTTGGAAAACTGAAAGGGGGGAAGTGAAATTGTGTGACGCAAGAGTAGTTCAGTCCCATGATGGCCATCCCGGCTGACCTCTCCCTTTTCAACTCCACCTCCTCCCCCTATTCAATGACAGAGATCTATCTGAATGCCTCGCTCGCCCCCCCTGCTCCCCACTGCCCCGACTGGCCTCCAGTGCCCATAACCACCGTCATCCCCGCCCTCTACAGCATCATCTGCGTGCTGGGGACCGTCGCCAACGCCCTGGCAGTGTGGGTGTTGGCCTACGCCAGTGCCTCCAGGAGAACTGTGGCCAACACGTTCATGCTGAACCTGTGTGTGTCCGACCTGCTGTTCCTGCTGTCCCTCCCGCTGTGGGCCGTCTACTACTCCCGGGGCTACGACTGGCCCTTTGGCCAGGTCGCCTGCAAGGTCTGCGGAGCGCTCCTCAACCTCAACCTCTACGCGTCCATCTTCTTCATCACATGCATGAGCATCGACCGCTACCTGGCCATCGTGCGTCCGCTCCGCTCCCAGAGGGCGCGGTACCCCAAACGCGCCCGGCTCACGTGCCTCCTGGTGTGGGTGCTGGCGTGTGCTTGCTCGGCCCCCCCCCTGCATCTGAGGGACACTTACTTCCTGCAGGAGCTTGACGTGGTGGTCTGTGGGATTGACTATTCTGATCCTATGTGGTATCTGACCCTGGCCTGGATGAAGATCGCTCTGGCCTTCCTGCTGCCACTGTTTGTCATCTCGTGTTGTTACGGGGCGATTGGCAGACATCTGTTGGCGGATACAGGGCTGGTAAGAATGCACTCCCCCAGCAGGCCATCTTTTAAATCCCCCGAGTCCAAGGAGAGCAGTAAACGAGAGAGACCTCCGACCCCCTGTGTGGGCTCCGGCTCCAGCAGGGGCAGGTCCCTGGAGGGCCGGGGGCTTGAGCGGGTGTTGTGGACAGTAGCCGCTGTGGTCGTGGCCTTCTTCGTCTGCTGGTTCCCCTTCCACTGCGTGGCCTTCTTGGACTTGCTGAAGAACGGCGGCTGGGTGGGCGGCTGCGGGGTGACCTGGACCATAAGCAACCTCACACCGCTGACCCTCTGCTTGGGATTCTCCAGCTCGGCCATCAACCCGGTGCTCTACTGCTTTCTCGGCAATCACTTTCGGGGCCGTCTCGGGGGCCTCTGCAAGGGCTTGTGGGCTTGCCTGAAGGCCCAGGGGGAGGATCACAGCCAGAAGAGGGGCTCCTTCAGCACCCGGCTGAGCTCCTTCTCTCGGAAACTAAGTGACCTGAAAGACCTGGCGATCGTGGAGCCCTCCGGCCCTGTGTGAGCCGGCCCCTGGAGGGCCCCTCAGCTCCACGCTCCAGAGTGACGCCAACGTCTGAACTCTACTCTCAGCACGGATGGGTGAGACGGAGCTGTAACTATGACTCAGCCCAGTGCCGCCCTACGAAGACAGAAACAAAGTTACGACAAAAGATGAAGCTGAGAGGTTCAAATATATGTTTTTGGGCTGGTAGCCAAATGGTGTAACAGACAGATAAGTTATATATGTCATGCCTCTAATGCTGCAGCCTTCAGCCAAATAGGTTTTAATAATTCACTGTACACAACCCGCTCAGCACTGAACAGACGCACAGACACAGCCAGCGACTCGCTGAACACAAGTGGTTGAATTGAGGTCGCAGGAAAGAAACCTGGAGGAGCTCTCTCTCTTTTTCTTTCTCTCTTTTTCTTTCACTCTCTCTTTCTTTGTTTCTTTGTTTCATGGTTGGATTTAGCTCCTCCCTCTTTTATGTGGTATGATACACTTGATGACAAAGATGTTGGCTGAGATTTTCTAGCCTTCCCTAAAGCTATCTGTGGCTAGACAGCTAGCTTCAATTAAAGCTCCGTTTTGTAGTTTAGCTTTCTTAGAAATTATTCACTTCTGTGGCATTACAATGTTTAATATGGTATCTCCATAGCCACCAAATGTTCTATTATTGCTTTTTGGCTTTGTAGGGCAAACAATTATGAAATACAGATGTATGTGGATAATTATTAAGCAGTCATAATGTTTTTGGGATCAATACATTGTATGTAATCATATAACTTGAAACATTTGCATTGTATTATTCTGTATAGACAGTTTAGGAGAATGAAAATGACTATAAACAAGAATAAGAAATAAAGTGAACGATATTTCACTAAAGATGTCACTTCTTTGTTGGATTTCTTTTACTGAAATGGGAGCTCGTCTGATTGGTTCCAGTCCAATGCCAGTCCAGCGATGTTATGAAACTCATTCCATCAACGATTTGTACTTTCCTTTTCACAATCTCACCGTCCAACAGCTGTGACCCCCTCCCCCAAAACCCCCACACACACACACACACACACACACACACACACACACACACACACACACACACACACACACACACACACACACACACACACACACACACACACACACACACACACACACACACACACACACACACACACCTGGGAATGAGAGTGCTGGATTACAGTCAGCGAGTCTTCCTCTTCCCTCCTCCCATAATGCCTCACATGGATTCCATACATATCACGGCCAGATATCATAATCTCATACTAATGTCCTTATGATACATTCCTGTCTGGCCGGTGGAGTTGGTTGGAGGGAGCAGCCGGCTAATCAATGATGTATCTCTGTCTGCTATTTGTGTCCGGTATAGATCCGCTGCATTCTGCACTGACCTGGCCAGCCTCTCTGTGAGCCGAGAGCCGAGGGAGTTTGGTTTCATTTAGTGTTGCTCTGGTGAAGACCGTGGGACTATTATGCACCGGAATGTTGAGCGGGAAATGCTGGAAATGTTTTAGGTTGAGTCTAAATGGTGATGTGTTTTTGCATTTCTTTATTCTAGATGTATAAATAAAATAGCCTGAATGTTTATACAGAATAATAAGCCACCAAAAAGGGGAAAAAAGGCATCCAGTCTGTATTTTAGTCGACTTGCAGCACATCGTTCCTCAATAATCTTTCCCAGTTCGCCACTGGGTGGCGCTAAAGTGCTGTAGAAGCGATGCCTAAGATGCCACTGGCTTTGTACCCAGACAGAACCCCTAAGTCCCACCGCTCATGATCTCTCTGAGCCGAGGGGAAAGATGGCTCTGACACAGACTGATGACTCATGTAGTGTCCTGTTCTGAATGTATAAAAACAGACATCTTCAACAAACGCTGCATTTAAAGAGCGCTGCAGCTCGCGGAATGCTCCGCGTGCCACCATCACACCAGTGGGCCTTTCTGAGGGACCGTGAGGGGGCCCGGAGGTCTCGATGTCGTCACCATGGTGTGAATGAGGAGCATCACTGAGAATGTTCTTCTCAACATGGCCGAGGAGCTTCTGACACCAGACGCTCTGATCTTGGGAACGGCTGCAAACATTTTAATATTTTAATCAGCCATATTTACTTTGACGCAACATAACTTTCGCACTGACAGGACAGCTTGCAGCATGAGTTAGTCGCAGCTAACAGTATGTTCTGCACAGCTTCGGTAGCTGATGCCTCGCTGTGCTCCAGAGCAGGCGTGAGTGTCCTTGACACACGTCTTAAAGACGACGGATCAGTGACATGTGACTGCAGAACATGTGTTGTGACAGTGATGTGATGTAAGCTGAGAGGTACGGAGAACAACAGCAGCTTTAAACGTGCTGCTTGGCTGCCATCATACATCCAGCTCACCTGATTTCAATTTAACATGTCGACATTTAACAAAATGAATAAGACCCGGAGTAAATCTGTTTCTTCTTATGTGTTTAATTACAAGGCTAAGTCGAGAAATAAGAAGAATGACTGATCATTTTCTATAATCTGTTGTGAAACTAAATACATTTACTCAAGTGCTTTATAATTTTGAGGCACTTTCCAGATTTTAATAACACTTTGAGGAAAAAACAGGTCAAATTATATCTATATATAAATTATATCTATATATATATATATACATATGCATTTAACTACTATACTTTTACGTGTATTGGAGTATGTTTACATGAATGAGTACGTGTATGTACTTACTGTACGTAGAGGAACTAACCCTTTAGATGTTCATCGTCTAAAATGAACATCGCTATTCGTGGAAATGTGGAGAAAACAAAAAAAACGAGTACGCAAACTTCTGTTAAAAGAAAACAAAGCGAGGCCTCCAGATGAATAAGCTGGAAACATTTAATGCAAAAGCACAATTTACATTTTTCTGTGTGAAAAGATGGATTTTGCTTATTTTTTTCATTCCTCTCTTCTGCTTTCTATTGTTGTGAAAATATTCAGTTACAATCTTTGAAGTTATTTCCTGTCGAAAAATGCAATCATTTCCTACACAAACCCACATTTACGTGTGCACTAGTGTGTGTCTGTGTGCACTAGTGTGTGTCTGTGCGTGTGTGTGTGTGTGTGTGTGCGTGTGTGTGTGTGTGTGTCTGTGTGCGTGTGTGCGTGTATGTCTTGCAGAGGAAGGCTGAGCAACCAGACATAAAGGTCAGAGAGGTTACAGAGCTGCATCAGTCTGTAGAGGTGCAGTGAATCACAGCTGGTTGGCAGAAGCTCGGGACATTTGAAACGTTGAGAACAAAAATGAAATGAGAGGCTGCGCCTGCATCCAGGACTCACAGTGAAGAGCGAGAGGCGTCTGCAGTGAAACACTGAAGGCGCACGAGAAAGAGGGCAAGGCGGGGAGAGGAAGCAACAAGTAGGACCTGGAGGAGCCGTGATGGAGGAGCTGCCCGTCTACCACGGACCCATCGGCAAGGAGGAGGGGGAGCGGCGGCTGGCCCGGGACGGGCGGAACGGGTGCTACCTGGTCCGGAACAGTGACTCTGTGGCGGGCGTCTACTGCCTGTGTGTGCTGTGAGTACCAAAACAGATTGGTGCGAGGCCTCAGTCATCACATTGACACATAATCATATTTCTGCTTTTACTGAGGTTATTGATCTCTTGAGAGAAATGGAAGCACAAAAAGCCATAAACTTAAGTATTAACTAAAAAGCCCCAAGATATGGTGGCTTTTTATCAAGTGCGACACGTGAGCCTCCCGGGAGCAATGATGATGATGATATTGATGATGATGATAATAACGACTTCTGGGGCAAATATGTATTAAATTAAACTGAGAGGGTCAAATCTGTGTCTGTGTGCAGGCACGACGGGTTCGTGTTCACGTACCGACTCCACCAGGACCACGTGGGCTCGTGGGCTGCCGAAGTGAGACTTCTGATCTTTGCATTTCTTGCTCTCGTTCTTTCAGGCGCCCTAAAACCTTTACAGGAGCAACATCGCTGCACACCCACCTCACTTTGCTGCTGTTGATTAGTTCTCCAGGTTGTTTTTGGCGACAGCATAATTTAGCAAGCAACGAATTCGAGGCAAACATGTTTTTTTTCTTCTTCTTTCTTTCTTTTTCTCCAAGAACGTCACGGCGCTGAGAAATGTGTTATTTTCCTTTCGCAATAACACCCTGTGATTCCCCTCCACACACACACACACACACACACACACACACACACACACACACAAATGTAAGCCTCCACAGCATCAGCATATACTCCAGAGATGAGAAACGTAGAATTGCATTTGACAGCATTTCTGATGGGATATGTAATGGAGCGCTGAGGGTTGGCAAACACGCGGGATGTGAACGTATGGAGACATCCAGGCCCGTGTCTCTGACAACCAAAGCGAGAGGCTGCTGTAACTACACCGGACCCTCGCTCCCGTTTACTGACAGCGTGAAGCCAACAGACGGCTGGAATTAAACGAACATCACTACAAGCTCAGTAACAGTTTACATTATTCATGTGCAATATCAATCACTTTAATGAAATATTGCGGGGAACAGAGGCCACACCTGTGGCCGGAGACGGAAGCGTCCAAAGTGCGTCTGGTTTCCAAACGGATTATAAGAATCTTCTTTTTTTCACCATTACGGCTTTATTGATGCACAGAATGGAAACAAACAATGTGTGTATGTGTCCTTACTTACTACATTATAATACAAGTGCTGATGTGCTTCATAGTTTGGTAACGTTAATGATCTGAGAGATCCTTGATGAAGTTTCACTGAAGTCACAACATTGCTGTTCATTGGAAGACGCACTCTAAATAACTTTGCTTTGTTTTTATGCCACGGCTAAAAATTATCTCTGTGTTATTCACTGTTCTTCAGTCACGAGTAAAGCAATACTGTTGGGACACTTAAAGCCTCTCCAATGTCACACGTAAATCTGATAATAAACGCATTTGGATGTCTAACAAAATATATATTTATAAGAAAAAGCTCAGGGGAGTTAACACTTTCAGAGAAAAAATCCTAATTTAGCTTTTAAACCCCTCGAGTAAAGATTTCATCCTTTTTTTTTAAAAACAATTACTGATTAATATTTTTTCCCATCACGCCATTTATTGATAACTTTTATTGCCTTAAATGCGAGCTGTGTGTATCAGTGGACCGGATAGATGAGGATATAATTGGCGTGATTCCCGGCCCACAATGCAGTGAGGTTTCAGCCGGTCCCGTGCTGTCCTCTTCATCCCCCGTGGGATCTGGTGTGGAGGTGAAGACGGAGAAGCTGAACTCTCCTCTGCCCATCCCCCCTCTTGTGTTTCAGACCACTCCTGGTGTGCAGAAACGATATTTCCGGCAAATCAGGAACTTGATAACAGCTTTCCAGAAGCCGGGCCAAGGCATTGCCATGCCTCTCCTCTACCCGGTCACAGCGGAGGCGCGGGCAGAAGGCGCGGGAACCGGCCGGTCACCGGCACACAGCAGCCACGACGCCGACCACCGGCAGCGGCCGCAGCATGCGGCTCAGCGACCCAAAAACAGGAACAAGGAGGCGCGGCAGCTTTTGGCTAAACCCAAAGCCCACTATTGACCTAATTAAAAAAAAAAACCTTTTTGCATGATGCCGACTTTTTTGCAGCGAGCATTTTGCAGAAGTGAATGTCGGGTTTTATCTTCCAATTAATCAGCCCGTTACTTAAATCTAGTCATTTGAGCTCGAGCTGTGACTCAGATCTCAGCATCCACATCTCTTTTCTCCCTCTGCACATGCGGCACAGAGAGCCTCATGACTTTCAGGGGTGTGATGTAAAATATTCAACTGCTGAAACATTAATATCCATCTCTGCATACGTAAGCTGACAACAAATACGGTGCTCTGTTTTCTTAATGCAATTCAGTTGTGTGAATGGCAAAGGAAATAAATGATATTGGTTGAAATAAACTCTTTTAAATGGGGTCATGCATACACAGCCACACACCAGAGCCCCGCCTGACACATAATGTGGAACAAAAATTCAATTTGACATATTGAAGTACTGATTTCCGAGGAGAGAATGCTGACTGCTGGATAGGGGGGGATGGGGAGGAGGGGGGGGGTAAAGCTGTCATTCATCTGATTGACATTATGGCTCCTCAAGAAAAAAATGAGAGAGAGAGAGAGAGAGAGGAGGGAGCGAGAGAGAGAGGAGAGAAAGAGATAGAGAGCATCCATTCAGCCCAGACAATGCTTCAGTGCAGGTCTCCTAGCAACCGGACCTCCATCTTTTCCGCGGCGAGGCGGTATCTACCGGAGCATATGGCGGAGAAGGGAAGGTGCATCGCGGCCCATCAGCACAGTGCTGGCCGGGGACGCACGTCACCGGCTCGCCGTCGGAGCATATGCATTGTGCGGCTTTGTCATCCGCCGCCCAGGAGAGAAACACAAACAATTAATGGTGGGCAGATGGTGGAGTGACTGTGGGAGGGGGCGAGTGGGGGACAGGCAGACGGACGGGGAGGTGGATTAGTGGTAGCTCCATTAAAAAAAAAAAGAAAAACAAACTTATCTACTTTCTTTTTAAACTTTTCTTTGGGGGCGAGAGGGAGGGGGGCTTGGAAGTGGTTCACATGGAGTCTGAATGGCGTTTCCTAATGAGAGGAGACAAGCTGTAAGAGCCGCACAGCCAACTCCAGGTCCTGCCCCTTCTGCACCCACCACCCACTCGCTGAGCCTCAGCTGTCACACTTCTTCTTCCCTTCTTCTGTGCTTTTTTTCCTTCTTTTTCTTCTTCTCTCTCTCGCTCTCTCTTCTTCTTCTTCTTCTTCTTCTCTTCCGACAGACGCAGGTTTCTCATGCATATCTCGGTTTGAGCCATAATGATGGGTGATAATGACAGCACAGATTTGAAACTTACAAACTCCCAGAAACAAGAACAAAGAGCGCACGAGAAATGTGTGGAGGGAAGGCGCCGAGACGGAGAAGACGCCAGAGAGAGAGGGAGAGCAGACGGAGAGAGCAGTAAGCAACAATACCGATGAAATCCCAGTGAGCAATCTGATAATTCACACATAATAACTTTAATCAGCTTTGTAACCCAATAAAGTCAGATTTTTCAGCGAGAATATTTACTATAGCCATGTATAATTCTTTGCAAAAATGTAACTGTTTTTCTATTGATTAACAATACTGACACTTACTTATGAACAACAGAATTTCCAGTTGAGCACTTTTTTCAGTGTGAAAGCACTGGCTATGTACATTCTTGATCTTAGTATACACACTCATACAAACTACTGTTGGAGCAGGAACCAGGAGAGGGCTCCTTCTCTAAAGGGGAGTGCCAGAGTTGACAAGGCCTCTCTTACACAATATGTAAACGATAGTATATCCGAGGTAAACCAATGGAGGAACTCAAATGGCAACCGGAGAGCTCTTGATTTTGAGTCATGAAGAGATTCACTGGCAATCCTAAAGTCTTCGTCTCTACAGTTCAGTGAATCCAAAATGAAGAACAGTGTTGAAACAGCAAATGACAGACAGTCAGTCCATCAGGTCGACAGTCAGTCGGTCAGTCGGTCGGTCAGTCGGTCAGTCGGGATACAAAAAGCAAAGCCACAGCCAAACCACACTGCTTGTGCCACTGTTAGAAATTGGAGAACTGGACGATAATAATAAAATACCATCATTTTGTCACAATTAAAGGCATTTGGAAATCATTTTTTCCACCAATCTCTCTTCTTGTTCTTCTTTGTCGTCGTCTTCTTCTTTTTTTTTGATACAGTATAGAAACAGTAGAACAAATCAGAGTAGAGTAGAAACAGGCAGTCTTTGGTGGGGTGGGGGGCTGCTCTCGTGTCTCTGTTACCTGCCCCCCACCTCGCTTAGAGTCATAAAGTGGAGGTTGTTGGCGCAGTCGGAGAGCTCCGGCTGCTGCTCTATAGGCAGGGAGTAGTAGCCGTCGTAACCCTGAACCAGTCCTCCGGACAGCAGCTGCTGCTTCTCCGCCTCGCTCCATGGCCGGCTCCCCACGTCCCCTAAATCCACCCTCTTCCTCTCCTTCTGCCACGCCCCCTCCACTGCTCTCTTTCTCGCCTCCTCCTTCACCCGAGCCCTCTCCTCCTCCTCGCTCCCGCCGTAGCGCACGCACAGGCACAGCACCCCCTGCTGGAGGGTGATGTCGGCGAATCGTCGAGTCCTGCCGTTCACCGTGGCGCTCATCTGAGACACGCTCACGTTCACCCCGCTCTCCAGGACGCGGCCCCCGACTCCGAGCCCCAGCGCGAGGTCCTCCTCGATCGGCCGGGACTGGAGGAAGTGGTGGGTGTCGCAGCCGTGCACGGTGAAGCTCAGGCCGCTCAGGTGGACGGCGCCGTTCAGGATGGCTGCCACGCGGCGGCTGTCTTCG
The DNA here is from genome assembly GCA_023566465.1 of Cottus gobio. NCBI lineage: Eukaryota > Metazoa > Chordata > Actinopteri > Perciformes > Cottidae > Cottus > Cottus gobio. Next base: position 12,781,438 of record CM042216.1, read on the forward strand.
CTGGCTACGCCGATGACCTCGGCGCTGACGCGGCCGTGGGAGACGGCGAACCGGATGCTGGGGCCGAGGAGAGACGGCCGGGAGCCGAAGGGAGGAGGGCGCGTCGGCCAGTGGCGAGCAGAGCCCACGGGCTCCGAGACCAGCGGCAGCCTTTCCAGGGAGATGAAACTCCTCAGCTGTCTGCGCAGCTCGCACTGGATCCCCAAAACCACCTGAGGAAACACGTGCTGGTTAACAAACAGATATCACAGAGGTGTGAATGCACTTAGATAACGTGTCATCTGTGAGAGCAGAGCAGGCACTTTGAATTGTAGCGGGAAAAGCACTTTAATGACGCCTCTCTTCCATTTGTGTGCTTCAATAGTGTCCTGGACGCGTGCACAATGGGGCTCTTTCTCGGAAGACATTTGACTTGTCGCACAGCTGTGAATAATAGAATGAATGATAGCTGGATTCCTTTCAGCTGCTCCAGTTTCAAGGTCCTGGTATTGTGCGTGCTGTCACACTGTCATGCTATAGACACTTGAACAGAGCCATAATGAATGTTATTTGTAACAACTGTGCTTTTCTTATTACAAAAAGTAAAAATGTCTGCTGTGAAAGAAGCAAAGCTGAGTGGAACAAAGCCATAATTAAGATGAATACTTTTCTCCCACAGAGCTCCTGACGTTATCACTCTGCTTTAAGGGAAGGAACTGATTTGGCTTGTTCTGTTTCTTTGAACCTATCGCAGTCGTCTTTGGTGGCGCGAAACACAGGATGCAGCGACGGTGCCCTCGCAAGAGAGACAGAAAGTAGAAGAATGTTGCGGGAAACACGCGGCCAAGTGAGTCAGACTGTTACTTTCTTGACATGTCGGGCTGGGTGTCACTAATCGAAACCTTTAAGGTCCTAAAGTAACGAGTACGTCAAACAATACCTGCAATGATGAAATAATGACTTCTCTCAAAATGATGACGACGTATCTCAAAAGGTTTCTCAGTACGTTGAGATAAAAAGTTATTAATTTAAGATACGAAGACATGATGATGCCTGACAGGATCTTTTTTTTTCTCCATCACAAGATTTCATCTTTGTTTCATTTCTTCTCCTGGAGGAAATGGGCTTCCACAGTATTCTCTGCAGCCGGACTGTGATGAAATTGTAATACTGTTCAATTTAATTAATTTATTAAAAGCCAGCAAATTTGTTAAAAGGTGACAAAATAACTTTTTTTTATTCGGTTGTTGTTTTCTATGTCTGGGTTTTTGTCCCACGCAATGCATAACAGGTGTATTGTTATGAATTTATTGAACATTTATTCATTTCAGATGCAAATTTACCTAAATTACTCATGTTGTGAGGATCATCAGATTGAAACTAACGGCCATTTTCATAATGGATTAATCTGACAAGAGTCTTTTCATTTAATTGACCAACAGTCTAAATTCAATCTAAAATTATATGAAACGGATAGAAGCTACAAATCTTCACATTTAAGAAGCTGGAACCAAGTAATGTTTTACTTGGTTGTGTGTGACTTCAATGACAATGGATTCATTATAATTGTAGATGTTTAGTAGATTTATTTACTAATTGGTTGGTCGACTTATTATATTCAGCACTCATACTGACATTGAAAAAAAATCTTTATTCGAACGTGGTTTTGATTCCAGCCATAATGATGGAGGAAGAACCCAAATGAGTCATCAAACATCATCAAACTAAAACTAATATTTTAGATGTATTTGGTGGATTACAAGGGTTAACCAAACTATTATTAGAATAATCAGAAAGAGCTGTGATTGGGGACCGGGGTCTGTAGGTGGGAAGCTCACCTTGCTGGAGTCCCAGTCCTGTGTCTTGGTCTGGGTCTTCATCAGTTCGTATGTTTGCTCCAGTCGGCCCACGTCAGGCTTCGGGAAGCCTGGGACGACATTATGAAGCTGGAAACCAAATAGCTGCAACCAGCTGCCGATGTCTGGACACACAAACACACGCGGAGAGGGACGCACAAAGAGAGAGAGAAAATTGCACGGCATGAGAAAGTTAGAATATAAGGTGTATACCGTGAAGCAAACAAAAAGTCATAAGGCCAGGCAAACAACACCCTGAACAGGAAATCACACAATACTGTATATGAGCATAAGACGGGGCAGAGACGGTTCGGCTGGTGTTTCCCTCACAAACACATTCTGTAATAAACAATCCTGCTGCAGGGAAACGTGACAGGCCAAATGAATGTTCCATTAACCAGAAGGACACACGCCCACGTCCTATATTCATTCTCCTGCTCTCCCTTTCCATCTCTTTCCCTCGCCTCCGTTTCTGTTTGGTCTCCCGGGGAAACAGTATGTTCTTGACAGACAGAGGGAACAAAACATAACAGCCTGTGTTAAAAAAACAAGTTGATCAGAGGCATGGCTGTCCTTTCTGTTGCCAGTACATTGTCTGTCACATCATTTCTCTCCACCATACAGCTCACCTGTGGTTAGCTGAGTGCCCTGTTTGCTCACTCTTTATGGCAGATGTTTCCTGTGTGTGTGTGTGTGTATCAGTAGGTTCTGCAGAGAGAAATACCTTCCTGTATCTGTGTGAGAGCTGTAAAGTGGCAGCTTGTGTGAGTGTGTGCATGTGTGAGGCTCACCCGTAGTAAACTCCGTCACCTCCTCCACTCGGCCAACAGGGCAGTTGTTCTTGAAGGCGTACACGTTGAACGGCTTCGGCTCCTTGCTCAACTCCCCCCACAGTTCGTGATTGGGCGAAGTCCACCGGCCGGCCAGCGTGTCGTAATCCCGCCTGCCCACATGGACGAGCCGAGTGAGAGGATCGTACAAGCCTCCGTGGAAGCCGATGACGAGCTGGAAGTCAGGGTTGGTGTCCTGGTAGACCTCGCCGTAGGGGGTGTAGAGGATCTCTTTGACCAGCCGGCCCTTGCTGGAGAAAACGGCCCTCGGGGTCCCCACGCTGTCGCAGGCGACGTAGTACTCCTCCCCGCTGCTCAGCTCCATCGCGATGAGGTGGCCCTGCAGGTCGTAGTACAGCGACGTGATCAGGTTGCTGCTGTGGTTGTACAAGTGGCTGACCCTGGTGGGGTGCGACAGGTCGGCGTAGAAGAACTGCAGCTGTTCGCCCTGGCTGCTTTTGGTGGCCACGCGCCGGCCCAGCCCGTCGTAGCGATACCACACGTTGCGCTCGGTCACTCGGTTGAAGACGCGGGTCAGCAGGCCGTTGGAGTTGTAGTCAAACAGGTCGTTGGCCCGCTGGCGGAGGAAGCCGTCGTCGTCCACGCTGTACTGTAACTCGCCGAGGTGCGTGATGCGGTCTCTCTGGTCATAGCGCAGCGGCGTCAGTCTGGAATTAAATGAATACATTAATACTGACCAAGTTCACCAAGTCTGTAAAATATGCCATGACAATTCACGTTTAGTTGTTAAGATGATTCAGTCCAGACAAAAGTTGACCAACTGGCATTGCCACACAAGGCTGGAAATAGGATACTAACACGTGCAATACACTTGTTCCTACATTGTAACAGCACATGCATGGCTGTAAATTGTACGGACGACTCACCGAGCACTGGTCCCGTGGCTGAGCAGGTTGATGTTCCCGTTGAGGTCGTAGCTGTAGCGCCACTGAGGCCGCTCGTTAACAGAGGCACTTTGCAGCTGGCTGTCTGCATCGTACTCGTAAGTGTAGCGTGTCACGTTGTTGTCCACGCCCACCCTGATGTCACAGGTGGTTGTGCGACCTGCCGAGTCATACTGGATGGTCATCCAGTAGGCGATGGATTTAAGGATCTCATACTGGACCTCGACCACCTGGCCGTAGGAGTTGAACACCTTGGTGTGCTTCATCAGGTGGGTGGTGATCACCTAGGCAAGCGCAGACAGGGTTGGTTTACGGTCGATGAGAGCCCATTATGAACCAAAACAGTGACGTTATGGGTAATAAAACCAAAAACAAAGAACCGGCAGATGCTTAAACGCTTCGTAACGCATTCGATCATTGTTAATGTTACAACATCTAAGCCACAATTTGAAGCTAGACTACTACAGGCATCCCTAATGTGTGTTGGGTTTCAGTGGACAGTATTCCCGCCTACCTGGTTGAGGTCATAAAAGATGACGCTGAACTTGCCGAACTGCTCGACCCGTCCTGACACGTCCACGTATCGGTACAGATCAATGGGAAGAGGCGTCTCATTGATGACCGCCTGCATGCTGGTCACTCTGAAGTTGTTGTAGCTGTAGTCAAACCTGGCGTTGACCAGGCCTTCTTCACTAAAGCGGAAGATTTGCCGACTTGTCAGGGGACCTACGTGGAGGAGCCAGAGCCATTCCATGTGAGAAATCCACCAATATTTCATATTCAATGACACACACTAGCACGTACGTCTTACTATACACACCGCACATGCACACACGGCCCTCACAGTTGGCCACCATTGCTACCCGCACAAGCCTGCCTAATTAATTCAAATCAAGGACTAATTCAACATCATTAACTCAGACACCACACAGTGCAATCCATTCCAACTTAACTATCCCCACACCTCTATGGCATTTCCACTGGTGACCTTTAATATGGAGAGATAATGAAATCTAAAGACAATAGCCATGATGGACCAATGTGCTCCTTAATGTCAGAACATCAACTTTAACAACACCATTTGTCACCTCGGCTGCTGGCTTCTGCAGCTCATCCTCCATTTGGAAAAATGCCCGCTAATGCAACACCATTATGCTGCTATTTGAGATGACTCTGATTGCAGTTAAAATGACTAAGTGTCTAGCTTTGGAGACTGCAGAGAGCTGGATCAGCATTACATCCTCTATTTTTATTTTCTGTGGAATGTTGATTCTAAACCTGCGCTAATGGGGGAATGGCAGAAGCAGAAGAGAGTGAGATGGAGGTTTTTCTACAGCCCTAGGGAACTCGCAGTCTGTTCGTTTCGCTTCTCTAGCTGTCACTTCCCCAAGCTGTCATCTTTCCTTCTCCTTTTCTGTTCTTTTTCTTCCTCGCCTACCTCTCTATATCTCTGTCTCTACTTCTATTGGTCCCTACTCTTCCTTGTCTCCTCTCAAGGGACAATTACCACTATCTCTCCTCTCTCCAAGGCTCCGTTTGTTCTGCTGAAATGAGATCAGTTAAAGGAAGGTGAGAGTCTATTCACAGTGAGGGCAAAGCGATAAACACACACACACACACACACATACACACACACAGCTGTGCCGCGCAGATTAGTGACACCTGATTACGGCGAGCCAATCACAAAGCTGTGTGAAGTGAACCAGCAGCAGAGATGAGAGCGCTCTCAACGACCCTGGAAAGACTCTGTAACTTGAGGGAATCGTTGAACTGTCTTAACAATGAAGATGTCCGAACATAGCTGCTGCCACAGCTGAAGGGGCCCATTGATGGCGATGCCAATACTGGGTCGTATTGCAATTTATGCAGTGCAATGTCTTTCTAACACATTTTACGAATCTGAAGTGAAACAATTGTCACATTGTGATTGATGGCCTCGGGTAGGATTTCATGATTTCTTGTCCCACGCAGAAATGTGTGAGTGGAATGAGAAAACATGAACGACTTTTCACTTGCAGCATTCTCAGCCCAGCTTATATTCATAGATTCACTTGTTCACTTTGATCAGGCAGCCTGGTTTGCGGAGGTGGAAGTGTGTGTGAGTATGAGTGTGTGTGTGTGTGTGTGAGTGTGTGTTGGGGGGGGGGGGGGGGTGTTGCCACGACTCAGAGCACAGGGGGTGGTCTTGTATTTACAGCTGTGGTAGACCACAGTCTCTTCCACTCAAAACTAGCAGCACGGCTGACTCAAAGCCAGATGATGGAGTTTGACTCAGTGCAGATGCTTTTGAGTTGCGCTCAGGAGACGTTTTTATGCTCAGAGATATTGTTTTAAATGATCCATTGAAAGACGACTTCGCACATTTTAAATATTTAAAATCTGTGGTTGGTGACGTGAGAGCATGTGTGTACGTACCTGTCTGTCTGTAGCGTATGGAGCTTATGAAGCCATTATGGGTGAGATGAATGGTCTTGACAGTGCCAGAGGCCTCGTCGTAAGTGAAGGTCACCAGGGTGGAATCATAAACTACCTCGGAGAGCCGCGCTGCTGGAGTGTACCTTGAGAAAGAAAAAAAAAGAAAAAGTAAAATGAAGAGAGGAATTCATAGAATAGATGATAAATTACATGTTGAATAAAACAGTATTTCTTGTTTACAAAAAAAAAATTCATGGTACAACATTTGAACTTCAGTATAAGTAAACATGCCATACAGCTCTTGAATAATACAAAGACCCCGCGGGCCACTGAGGAAGAAGTTGCATCATCCTTCAGCATTCCATCAAAATCAAACTGGTTGCTGTGGCAGTTATGGCCTTTCAAATCTCCAAAATAGGGCCGTTTGTTATAGTGTCCCCATCGAGCCAACGAGTAGTAAAAACGTTAAATGCCAAAACACTGCCCGAATCAGTCCCCCAACTTTCATCAAAATCAGATCAGTGGTGTCTGACATAGTGTGATGATACAAAATGTGACCTTTAATCAGCCTCCCCATTAGTCCAATCAGAGTCATTTGCAAGGACAGCTGGGTGTGTGGCACGTTTGGTGGCAGCCAGACTTAGGGCTGTGTAATCGGGCTTTTACATTAATTATACTACCTTCATCAAGCCAATCAGTGTTATGTTATCACACAGTATGGCTGGCCGACGACAGCGCCAAGATGCATAATGCCTCAAAGTTTCATCAGAATCAAACCGGCGGTGTCGCCAATGTCACCCCTTCCACACAGCATTGCCTCCTCAAATGAAGCGCTAAAACCAACAGCCGCGTGTCTGCGATCCGCGGGGCACCTGTAGATCACACTGCGTCCTGTTCCCAAGTACTGGGTCCTCAGCAGCCGCCCGTCCAGGGTGTAGTCCTGCATGAAGGAGGCCTGGCTGTCTGGAGGAGAGTAGATGTTCCTGTAGTAGCCGATGGACAGGAGCGACTGCAGGGCGTGCTTCACCATGCTGGGCATCGTCACTGCGACCAGGCGGTCCGTTTGGTCGTACTCGAAGACGTATCGCCGCTGGCTGTGCAGCAGCAGCATAATGGACTGCGGGAACACAGACGGGTGCGAGGCTGAGTTATACAACTGTAGCTTTCTTTCTCTGTCTGGTGCATTCATTTTTATTTCAATGTCATGGAAAACGTCAGAGACAACCTTGGTTTTCGCTTAAGGACCATTCATTATTCAGTTAATCGTTGGCAGCTTTTTAAGGCGAGACACCTCAGACAAAAAACTCAAATGTTGGGCTATTCGGCTTCAGACTAGTGGAAAGAAAACATGCAACATTTTGGTGTTTATTTCACTACACTTTGTCTATGTGAGTCAATAGATTTCTCCTAAATTCACCAAATGTTAGCGTTAGATAATGCCTCATTTGCATATTTAACATTAAAAGCTCAAAAAACATCTAGCACAAAATATCTTTGTCTCAATGTACATCATCAACGGGGAAGTTTCATTGTGATAGATAAATGTTCGCCCTATTCACCCGTAGTGTCTCCCCTTCAATTATTAAACTAAACAACATACTCATAACTGGAGGGGTTTTCAGCAATTTTGTTTGCTGTTAAATTTTGTATCTACTTTTCAGGCAAGCTTTCAAAATCTTTGCCTGCAGTCCTGCAGATATTTCAACAGCCTGAACTGTAATAAAACAATATTGTGTAAAAATACCTTTCTATTTAACTGCGAGGTATAATATTAATGTATTAATAATATATGCAGGTATTAACAATTTCAAGATGGTTCTGTAATATAAGCTAATTTGCTCTGTAATTTCCTTAGACCAAAATGTGACATGAAATATATTTCAGGCTGAATATCATTTCATTAAATAGTTCAATTAATCTCAAGGAAGGAAATTATAGCTTCGGATAGCGCTCAGCTTTGTCACACATTTGAAGGAACATACCTCTTTGCATTTAACATAAAAAATTACAAATGTGTCTTTCTAGACATTTTTCAAAGCCGTGCACCCACATTCAGGAAACCACTGGTTTCTTTTCCTTTCACCACTCTGTGAAAATCAAGTTACGGAGTCTTGGAACTTGTTTGAGTTACGTAATTCATCACAATGAATATATTGGCTGCTTATACGGCTCTCAAAGCCGTGCTGCTGTTGCTTAGTCGGGCAGCTATAAGTGCCGAATGATTTAAAAAGTCTGCTTAAGTGAACTCAGACATAATCTTCACTCTGCAAATTGATTTTCAAAGTAAAATAAAATGAATGGAACCTAGAGCCTGCCTCAAAGGACGGGGAAAATACATTGAAAGATTGTTGCAAGTATAGCACTGTAAAGGATTTTAATTTAGTTTTTTGTTTTTTATTTTGCTGCTTTCATGTCACACAACAGAAGTGCTTCTCACACTTGTAGTGTTAGTTTTGCTTTCCACTGCAATCACCTTGAAGCAGCAAACAAAGGAAGAGTAGATGCAGACTTTTGCAAACGGTAAAGACAAAAGCATCGAACAAATCTCAGCATTAAACAATGCTTCCTATAGCGCAGCCCTCACTTTGTCTGCGTATGTGTAGGTCCAGATCTTGCCGTTGACCCAGGCCCTGGACACCACCCTGTCGTTTTCGTACTCCAGCCGCTCGGACCAGTCTCCGCGGTGAATGGACGACAACAGTCCTCCGGCAGAGTAGCTGATGTTCACTTCAGTGTATTTGCTGCTGGGGGACCAGACCACGGGCCGGCCCAGCGAGTCGTACTGGATGTGAAGGGTGAACTTCCTGTGGTCGTCGTAGATCTTCCCTACTCTGGTGCTCTGATCAAAGTCTATGGACAGCAGGTTCCTGTTGTGTGCCTGAAAGAAAATCATTAAAAATCCGCTAGAGGAAGGACAAAATATAACTTTCTTTTCTTTTTTTCATTTTACTGCTTTATAATCACCATCAATTTATAAATAAGGCCACCGACAAGCAAATATAAATGGAGTGGCATGTCGGGGACAGGCAGATATTTCATTAGTTTGGATAAATTAATTGTGACATTTAGAACAAACTGGACCTGCATAATAACAATAAATTGCCTTGTGAACAAGTGAAGAACCGAGGCCTGGGGATTGCAAATTAATTAGTGCACATCAGATAAAACGTCCTTATGAAATATTCTGTTTGCGTGGCTTATTTTCTGTGCCAAACAGAAAAGAGAAGAGGAGTTGCAGTCGGCGTGTGTGATTTGTGGAAAGTACAGCTAATGGGTTCCGAGTCAGTTGACTTATCAGCCGGCTCCCAGTGACGTCATCAATCACCCAAAACATCTAACATGTTGCGCAACAACAAGCTGTGGTCACGGTTCGAACTGCTCAACTGATTGGCTCAAAGAAATGGAAGTCTCGCTGAATAGATTGCATTGAGAAATGACAGATCTTTGCCATTTTTTGATGAGACGGTGTGAAGGCCAGATTGCACAACTTTTGGTTAACTCAGTGTACGTCAAAGATGTGTGATGTATTCTGATCTATCACACAGGTTTCCATATTATTGGGCTGGTGGTGGATGTTTATCGGTTCCCACAGTGGAATAACACATGCTGTCTTCGTAGTAATGCATTCAGAGGACTGGAGTCTCTACTTTAGCTGAGTTAGCTGAAGAATAAGTAGGTGATTTAGTGCTTTACCCTGAGCCTGCGCTCATAAGTGCTGTAGTTAGTCTTGCTCTGCTCCTTCCTCTGCCTCCACTCTATCAGGCTGGGCGCATGGTCTCCGGGCAGGCTGATGTTACAGCGGCTGGCCGTGGGGCTGACTCCGCCACCGGCACCTCCGGGGAGGAGGGGCTCCGTGATGAGCGACAGCTCCATCCCGCTCGCGAGCGTCACAAGAAATGACCCGTCGGCACTGACTCTGTATGAACTCTGAGCGTGGTCTGGGGGTGAGATCGTATGGGTGGGTCACACACGTACAAGAGATGCACACACACACGAAACACAAAGGTGCACAAAACCACGTATGCACAGAAGGATGCAGCAACAGATGAAAAAAAGTGTGAAAAAACATCAGTCATTGTCTCGAAAAACAAACAGGGAAACAAATCAATGATATACAGTAGCAGACTACATGAAAGAAATTAATGCAAGTCTGGCTTTCTTTATATGGGTGTTTTTTTTTTTCTCAACAACATTAGCGCTGCACTGCCTCTGCCATTGTATCTTTAGAAAAATGTAATCTATTCAAAAGGAGACTGTGAGAAAGAAAGACGGAGAGTGAGAGAGCAATAAAAAGAGGAAGAGAGAGTGAGAGTCAAAGTAAGGAGGTCTGCTTGGCCATGACAGCTTTTTCACACGTTGCAAATGTTTCTCAGCAATTGTTCAGTGGTCTGAGTTAAGATTCCACGAATAATCTACACATGCCAATATTAATTTGTCATTTCCAAAACATAATTAATGAAATAAATAATAAAAAAACAAAAATGACGATAAAACTATATTTTAACCATAAAATGTAATGCAGCTCATAAACTGGATAGTAACTTATATTCCCTCCACCACTATAAAACCTATTTCTGTACATATGGTTATTGTTGCCACAGAGGCAGGAAGAGACGAGAGTTTTTGGGTGGTGGAAGCACAGGGGGGGTGGACTCTAAAATAGGGGGTCATTTCAACTCTTCCCTGGCAGCTCTGTCATACTGTAGCACACACGCCTGTGTGTGTGCAAGTGCATTGTGTGTGTGTTGGAGCAGCTTTTCTCTCCCTTAAGTCCTGTCATTGTGACAACTGCAAGAAAGCAATTAAAGGGATGACATGAGAGGAAACTGCTCCCATGAGCGGCTTCTCCACTCCACTCTCATTTTCTCCTCTTTTCATCTCTGCCCTCTCTTTAGTTTTTTTTCCTCCCGTGGTCATTAAGGAGTTCCACGAGTCAGTCGGATCGGCTTCTTTTTTGTAAATAAAATATATATATAAAAATAAATAAATAATATATATGTATATATATACACACACACACACACATACATATATTATTTTGACTTCCCATTAGTGTGGTTATGTGACGAGGTCATATCGGAACCAAATGTGAATTATTTATAGAAAGGGATGAATCCTTTTCCAAAAGCTGTGACTCTCCCGCTCACACATCCAGTGCCGCCGATGAAGAAGGAGAATATAAAAAACATAGGTCTGACCCGACCAGAATAACGTTACTGCAGTTTTCAGTCATACATTTTTAAACGTTATTGTGCCCTTTCATGACGCCTTCATCACACATCTGTGTATGTTGTCTACGGCCTGGTCCCCCCGGATGAGTCATAAACGTTTGTGGTAAGCTCGATGGGGGTAGATGCATGTGAGGATATAATCTTTCCAGCTTGTCAAGCCGTGAATACACAGCAACATTACACCCGTGCCTCCATATTTATTTGTCTTCCTACAGCTTTCCTATGACCTCTGAAGAGTGTGTGTGTGTGTGTGTGTGTGTGCGGGGGAGGGGGGTGAGCACTAGACCACGGGCCGTGGTGCTTTACCTTGTCTGAACGTGTAGATGGTGTCACTGGCACTCAGGTTGGTGCTGGTGACAAAGTTCTCTCGGGTGGACGCCTCCACCTCCACCCGAGACCAACGTTCAAGGTTGCCGTGGAAACCACTCACCTCACCCGTGGGGAGGGTGATGTTGGTCAAACGGCCCTCGCTGTTGTACCTTGGGAGAAAAAACACAAAGCAGATGATGTACAAGTACAAGCACACACACACACACACACTCACACACAGATAACTATTGCACTCAGACAAATGAACATTGCCGTGCGCACACACAAGCCCATAAACACACACAAGCCCATAAACACACACAAGCCCATAAACACACACAAGCATACTCACTATCACTCCGGTTCTCCTGTCATGCACAAACATCGGCACAGAGTAACTGTCAATATGATTTATACGTGTAATTATCCAGCTGTGGAATTTGCGACAGAGACTCGGTCCGCAGTGAATAATTCAGACGGATGTGTTTCTGTGCGTACTGTATGTGTGATACTAAACATGTGTGTGATCAAAGAGTTGCAAAGACGTCCTTCAGATCATCCGTCACTTAAGCTGAGTTTAAACAGGAAAATGAAAAAAGCCTCCCTGGCTGCGGTGATGGCCGACCACCAGATGGCACTCACATTTCACACCGCACACATGAGCTCTGACTCACATTGAAACACCTCCACACACACACACACACACCGAGAGTCAAGCAACCGACCATGAATAAAAGAAAAAGTGAAAGAGAAAAGGAAAAAAGAGAAGAATAGACGGAGATAGGAAAAAAGAAACATGAGAGCACAATAAGCAGAGAGAGAGAGAGAGAGAGAGAGAGAGAGAAAAACTTACTCATAAACAGTGGTCCAACTGTTCTCATCACTCTTGGTTGCTAGGAGACCTGTGTTGCCATGGTAAGTGATGTGGGCGATGTCATGGCCTTGGGCTGACACCTTCCTCAGTGTTCCACTGTTGCTAAGAGACAGCCAGTACACCTGTCCTCCAGGTAGTGCCAGCCAGAGAGGCACCCCGCGAGCGTCCCTCCTCACCTGCACCCCGTGGCCGTCGCGACTCGTCAGGCCGGACAGCTGGCCGTCCGAGACGTAGGAGAAGTTGTGCAGGTAGTGGCCGGTGATCAGGTGTTTGGTGTGCATGTGGGAGCCGTTCTGTGGTGGAAACAAGACCACTATTCAAGAATCCATGGATACTAGGGATGCAACGATACCATTTTTTACAAACCGATACGAGTATGAGTATTTTTATTTGTGTACTTGCCGATACAGAGTACTGATACCGATACTTCTTAGATTTGGTCTCCATGAAAGTGCAATTAATTTGGAGGCAGATTTTATTTTATCCTCTGCAGATTATGTCAAGCCTATAGTACAAAATTAACAGAAGGCTATCCCAAGCTTTAAACTTCTTGTGGAAGTCCCTCTAATGTCGGACCATAAAACGCCCCCGTGTCCGGGTTCATAATGTAAGCGATAATATTAGGGATCGAGCAATTATATAGGAAGCTGTGTTCCAAGTTATGTTTCCGGTGCTTTTATTGTGGAGGGAGAAACGGAAAGGAAAAGAGTGGAATTGTGGGATATACGTGTGTGAAGGAGATAAAAAAGTGGTTCAAGTTACCCTGGAGCGTGTTTTCATTTTATTAGAATTACAAATATAGACACACAACAGACACTCGGCTACAATAATATCATCCGTAGCCGCACAACAGCGTCTGAATGAGGCCGCTGCCAGCGCTACTTCTGGTGGATCAGCAGCCGTTTGATTCAAACCGGCGGAACGGCAGTAATTTTCCGTCGCGTTGGGTGTGAACGCACCATTACTCTACACACCTTGCTGCAAGAGAGCGACGAAAGAGCCGTATGCGGCTCTGGATCACGGGTTGCCGACCCCTGCCCTAGACGTTGAAGTCAGGTAGGACAACAAATCTTTTTCACCACAAAGCGCGACCAGTTTGTTGTAGTGAAATACTGTTGAGTGGTATCGGTTCTTGGTATCGACAATTGAAAACGATACGAGTACGAGTATTTTAACGCAGTATCGACCCCCGATACGGTGTGCATCCCTAATGGATACGTTTGAGGCTCAGGGTTCACAGTTCTCAGAGATACTGTAGGTCCATACCAGTCCTTCACAAAGTGGAACGTACCAAAAATATTTATGAACGTGAGTGACTCTCCAAGCCAGAAACCAGGGACGTAAGTCTCAAACTTGTGGTATCGGGTATAAAGTCTGGAGCTGCTGCATTGACAATGGATGGGAGATTATGGGGATCAACAGAATGTTTCTTTTTTTACCCGAATGATCTTTATTCTATTGTAGTCTTAGTTCTGAAAAAAATAAATGTACCCCTGGGTGCTCCCAAAGTAACCTTTAACAGCCTACCCAGTTCCAGATGTCATACTTGATGACGGTATACACAGCATCACAAGACATCCAAAAATAACATTTTGAGGGTGTAAACAACATATGAAACTTAACTGCTGTACTTTGTAAATGTAGGATGTGTTTGTAGGTTTAGTTTGCTTGTTGACATGTTTGTTTGTTAGCAAGATCATGGAAAAACGGCAGGAAGATTTTCATGAAACTTGTGCAGGGCTGAGGCACGGGCCAACGAAGAACCCATCACATTTCAGACTGGAATCACAGATACACAACATATTTTCACTTTCATTAACATTGCAGGAGAGGGCTTGGCCTCGGTGGAGGTCCGTGCTCTACAAGTGCCCTCCGAGTTAGTATTAGCCAACCTGGCTGATGTAATTTGGTCAAGTTATATTGTGTTGTATAGGCTACATCATTATTATAAGTTCTCCATTATATACATAGAGCATTCATATAGCAGCAAACAACTACTTGCTATGTAAAGATACAGGGGAGTAAAGTCCACCTGAGCCGAGAAGGAAGTCGCTCCACCTTCTCCGTGCTTTAAATATAGCCTGAGCGGTTGCACGTGGCCTTTAGTGCATGTTAATCATGTCAACGTGCCGGCGCTCTGCACTACCGTTGGTGGTTTCAGTTGATAGCGGTGTCATGACCGACGGCACCTCCGTTCCAATCTGATGTCTACCAAAGAACTAGTAATGGTGTTGTCCTCATTCTGACCTTAACTGAGAAATATTACTTAAGTATCTGGACATTTATATGCAAATTCCCATGATCTATAGACTACTGGCAGCTCGGGCATTGTGTACCTGGCTGAAGAGATAAAGCTCCTGGTCCAGTGGGGAGCTGATCTCCACCAGTCCAACTGGGCTGGGCTGAGGCTGGTTGGGGCTGACCGCTCTGATCCGGATGTTGCCCAGATCAGCAATATACAGGGTGCCGTTGGGGGCCACGGCCAGAGAGGAGGGGGCTTTGAGACGAGCATCACGGGCGTAGCCTCCGTCTCCTGATAAGAGAAACAAAAAGACACCGTTTGGGTGAGGACAAAGTCTTTATCGCCATAACAGCAAGTGAAGGCCCCCTCAGACACGAACACACAGA
This sequence comes from Cottus gobio, assembly GCA_023566465.1. NCBI lineage: Eukaryota > Metazoa > Chordata > Actinopteri > Perciformes > Cottidae > Cottus > Cottus gobio. Next base: position 12,796,465 of record CM042216.1, read on the forward strand.
GCCATCCACGTTATTCCTCCGAGGCCGACAGACGACACAACTGGTAAAAAACATCTTTGCAAAATATGAAGATCCCATGGTGCCGCTTAAGTGTTTATCAGTTCAACTCAGGACTTGGATTTGTTGGGATGCTGCAGGTTCCCAATGGAGCTGATTGATACGACCACCTTTATAGTGACCTCAGCCTATCAGACGGTGGTAGTAGACGACTGAATGCATTCAGATGTCTGTGGGCCCGGAGCCTCTGCTGGGTCTGTGCAGGCAGCAGGGTGGCATTTTATCTCTTGACAGCATGCCCATGTGTAAGTGTGTGTGTGTGTGGGTTTGTGTGTGTTCACGTCTTCTTGTATTTGTGGGTGTGTGCTCACACGTGTGCGCATGTTCAAAGACACTGTCTACTACGGTGAAGGGATGGAAACGGAAAGCCTCTGAAGAGAGTAATCATCTGTTAACAGCAAGACATGATTGAAAATATGCAAAGTACAACCCAAGGAATAGGGATGGTTACAACCCATTGGCTTGTGGCATGGGAGAGACACTTCCCTCCATTTTGAATAGGAAAGAGGCAGATTTTTATGAGCAGAATTAAATGATAAAATCACATCCTCTGACACTTACAATGAAAGCAAGGCCTAACTGTCAAAAGAACACCGGCTTTTTTGTTTGGTCCTTCCCTCCATCCATTTATTACATTTCAGGTGCCCCTCCATGATACACCAACCAGTTAAAACCTTCAGCAGCTAGACGGGAGCTTTTTCTTTCAGCGGATGTAATTTGAATGGATTTGAAAAGGTTTCTCTCAGTTCCTGCTGAAATTTAGCTGGAGGTTTTTGCGAAGGAGGAGTCTCCTCATGAATACAAATACAGCCCACACACACGCGCGCACACACGCACACGCACACGCACACACACACACACACACACACACACACACACACACACACACACACACACACACACACACACACACACACACACACACACACACACACACACACTCTGTAAACCAAGATGCATACATTCACAAATTCAAATTACCTTCACTTACTTTTTCATTGTGACATTATAGATAGTAATTTCTTTCCCGTATATTGTCATCAGTTACACAAAACATTATTAGCATAGCCAAAACAGCCCTGCTTAGTTATTACAATTCCATGTGGAATAAATAATTTAGACACATTCAAGTAGAGAAGAAAACATTGGAGAAGTGAAAAGTTTCTCTCAAGCTTTGTTGATAAAATCACTGGCCGGCAGGGACACACGAGATTGAATCACTAAATATCAAGACACACTGACTATTTCAATTAATTTAAGTAATGTCAAAGCTTTTAAAGTGTTCTGGTTTTGTTTCCCTCCTTTTACATCTGAAGCAGGCCAAATATGATAGGATCTGATAAGATGTTTTAAGTGCAGTTACATGTTGTTTTTAGTACTGTAATCCTGTTATACATAATCTAATACTTTCACATTACTTAATCCTACAGTCGCATAATGTGTGTGTGTGTGTGTGTGTGTGTGTGTGCCTGATGACCCACCGGAGAAGCAGTCACAGTTGGGGTCTATCTTACAGTCACAGTCCGTGGGGGCTCCAGAGATAACCGATATCTCCCCGTTGGTTGACACCTGTGAAGTGTTCAAAAAACGTCACATGTGGCTACAAAATTATTATTTTAAGATTATTGTTCAGAAGAACACAATGTTCAATCATTTTTGTTTTGTCTGATCTCTCTGACAAACAAGATAATGATGGCATTACACACAAAAATAATAATAAAAAAAAAAAACTGAGCTGGGAATACAGATTAATGATATGAAAATGATAACGGTGAATTTGGATGCATTTGTCTGCTGGTGCTTCAACCAAACAACTGACAATCTCAGGTGAATTATAATATATTTTTTTTTCGTAAAAAACAAAATAAAAGATTGAAGATGAATGTTTGCAACTTTAAATTCAGCTCTCCAAACAAATTAAACGGGTTGTCCAGGTGGAGACTGCTATAAATGAGGGTGAAACTTGCTACACCAACAGTTTGATTTTGATGCATCTTGGAGGGGTAATGTTTTTTAACTGGTCCAAGGAGAGCGTACACAATTATTTGGCTTATTCGCTTTCTTGCGGAGAGACGAGACCTCTAAAGCTCAGTAATCAACACATAATATCTAGTGTTAGCAACATAGTTAAAGGTCCAGTGTGTAGCATTTCTGGGATCTACGAGGACAAATGGAAAATAATATGTTTTCATTGGTGCGTAATCACGTGAAACTAAGAACCGTTGTGTTTTCGTTAGCTCAGAAGGAGCCCTTCATATCTACACAGGGAGCTGTGACTCTTCATGGTGTCCGCCATATTGGACCGCCGGGTTTCTACAGCAGCCCAGAACGGACAAACCAAACACGGGCTCCAGAGAGCGTCGTTCACGTTTCTATGTTCCCTGAAGGCCACCGTAGTTCTATTGGAAGCTGCGGTTAACGTGAGTCGCAAAGCACTGCTCCTGAAGCGTTATCATGGGAAGCAGAGCGGTGTTCAGTTGGTTGCAATCTGCAACGATGCCGCCACAACATACACACTGCGCCTTAAACATACCTATATGGTTATTTGAGGGAAGTGACAAGTAATTTAGACAGTGCACATCAGAACATCGGGGTCTTCTGCTTCTGTGTCTGCCTGTTCGTTGACAAAGTCATGAAAAATGTGGAATGACAGTAAGATATGACAGAAATACCTCTGGGGTCTACAAGGACCACCACAGCTGGTAAGATTAAGGTTAATCCCTACAAAAAAAAGTGCATCAACAAGATGTAACTTGCGGCTGGTTGGCAGGTTTTGTTACGGTGACTCACAGAGCTCTCCGCTTCCAGTCTTTGTGCTATGCTAACTGCTGGCACGGCAGCCTTATTTTTAACATACGGACATGATATTAGTTTTGATCTGCTCATCTAAGGCTCAGCAGAAAAGACTATAAGTGTGTATAACCCAACATGTTGAAGATGATCTCAGTCTGGGTTATCAAGCATCCCAGAGTGGAAAATCAATCCTAACTGAGCCACAAATTCTGCACATTTAGTCCCAACTTCAGACTTAGCAAAGGAGTAAAAGCATTTCATGCACTTGATCTCTGAAAATACTGTCCTCCAGTCGTCATAATCAGTTCCGAGTTCCCAGCAAGAGGACCTTCCAGAGGTGGCGAAATATAGAAATTAGAGCTTTTCATATAAAAAATAATGACCATATCTTCTTCTTTTAATTTCAAAGTCTTGTGACTCGTATGGGATAAAAATGCTCCCAACTTGAAAAAATATGCCTGCCTCACTGAAGACAGTTCTTCTGATTTTCTCCTAATTGAAAACAAACAGGCACAGCCTTAACGGAGCTAATTTGGGATTCAATGATTGTGACTTGACTGCACCTCAAAGCTCCAATATCATGCATATTCAATAACGTCCCTGCCTCTATAAAAGATTAAAAATTAAATGAAACACATATTGGTTATGGATGTCGGGTCCTTGATATGATGGCCAAATGTTTTGTGAGTGTGTGTGTGACAGAATCGTGTGCCTGGACCGTGAGAGCAGACCAACAGCAGTGCCAAAGCATTGCCTTAATACCGAGGCCGTTCACATTTTATAGGGCTTATTGCGCTGAATGGAAAAGTACGATTCTTCTGGCTTAACAGTAAAAGACGCAGCTTTTGTCCGTCATTTAAGATGAAATGTAGCGGTTAATTTGCATGTCATTTTTGTTGTTGTAATCAGTCTAAAACACATCATCGGTCTGTACCTGTACGCAGCAAGTGACAAGTGACACCGTTTCCTGTATATAATTTAGTTTCCCCTGAATCAAAACTGTATTTGCATCAGCCTGGCAGGTACTTGAATGTTTTGATTACCCTTCAGAACCGCTAAGAAAATCTGCAGCACATCATCACTAGTTTTGTTTCATGGCTCATTGTCATTTAACGGTTCCATTCACTCTCAAAAGGAGAACGTTTACTTTCCGCTGAGAGAGTGAGTAGGAACCTATATAAGTCCTATATTAAGTCCTATTTTGAGTATTTAAAAAAAGTATACTTCTATTTCTGTGTGAATGGTCCTGCGAAGCATGACTTAATATGGGCCCGGATATACAATGCATAAAATAAGAGTGACAAGTACTGTAAAAAAAGACATCAAAAGACTTGACTGCCCTATCTAACATGGCTGGCCAGACTCAAAAAGGCAGCTGAGGCTTTTTATGTTCCTGTCTGCCTCCACATGGAGTCAGCGTGGTGCTGCTGACCACAAAGGCACTATTGATTGAGTCCAGCAGGCAATATCTTTGTGTTCCCGGAGCCCAAATGGGGCTGTGATTGAATGCTGCTTGTTAATGGAACTAATGGAGAAAAAAAAAGTAACATTTTTTTCCTCAAGTGAAAAACTGTCTTTTAGGATTATTATTGGATGCATCTGATTTTCTTATGTCTATGTGTAACAGTTTCTTTCTGAACGGCATCTGTGACCAAAGCAAACATCCAGACCGCAGTGATGCAACAAGTGTGAAATAAAATAGTGTCATGAGGCCAAATGGATGGCTGGTGTCAGTTGCAGCTGAGATGTCTTTCCTGTTTTGTCAGTTTTGCTACAGATGTAAAACCCATTCTTTTAGGGGGACGGACAGAATTAGGAGTTATTAATACTCTGGATCATTTGATTATATGAAGTATTTTAAACGATGGGTAATAACACTTCAACATGAGAACAGATAAGGGTGTCGTATGCCAAAGCTTTATGTGAAAAAGGGAACCTGATGGATGGTATCCGTCACTGACATTATTACATCCATCATTGGCAGCTGCCCTCCAAAGCCCAATCTGAGCATCTCTAGCTAAAAAAAGAAGAAGCTGAAAGTAACAATGCATGGGTATGTTTTTAGGGACCGAATAACCTGTTGGATGCGGTTGATGCGCCTCTCGTCGGTCTCGGCGATGAACAGCGTGCCCAGGTGGGACAGGGCGATGGCCTTGGCGGCCTCCAGGGTGGCGCGCACCGCCGCCCATCTCACCAGGTGGTGGTCGATGCCTGGAACCTGGCAGTGGATGGGGCGGCCTGCCACGATGCGCACCTGAAGATTTTCTGATACCTAATGTGAAAAAAACCATTACCATGTAGAAGCTATGTAAAAGAGAAACAGAAAGTACATAATTACATCTGAGTCCAGCAATTATTTATGGGAAGTGGAATCATCTACATAATGTCTTTGTTGATGCAATGCACTAAACGTCACATGACCGACGCCTACACCATCTAACGGCTCACTGAGTTTTCACAATATACACACTTAGACAAGAAAATCTGGATTTTTTTAGTTATAGCATTTTATTTCCAGTGAGAAGCAAAACCAGAGTGACATTCTCTAAAAACAAGTGTTGATTGCATGTTTGTCTTCTTTTTATATCAAGGTGAGTTTTTTCCTTTCTTTTCTCAGCCTCACGCTCTGAATGCACCTTAAATGACAGAACTGCAAAAATGTGTCAAAGATTGTTATTTATGCCTCGACTATGCACACTCTTTATATATAATATACATATAAAAAAAGCATGCATACACACAACAAACGTGTGTGTGTTTGTGTGTGTTCAGGACTGTTTCTCTACCTGTAGGACAATGTTGTTGTCCAGGATGTAGAGGGAGTTGTCCAGCGGGTTAATGGCCAGGTCTGTAGGCCACTCCAGGCGCACCTGCAGAATGACACAGACCGTAGATTACAGTAGCTGTACTAAGAAATTAGACCAGGAGAAGAAGAGAGCCGCATTTCCCCACACAAGAGTCAGTTACAGGTGGTACAAATAATAGCTCCTTAATACCACAGCATTAGGCCTCCTGACCCTCTCTGCTCATGCAAAGGTCAGCGGCGGGCAGGGAGCCTTCCCTGTGTTTATTCAAGACTCGCCTCGGCGCTGTCGCAAATGTCAGCCAATAACCGTGATCGCCACGGGCTCAAACAGCACACCCTGCCTGCTGACGCCGCGGGGGTCAGAGACAGACCAACCCACACCGCCGGCCACATCTCTCTCACAAACACTCAAACTGTGAGCGGCGGAGACGAGGCGCTGCATCTGAGGGATCAGTGAGGTGATTGATGACTCCCGAGGATGGATTGGTAAATAAATGGATCATGTTAAATTGCCACCGACATGTCCAATTATAGGCACTGTCAAATGAGAGAGAAGAGGGTTCACTCTGAAATCCCATTTTAAGGAGGTAGAAAGATTCATCAAGCAGGACTCAATCTGTCTTTAGCCGAAGAAGACACGCATCATATCTCTCCAGCTCATGATATTGAACTTTGCAGTGATGGCAGGCCATCACTTTTTACAAGTTAGGTCGAGCTGTGCCTGCTCAATTATAGTCAAACTGAAACTAAAATGAAAACTAAAAAGCTTCAAACTCAAGAATAGGAACACACAGTATATTTTTATTTCTTTTATTGATTGAAAGTTTTCGGTAATTTTCAGAAAATGACATTTCAGCAGCCACACGTATAGTTGACCAGCGTGTGGCTGACGTTGATAGACGGTGACTATCATTCTCTCTGATTTGGAGCGACATTATTTCGGGACATTAGTGAATATGAAAGACAGAGAGGCCAGCTAACGTGAGCTAGCCGCCCTGTGCACAAGAGTGTGCAGGAGCAGCTGGTGACTCAGCGGGTGTTGCAAGAACACAAGAGAAAAGTAACGTCTGAAATAATTAGAGCTATTGTTAGAAAGAGAGGCAAACTAGCTTCTATATTATCAGTGTGGGGGTGGTGATGGTTTGGCATTCTCCAGATTAGATTTCCTTATACAGGAAGTGAGACTTCAAATCTAGGCCGTTCTTCTGCATAAATGAAAGCTTGAATGTTTGTCTAGCCATGCGGAGGCTTCCATCAATACTGATGCCACGCTGGAGTCGCAGCAGTTTGTAGGAACAAACACAGATGGAGGACGAATGCGCCGCAGAGGCCGATAACTAACACGCGTGAGGTGACACGGGCCCTTTTAAAGACACATAAGAGCACCGCTGGGAATTCACCCCGGCTGAACACGCATATTCACACACACATACATGCGTGTGGGCACAGATCCCTCCATAGAGCCGGCAGTTCATCTATAATTCAGCCTCTGCTCTAATAGGCCTGCTATAAGTCAGCAGTGTGATCTGAGGGCTGGCTGATCAAATCTGTGCGGTAGCTGTCTTTGGTCTTTGCTTCACTCGCTATCTTTCTCTCTCACACACACACACACACGCGCACACGCGCACACGCGCACACACGCACACACGCACACACGCACACACGCACACACGCACACACGCACACGGAAAAAGCCTGCATACACTTTTAAGGAGACAGAAAGCGTTTCTGTGGAAGAGGCCAGGCAATTTAGATTGACACAACGATCACTGACTACAAGAGATCAACAAACTTATAATTTTTCTGGTTCATTATGCTTATTAAATGCAGGAGTCCTATATTTCTACAGCGTATTTCAGGGCTCTCTCCCACTCTGCGTTATTAGCTTACCTGGCTGATGTCCATGCGCGCATCGCAGCTTAGCGGCTGGGTCGACATCAGTCCGTTTGAGCCAATCACAGTGGAGAGCAGACCCCTCTCATTAATCTTCTGAATGGTGGTGCCGTCGACAAAGTAGACAACGCCTCTTTTATCCACCGCAATACCTGTTCGGGTGAGAGCGAGAAGCAGAGTGAGCCTTTTGGAGATGACAGAGACGGGAGCGAGTAGGGGTTGAGAGAACAAAAGGAGGGAAAAAAGGGCTGAAAACGTAAAAGACAGCGTGAGAGAAGAGATGGAGAGAAGTGAGTAAGGGAGAGAAGTAGAGTGGAGAGAGGAGTAGGCTTTGGAGAGGCATCCAACTCAGTTAGACATTCAGCTCAGCATGCGGCTGTCTTATCAAAGGCACTGCACCACGGAAATGTAATTATATTTCCATTCCGGAGCCCACTAAAGGGATTAGAACAATGCAACTGGAGGAAGAAGTTATTTGTCATATTAGATGTGCGCGGGGTGCCGCAGTGAACCTTTGACATTTTGGCGCTTGCGCGTGTGAAATACGAAATGTGCGTCGGTGAAATCGAACGAACGCGCGCACATGCGTGAATATCTGCATTTGTGTGGACGCTTGCACGGCACACAGGTGTAACATATACTAGAACTTTCCTTGTAGTGGAGCTCTGCAGCAGACAGCGAGCAGAGAGAGAGGACGGGGAGAAGAGAGGTAAGTCCAGGTATTAAAGGTCAGGGCAGACTATGAATCATCTGATATGGATGAGGAGCGACCTTCATCCAATCTCATCTCCATACAGAGAATATCCCTCTGACTTAACTTCTCAACAGCAATAATCTCCCACGACTCAACCCTCACCTCTCACACTGTATGCCGCCAATTCCCTTTGATTGCTTTCACTTAGCATCTGCAACAATAAGCCATAATTCAGTATTTCTACCTGCCATCTCCCATGCATGTGGCTCACTGTTATGCCATTTAAAAATGCATTGTGTTTACGGTTTGTCATTAAGCCGCGTCAAGTTTATGTATATATATATCCGTTTATCTTGAGCGCGCCTCAAAGGATAATGGAAACAAAGCCTTCTTATATATAACCTCAATATATCAAACCAAATGGTGCAATACAATATGCAACAAAATAAATCGTACAAACAATCTCATGCCAAGTGGCATTGTAAAAATATATTAAAGAAGTAGGGCTACAACTTACTTGTATTTTCATAACCAATTCATCCGTCTATGATTCTAAGTATCATTCCATTATGTGTTTGAGTTAATGTTGCAGACGAGGAGCAGCGTTCATTTGGAGTCTCCTTTTTGGCTCTGCTTTGGTCCCTACCAGCTCCTGAGGGAAATATCTCTCCTTTCAGCTGCTAAATGCTCCGCTGTTCTCACCGGGAAGTCATGCAGGCTGCATTAAGGTGGGTTTATCTGTGTTTTCACTGAAAACTGCAGCCTACTGTGTGTGGAAACCAAGGTTGATGAGAGCTGTGAGGGTGAACCGAAACATTAAAGCGTGCACTTATGAAAGCAAAACAATACGATGGATAAAAGATGATCAAACACATCAAAAGAGCCGAGGGGCTGAACTGCAGAATTGGGTTGATGATTCCCTGCAAGTTCACCCCTAGTTGTGACCCATAAGCCATTAGTTCTTTGTGAAAATATTAATTAGCGCGGCTTTAGAACATCAGAAAATAGTGCAAAATTTCCCTTCAGAATTTCCTGAAGCACAGGGTGATATCATTTAATTATATTTTACTTTAATTACCACTTTGTTGAATCAACAGAGGAACGCATCGGAGGAGCTTGACCAGTATGTTTGTTATTTTCTGGAAAAGAGGGATCTGACCATGCATAAGAGGCAGCGCACCATCAGCATTACGTCTCCAACTCCTCCCTCAATCAGTCATCTCTCCCTCTTGATTTTCAGTCCGACTCTTTCCGTCTTCCTACTTTCATACTCGGTCCTACTGGATTATGTGGGGATGCGCCTCTACTCACACTTCCTGAGCCTCGGATAGAAATCGCCACCGCCCTGTTCCCCAGGCGCCACTAAGGTGTCATCCTCCTTGACATACAGTAGCTTTCTTTACACAAGAATACATTCATTGTGTGCGTGTGTACACGCACGTGCGCAAACACACGCACAAAAACACACAGGGCACCGCCGCCACCACTAGATTCGCGAATGTCCTCAAACGCAGCAACCCTGGACCGACCCTGTGAGTCATAAATCGTGCAGGTGGAGTGGAGGTGGGCAGGGGGAGGGGCAGGGTCAGAGTGTTTCCTCCAGAGGCCAGAAGGTGAACTGCAGAGCTCTCCCTCCTGGCCCCTTCATCATCCCTGTGACACAGACAGATTACACCACCCACATGGCCTCGCCTCACCCTCCCACCCCCACGACACCTTTCCTCCTCTCTTCTAGCTTCCCCTCGCTCTCCGTCCTCCCTAACTTGATCTTCTTCTGCTCTCTTTTTGCTTCCTCTTCCCTCTGTTGTCCTTTGCTTTGTTTTTGTTGTTTCGCTCCCTCTATCTTGCCCTGAACGTTATAAGTGCTAATCAAATCAGGGGCCCTTGACCCTTAAATAATGTCTGCGCTCTGTTTTCCACTGTTCAGCCTGCTCTTTATTTCTTCCTCTCGTTCCTCTCTGCCTTTCCATTTCTCCCCCTGTCACCTGCCATTACGCAGGAGTGACACCTCAACCCACAGCGCCGTCTCAGCCCACTTAGATCTAAAAGTTGGCACATTCTACCTGCTCTAACACTGGCCTTGGATCCTCACAACTTTCCTTTCACTTTTCCATCCATTCCTCCTCCTAGCGCCCTGAACCTGTCCCTGATCTTAGAGCTCATAAATCGTGCACAAGGACATGACGCGGCAGCCAGGACTCTCTCTAAATACTGATTTCTGTTCTCTCCCTCTCTCTACCTCCCTGGCTATTACGCTTTCTCGTCTCCTTTGGTTCTATTGACTTCCATCCTAAATTCCCTCTATTCTCCCTTTCTTGCCTTTTTTTTTTGTTTTTTTTTGTTTCACCGACACCCTCAGTATGCATGCTCAGGATCTGCATGTTTTATGTTCTCACACGCGGCATCTAAATAGCTGCCGATCTATCGTCAACAATAAACACAGGACTGACTTATTCATCCTCACACAAGCGCAACAATGAAGAACGATTGCTATTATGGCTTGGCATTGGCGGAAAGGATTTACGCCAGTTGATGTGTTGCTTAAGAGTATTTTGCCATGCTTATTGAAAAGGCTGCAGATTAGTCCACATTCTCCTTGTCAGGGGCTGGATTTCCTGCTGCTTTGGGTAAAGCCGTACGCTGCGTTCGGGGAATTTACGGCCCCTCCGTATAGCCGATGGATACTTACAAGACATCAAAAGATTTACCGTGTCTCCCTAGGTGGACCTGGCACTCCGATACTCATGTTTAGAAGCTGGCAGACGCACCGGTGGAGAAATAATTGAGATAAATCTCAACTTGAGAGGGAGACTAGATTTTATCATCAAAAGAAGAGTGAATTAGATGTGAGTTTGGATTGACCTTGGATAGAAAACAGAGGGAGAGAGGAGAGGAGAGGATGATGAAGTGACGCTATTCGCATTCGTCTCAGATTTAGGGAGAAAAACGGCATCCAAAGACGAAGAGACAGACGGCAGCAAAAGCGTTGTGAAAGAGGCGAGAGGTGGCAAAGAGACAAAAGGGACATGATGAGGAATTGCTCCAATTAACCATTACAGGCCAATCACTCTCAATCAAAGAATATCTTCGTTCTCTGTCCTTGTCAAAAGAATATCAGTCATAACAGCCTCTCTGTGGCATTTCAATCCAATCCAATCTGATTAATGCCTTGGAGATGGGTCTTAGAGAGTATAAGTGTTGATTACAGCTATTTGACGAGGAGGAGCCACCGGGGATTGCCCCCCCGATCAGACAGCAAAGCAGAGGTGAGGAGACTTGTGAGGTGAGTAATGAGATAACTAATTATGACAAAAGTCGTAGATTATGTTCCTTATTTTGCAATCATAGACCGCCCTGTTGGAATACAGTAACATCAGGATGTGGTGTGTGTGTGTGTGTGCGTGTGTTTGTGCTGCATACTGACTGCTAACACCTGAGCCCTCAAGAGTGCAGGAAGTCAGACTGCTGCTGTTGTTCAAGTTTCCTACTACAGTACTTTCAACCTTCAAATGTTGACAGCAAAGCCGCCTCTGTGGATCAAAGCGGGAGGAATTGTAAAATTGTATGAAAAAACAAACACATCAGTGTCTGTCAGCGGTGGAAACAACCACCAAAGTGCAAAATAAGCACAAATTCTGCAAAGGGAAACCTTCTTATAGGATCTATTTATGGAGGAGAAAGCCTAATGTGGGCATGTATGGAAGTTGCATTCATATCTGAAAACCTTCAGACAGCCAGGCGTGAGCCGTACACACACACACACACACACACACACACACACACACACACTTACATATTGCCAGCAGCCTGAGGATTAAGTCCTTCAGTCTGCCCTCACATATCCCCAGGCCCAGTGGGTGTTAATGATATGGACTGACATATTATTACAGCATCTAAATGATGCTAGCTGTAGCTGAATATATCCCATGGCGCCTCTGTACACAGCAACTGTGTGTGACTGACAACTGAACGCAGACAGGCGGACAGTTTCACCTGCCCAACCGGACAAAAAGACAAAAAAGTACATACAATGATCTTGAAGCTACTCACAGATTTTGCATAATGTCTCTAGCATAAACATTACAAGCGTACACTTGTGCTGTGAGGGACTCTGACCATAAATAAAGTCACCCGAAATTAGCTGTGAGAAAAGCCTGGAGGGTTCACTAACTGCTGCAGTCCAACTGTAGGAGATGCTGAAGAACACGATGGCCGTTTGTATGCGAGCGTGTGAATATATGGCGAGAGTGTCATCAACGTGTGCATGCACCCGTTGTGGCCTGTGTATGTGTGCATGCGTGAGTGCGGTGAAGTCGCTAGGCAAAAAAGATAAGGCAAGGCAGTTAATCACATTGTGTGCATATGCAAATATAGAGCGGATAAATCAGAGTCTGCAGATGAGAAATTCACACTCCCACAAACACACGCACACACACACCTTTCTTGAAGACTATGAGGTTGCCCATGTGCACTAAAGGAGGGGGGGATAAACCTGTTCACCATACTGATGTTGTGCCTGCACGTGCTTGACTGCAGGACTGTGTGTTCTGACACCTGCAATAAAAAAAGACGACAAACGCACCGCACAGCTGGGATTCTGTACATGCGGCATCAAACACAGCGCTCTGTGATCTGTGACACGCACGTCTCTGCGCTGCAGCACTGTCGTACAAGTGCTGTTTCCAGCGGCTCTTACTCTACCCAATGAAACACTTATCATCAATCAATACACGATAGCGCCATAAACAGGGGCCGGCGTGTATTTCTGCTGGATCTTTGGTAAGCAGTAATAATTCATGCTTATTGTAATTAATTATTCATTAAAGCCCCACAGAACAGTCCGTGGATTAGTAATTAAGTCTGAATCAGACACTGTGGCTCATCTAATTATCAACCACTATAAGTTTGTTAACATATTAACCCGTATTAATTAATTATTGATAGCTGCCTTTTTTTTTTACTGTTAGCTCTCAACTACACATTTGTGGTGAGACACGGAGAGCATGCACAAAACTGGTAAAGAGATTTTGCAATAGTTGCATGCACATTTCTTTGCAGCTTTTATTTATTTTTTGGGGGGAGGTGGGTGTAAATATGCAACTTGGCAGTAATTGCCTTGTTTGATAGCAAAAGAGAGATCCAAAGCAATCACAGAGGCAGCACACAAACTCAATTATAAAAGCAATTGAAATGCTTTGGACTAGAACGCTGCGTGAAAGGCTGAGGGGTTTGGATCAGTGCGGAGCGTCTGCAGATTATGTCGCACTGTTTAGAACATCAAACAAACACAAGGAGGTCTATCAATAGAGGCTCTTTTACCAAACACGCCATCGCGACAAGCCAGCTGCGGTGGTAGCAAGAGGAAATGGGATCAGATGGGGGGGACACATGTTTTCGCCACAGAAAAAAGGGGGAAAAAGGCTGAATGGAAACTACTGTAGATCACAAATCTGCAGCTTCCACTCCAACAAAGTTCCCCGCACGCAGGACAGAGACATCACAGTGACTGAGCCGGAGGCAGCTCCAGTACAGTCTTTATCACAGACCATTTCAGCAACCATTTCAGATTTTTCTTGCACGTCTTCCAAAAGAATTGTGTGAGTGCTTCCTCGGAGGGAGGTCTGGCCAGTGGTCTCTCGGAGCGCTGCAGGTGATAATGGTACCCAGGTGCAAACATTTACTGGCTCTGTTTTTTCTCCATCCTCATCACAGCGGCGGAGAGTGCGCGCTCGTGTGTCGGGCATTCACCTCAGGTAAATGCAATTTATTCCTCCACAGTGGCAAAGCTCCGCTCCTCCTGACAAGCTTGCCAGGCTCTCAGTGGAGGTTGACAGGCCGGCTGCCAGCAGCGACCATCTCCACCAGTTAAAGTGACACGCGTGTCATATTTGCCATGGTCACGCCAACCTGACGTACCTTCAACAAGACCCCCATAACTAACTCTCTGCCCCTTCACTGGAAGAAGCAGATTAGGGATAAGGACCCAGAGGATGTCAATCCCCCCCCCAAAAAAAGCATGCAAAAGCAGAATGACTCGCACAAACGTTGCACCTTTGATGCACAGGCTCAGCCTTTGGCCTTGAGCCCGCATCGCTTATTGACTCAGGGCTTCATTACACACACAGTGAGCTTCAGTAATCTCTCTGAAGCCACCCTACACACTCCGACTACAAACAAGGTGGCTGTCAGTCTGCATAGTGTTCTACCTCATACTTTACTTGAATAGCAGGCATTTTACAGGTAGAGCCTCGTTTTAAGTCAGCATAAATTTGCCTCTACTAAGCCCATTGACTATATTTTCTTTGGTCCTTAGCAAATCTTGGCAGTGGGCTGACTATTTCCCCCCAGAATATCTATGAGTCCTCCTCTCACCCAAGGTGATTAGGACGCAGACCAGCTACTTTCTGAGATGGATCCTTGTTTTCAAAGTAACCCGAGAAACGTCTTATCCTTTTATCTGGTGGACAATCCAGCCACATGACATTGCATGACATTGGGCTCAAAGCAATGATCCATTTAACACTGCCACCAGGCTGTCAACTCATGTTTAAATGCATCACCAAACATTTTATTGCCTGAGTTTTTTGGCTCGAGATGACGTCTCATTTCTGATCAATGTCAACCTATGCATTTGCCCGTTGTATTGAAAGAAAAAAACAACAACTGTGCTTCTCCTGCTAAATTAAACTAATATTAACCATATGCAACAGGTGGACATATTGAGATGCCTTAATGTCACCTTATGAACAGATTGTTGGTGCTCCAAACCATCTGGGTACATTTTTGAGTTACTGGCAGCGAAGAGGCGGCAGCAGTAAGTAAGCCGTTTCTCCAAATTGCTTCAACCAATTAGGGTCCAATTAGGGTCCAATTAGGGTCACCATTTCAGAGTACTTTCATAGTTACCAATGATAGGTTTCAACCAATCTGCCAATTGCCACCCCAGGCCAAAGCTGATATAATACTTTGGACAGTAATGCACTTGCATATCGCAAACTTTTGTCCGATGTTTCTGGAGGTCAAGAGAGAACCCGATGGGTGTAATTTGATCAATTTGAGCCAGTAAAATCAGCCACTTGTTGACAGCTGAGCCTTCATTCTGTTTGGAAGTCGATGTCTTCTCGTATTCGGGACATGTCTACGTTTCCTGACAAGCAACCTCTCATGGTACAGCAAATAATGACTACACAGAAGTAGTGACCTTGGTATAGTGCAGAACAAAAACCTTGTTTATAGCAGAAGCCTTGGTTTCACATTCAACAGAGCAACAGCATTTTATTTTCTCGTAGAGAGCCTTGTTTTTTTTGTCCTCGTTTTGCACCCAAAGTTGAACTAAATTTTAAATCTAAGACATAAAAGAACACAGGTTAAATTTGGGACACTGTGGTCCTGGGCATAAATTATTCTATACCAGACGAAGTCCCTGCATAAAATCATAAACGCTGTGAATCTCAACAAAAAAGCAACATGTGTGAATGTGTGATAGTTGTAACATAACAGACTGCGCGTGTGTGTGTGTGTGTGTGTGTGTGTGTGTGTGCGCGTGCTGGGTAGTCGAACGGTCGGCCTCTGAGTGACTCAGAGAGAAGACTAAAGGAGGAATGGCAGATCGTACAGGTCGATGTGAAAAACAAAACAAATCAATCATTTTGTAGCCTATTTGTTTTCCAGAAAACAAGGTGTGAATAATAATGAAATGCCATTTTACAAACCTCAGGTTGTATAGCGTTACTTTACGTGACGGCGTTGCTCCAAAATGAACTAAGACGGTAAACGACTTTCCATAGGAGAAAGAAAGACAGACTGACAAGAGATGATGGAGAGGTACACAGTGCACAGACTTAACTGCATCTACAGTGAGTGAAAGAAAACCCTTTTAATATTTAAATAGACTAATGTTAACATACAGCGGCTGAAGAACTAATCATATCTCTTCTGAAGTAAAAGAAAATCTCTAGTGTCAAATACTTTGTAAAAGTAAAAGTATTCGTACCAAGATGCTGAAAGAAAGCAACCAAATGTACGAGTACTCCTTTGGTAAAACGTCCACCATTGTCCACCATATATATATATATATATATATTATTGGATTATAATGAATGATGCATTCATTTTATGCATCTAATCTCATCACTTTAATCTTGCAGCTGGTGAAGGTGGAGCTCATTTGAATTACTGTATGTACTTCTTACTAGTTTAATCTACAACAAAGGCATCATAATTTAGGACATGTACATTAAATCTAAATAACATGCCAGACTGCACAATCTAGAATCAAAATATAGCTTGTTTATAACCAAAAGTCCCCCAGGCCCCCTGTCTCCCCACGTACTCCTGTGTACAGTATGCATTATTTACTGAAACAGATTTACTCATGTGTGACAAGGAAATACAGTTGAATAGGCTTATTGGTTTACAACAGTGGTGAGTGAATAGTTTTAAGATTCTTGCAGTTCTGTCGGGAACACTTACATCATGTCCTGCAGACTGTTCGGCTGTGACTAAGTCAGCAGTAAAAATACAAACAGGACATCGGCCATGTCTCTGCAATTCTTTCCCCAATCATGTAAAAATTGCTCACCGGCTGGACAAGTCCTCGATGTACGTGTGTGCGGTGTGCTTTGCTTGATGGCCTTTTTCTTGGCCCTCCGGATCTGCCGCTGGCAGCTATATTCTCTGCATTTGTTTTGGGGAAGAAAAAAAAAAACGAGTCCCTGGCAGAACTTCTCAATGTGGCTGCTCAGCGATGCATGCGTGTTGCACAAACCGTCGCCGATCTTCTAATTATCATGGACGCTGCAGTGAGACAAACAAGCTGTGGTAGAAATAGCATGACCCAATGGCGCCTCTCTCTAATTTGCATTATCATAGAGTATGCTGCTGTTTGCCTTGCTGTGTGATTTATTCACGTGTGTATCATTAATGCAGGAATGTCCGGGGGCAAAGACAAAAGCTCGGTCAATGTGAAATGAAACACAGGACCAGGCTGTTAAAAATTGCGCACGCATAATGCACACAGCGAATCTTGAAGCTAAAAACTCAGTGTGACTTATCGGATGCCCTTGTTTTGCGAAGCAGTGCTCTGTTTAAACCAACAGGAACAATGATAGTTGACCCTCTGAGAGGGACGGCCGCCACAGGGCCAGTTTAATATGCAGATGAGGTGGGACCACAGCACGCTGCAGGATTTAGATGCATAACACTGGCTTCTCTCTCTCTCTTTATACATCTAATTTACTCATTTTTTCCTCTCTATTTCCCTCCATTCTCTATTTTTCTTTATATATTTCTTTTTTTATTCTCTGTTGTGCTCACTTTCTCTTTCAGCTCCCCCTCTTTTCTCGATCAATTTAATCCACCCCTCCCTCTCTCTCCCACTCACTCCATTTCGTGAGATGCAACAACCACTCTGCATTAAATGCTATGGGTGCCAGAGGTAAAATAACAATGGCATATTCATTTCCAAAGTTATAACACAGAGCAGCTGGCAAAAAAGGGCTACACAGCCCGAGGACATCTTCTAACTTCACAGCCGCAGTCAGCCGATACAGTTTGGGAAGCGGCAGATTCCAGAGAAGTGAAATCCGGTGGCTGCAGCGGTGATGAGGGCTCTGCGATGGCAGGACACTGCCGCTCACATGACTCCGCTGCTTGAGTAGAAGCAGGGGGACTGGTGTTTGGCGAGTTAATGGTTGCGAGTGTGGGCTGGCTGACAGCATCGAACGCTTGATTCACACTGATGAAACAGACTGAGAAACGCTTCCGTGCACACAGTGCCGTTTGCAGCCATTTCTGTAAATGAGACCGGAGCCCAATGTGTGAAGATATTCATTCGCCTAAGCTGCTTATATGTCAACCACCGGCCAAAACAGATACCGTAGAGCAGGAAGCCTGGCGTGCTGTGGTCTGAGGTTGGTGGCCAAGGCATGAGATGTGCCATGTGAAGCGTATTCACCCCTGGCTGTGGCCATTTTTTTCTTTTTCTTTTTTCTTTTATAAACTCCCTCACCGCTCAACATGCTAATAACCGCGACCAGTTTAATGCCCGATGCTTCATCCGGCACCCCGGCCCCGTTATCTCAACTCTGATGGCGTGCCTCGCAGCTGTGACGCTGAGTGAGGCAGGGACAAATGTGTTGTGTCTTGTCTGTGTGGGGAATAGAGCGACACGGCAAGAGGCAGAAAGAGAGAAAAGACGAGGGGTGAGAGGGACAGAGGGGGAGAGAGAGAGAGAAAAAGAAAGAGGGATAAGGGAGAGAGACAGGCCGATGGGGCAAGAGGGAGAAATGTGGTGGCAGCATGTCAGCCTCTGATAAGGGCATTAGTCTGCCCCCTGTGGGCCGGAGTGAGAGACTGCCACTGCAAGCACTCACACCGCCATGCACACACACACACACACACACACACACACACACACACACACACACACACACACACACACACACACACACACACACACACACACACACACACACACACACACACACACACACACACACACACACACACACACACACACACACACACACACACACACACACACACACACACACACACACACACACACACACACACACACCTCTCTGTGGATATCAGCTTTGCTGTCTGGGACCAGTCAACAAATAACAGATAAGACCTGCACATGGCAAACAACAACCAAACTCCCAATCACTGGAGTCACTCTCTGAACTCTTCCATCCAAATATACACATGAAACGCAGGCAGCTCATATTTACATACACACAACAATAATTTACCAAATGTTTGTGTGAAAAAAGAAAGAAAAAAGTAGCCCTTCATGTTTCGAAGGAGGAGTCCAGAGATGCGAGCCAAGGCTGCAGGGTCCTGCGGGGCCGACGCCTCTTTCATGTCAGACATGGGATCCATCCTAAATGGAGCGAGGCCCTTTTATTTACTGAGCTAATTGACTGCAGTAGTGCATGTGGAGCCAACTCTAAACAATGCCCCAGATCTTGTATTCATAAGTGAGTGTTTGAAGGACACAAGATAATCCCTGCAGCTTACACTATGGAGAGACGATAAACTTGGACAACGGCGGTGCGCTCAACATTGTTGGTGAAATCAAAATGATGGATTACTATATAGCAACCGTTGGCCATGTTGTAATAACATTACATATCACAGCAGGACGACTGCCGCTGTGTCAACACCGGGGCATGATTCATAGCATAGAGGACGGAAGGAAAGGAAAAGAGACGGGAGGGGAGTGGAGAAGAAAAATAAGGAAGGCTCTAATTTGGATTGAGGAGCTCACCAGAGGACGGAGACAAGATCAATGCCGGAGAATCACAGAGCCGCAGCTTCAAAAAAGAAGAAGAAGAAAAAAAAAGTAACAGACAGATTTCTCTGTGAAGTCTACCACTCATTACCATTGGTAAGAGGGTGCGGGAGGGAGGATGAGTGTGGGCTGTGGCAGATGGATGACAGGGAACCAGGGGGCTCCAGGCAGAAATCTCCAGAGCCTTTATAAGAGCTGGTTAGTCGGCGCACAATGGCCACGGAGCCTGTGAAGTGCAGCGAGTCAAAGAGTATAAAATACCTGACCGTGTGTGAACAGGGGGCGTCTTGGGACAGAATATTCTATTACTGTACAAAGACAGAGATGCAGCGTGTTCTCAGGTAGAAGGGGCACGTACGCTGAGAATAACAGTCCTCAGATCATCTGTCAGATTGCGGCAGGAATCAGCTCCAATCTTGTTTGTCTCTCATCTTCCTCTTTCGCTTTTCATCATCCTTTCCCTCTTCTATCTGTATGAACCCGGGAAGTTAGGGGTAATACAAAGTTTGTCTATCGAATTTGGAGCTGCTTTGTATCAGTGAAACCGGCGGCGTTTGATGAATTTAGACGCTTCTGCGCCACATTGGTTTAGCCGTGCACGATAATCGACTGGCAGCCCGTCTGCCTCCGACGTCAGATTGCATTGCACGCTCACGCTGAGGGTGACTGACAGGAGACGGCCGTGCAGGACTGTGGGTGTAGCCTGAGTGACAGGCCCGCGGCCAAATCTCCTGTGCGACCTGGGGACTGAGAGGTGACAGGTGTGTGGGTGTGATTGGAGAGGGCAGGGAACAGATTATTTCCTCATCCAGTGCAGCCCACACAAGCCCACGAGGCCCCCCCAGATTACATGAGGATGAAAACAGATGAGAAGCATCATAATGCTAGGACATGTAAAAGGATGGTTGGTGGTGAGTTCAGCAACCCTTTTTGTATGTTTTCATTCAGTGTAAGTGGTGTAGAGGTGGTTATGTTATAATGAATGAATAATTAATAATAACTCATTAGCCAATCGGACATCATCTCGACATTGATGAATGATAGATACTGCTGTTCCCTCCTCTTCGACCTTGTTCTCATTTCACACTCTTGTCCTTTTCTCTCTCATTTATATTCACTGTCATCATAAATATAATATAATATATATATATATATATATATATATATATATATATATATTTATATACACACATACATACATGTATTTATAGATACTGTAGATATTATATTTATAGATGCCCAGTGTAATCTTAGTTTAATCGGTAAGATCACTACTGCTGCAAGCCATACTCATTAGGGCAAGTTTCCCATTTATTTGTGATTTCAACCATAAAAAATACAGCTAAAATGAAACGATGTCATATAAATGAATAACTACCGAAAATAAATAAAGCACAGCTAAATGAAACATTGCTCATCTCACTACACTAAAGCCATGTTGGTGCCAGTGTCCAAACTGTTGCACGCTGTGTACACACACACACACACACACACACACACACACACACACACACACACACACACACACACACACACACACACACACACACACACACACACACACACACACACACACACACACACACACACACACACACACACACACACACACACACACACACACACACACACACACACACACACACACACACTTGTGCCTCACAGATGATAAGTCAGAAGAGACCAGTCAGTCTAAACTGGTACTGCACACCAGCAGCAAAGGCACTCTGCTGGAATCCACTCCTGTCAGCTGATAACTAAGGATGTAATGATTAACCAATTTAAATCGACACTCCGGGCTTAATGTCTCAAATATGTGTGCATTAATTCAAATAGCTTGAACTGGGCTAAAGATAGGAGGGAATCGGGCCTTAATCTGCAGACTTCTCTGCATTAGAAAAGCCTAATAGAACAAGCATATTTTCGTTTAAGTTTAGCGCCTACTAGTGCCGTTTTCTTTTTCAAGTCAAGGGAAGCCGTTTACAGCTTACCCTATTAGTAGAGCTATCATTGTCATTTTAATAGAAAGATCATACACTTTCCCTTGTCATGTACAAGGGAATATATTCCTGTATTTTCTTTTCAACCATTGTTGCTCCATCCACCTTTGACCCGATGCCCCGTTCACATCACATGGGCTGGGTGGTCGTAATGGGAAATGTTCCTGTGTTTACGACTTGGCTTTGTGAGAGCGAACTGACTGTATTCATTGAATTTTGATTATTTTGATTGACAGGCACTATATGAGGAATCCATGTTTGTTCGGTTTGCAGGCACTTCGGTATTATTATTAATACGCCAAGTCAAATATATCAGAGCTTTCATTAAAAAGTAAAAAAAATAAAAATGTCCAATCGTACAAAGGAAAAGGTGTCATGGCCAGGTGGAGAGGAGTTCATGAGTGAGTTTGCTGCAGCATTGTGGAAAAATGCTGATTGGCTGCACTATGTTGAAGGAGGAGGCAAGCAAGGAGCCAGCAGAGTGCACTGTATTGACCCAGGGGCAGATTCTCTGTCCTTCAATTGAGAGTGCAGTAACATTTCTGACATGAAATGGGTTTTCAAAGTACAGCAGAAGTTGTTTTTCCCAAGTCGAAGTCCTCAAAGCTGGGTTTGGAAATGTTTAATCAGCTCCTCCAGGAACTTAGCATGGTTTCCTCGAGTTTGTTCCAAAAAGCTTGGTAGAGTGCAGCGTGACCTCCTGCATGTCAAGTTTAAACACCTCAAGCTTCCTCTGAAAAGCACCACACCACAAACATGAGGTCACTGTGTTGTTTCTACCCTGAAGCTTGACATTAAAGTCACTGTGGTGGGAAGTCATATCCTGCAGATTTTCATTTTATTTTGCAGGACACAAATTTGGGCTTTTGCTGTTTTTTGTGTTTATTGCTCAGACAGAAAGGGTTAGAAGCATTGTGCGAAAAGGCTGCTGTGTCCTGCCTCTGCTGAGCCACCTGACATTGTTGTGTGGGAGCAAATCATCAAAAGTTGCACCGACCTCTGTCAGAAAATGTGTCTCATCACGATCGCCGTGACTTCTGAGTACATTCCACCCAGACCAGCACACAGCAACAGGGCGCATTATGTGGGGATACATCAGACCGGCGAGTTTGGAAATGTCGCACCAATACCCTCTCTTTCCCTGTCACGGAAGGCACTCCATCCATACTGATTCGTCCGGGGCAAGTGAGATGAATTGTTCCTTCTTTACGCCGTCACAAAGTTGCTGGAGCAAAGATATTCAGCAAGAATCTCTGCTGAACCAGACAGTGCTGTCTGATTTATTTTCTCCTTCATTTCATTCTCTTACTTTCCCTGCAGCATGTCCTCCGTCAGGTCACTCATACGCTCTTTCATTAGTTCAGAGTCCGAAAAAGGGGCCTTTTGTATTTGTGTAGCGCTCATTCTACGCTCAGTCAGGCCTCCGGTGTCCGCTCTTACTGTCATTGTTTTCTTTTACAATTATTCTGGCTCGATAAGATCAACCAGTGTAGTTTTGTGGTTGGATTGGCTTCACTATGGCCACCGTTTCACTGCATGTAAAGCACACTGGTCTTGTGCATCCCTCGGGCAAAACGAACACGTGCATATCACAGCATTATTTGTTTGTGTATAGTGCATGTATTTTTTTCACACCTGAAGCTTCTACATCTGATCTGACAACAGCCTTGCTAACTGTGGCGACTAGCAGGCTGCTGAATAATGGCAGGCAAGCCGATGTGATAGCGATGACTGTCGAGTAGTGGTCGGGATCAGTGCGCTGAACAATTTTCATAATAAACTGAATTTCTGTGCTGATCTGGACCGCAGTCTGCGTATTGACTTTGTATGAAAAGGCCTCATTTTGACTCGCTGTAGCGAGAATAGAGCAGGTGCGACTAATAACGTTAATGATGGCCTCATTCCACTGAAGCGTCCCAGTAAGCCAGCATGCACAATACCAGCGTCCCGAAACTGGAACACCTGAATGGACTGCTGCCATGATTACCAGTTTTAATAGCCACACCTGTGTTTTCCCTGCTGTGACATGGCAAAGTGTCTGCTGTGGAAAAGGTCTTGCAGTACTTTGGCACAAAGGCAGACAATTTGCTTTCACAATTATTATTATTACTATGTTTTAAAGGGGAATCACATAAATAACGTAATGACCTTCGAGAATCAAAGATAATCACTAAAATTGGATAACTGAGCAGTGGAAACATTAGTGTTAGAATCAATTCATATGAAAAAAATAAAATAAATACTGATGACCGGGCACAACCAGCATGAATCCATCAATCCGTCCGAGCGTCAACAGCACAGGCTGCCGGTGGGGATGTGCCGAGTGTTTTTGTGGCAGATCACAGTGGGGACCTTCAACCAATTAAACATAATTTTAATATATGTGGATATTTGAGAGCTCACAGTGAAAGTGCCATTTTACAAATTACATGAGAAGGAAAGCTTTAAATGATTGTCTCTTTAGTCAAAACATAACACAGGAATCCATCATAACATTACTATTTGTGTAGAGTTTGTGCAGAAATCTGATATTCTATATCAACATGTTTGCATTTTAAAAAGGGAAGAGAAAGTCAGCGCTATAATTTAGAGAATAAATCTAATCACACTTGAGTTGTACTGTAAGTATCTTTCTTTTCTGACAAAATGGAACATTTAGTTATCAGTGCTTGTTATCTGATAATTATGAATTGCTACATAATTCAAAATGTGGGGAGTGGAAAGAATATTTCTTAAGAAGGGCAAGAATCAAGTAGGTTTCTGACTTTGACAGCAAATGCCCACAGGATGTATAGATGTGGACATTATACTGCATATAGAATCACACACGTGTATTACAGCGATGGGACCGACTTGGATTGATGGATGTGAAACTGATTATAAATGTGAGAACAATACTGTCAAATAAAAAAATGAAGAAAAAACAAACACTCCCATGTGTTTGTCTTCCAGGAGAAAGATATCTAGGGCCCAAAAATATATTTTTTATGAGATTTGCAATACTGATTCTAAATGTATTGCACTCTGCAAAATGAGAAATGTGACTTTCTTTTTTTTTTTTCTTCTTTTTTATGAAATCGGGAAAATATTACATTATTCTAAAAGTTGGCGTGGTGAGCTGGTCCAATACCTAAGTATTGACCCTCAGAAAACTATGGACCAGTCACAGACCAGTCCTAGGTGTGCCACATATCAGCCCCAGAATCAGAAATACTTCCTCCACCTCCTGTAGATGTGCTCCTACCTCGGGGGTTGTTGAGCGCAGCTTCAGCGGCCTTCCTGCCCTCTCCACAGTGGCTCTGGTCAAAAGGCAGACACTGCTCCCCGGTCCCGGCTACCACCTCCAGGTTGCGGGACGGATCTTTTGGCTGGCCGAGGTTCCTCACCCGGTACACCCGGCGGCTGCTGGTGTCAGACACGTAAAGGACCTCCCCCATTGGATCCATGGCCAGGTAGTACTTATGAGCGGGGCTGGTGCTAGTGAGGTAAAGTGTTCACAGTTAATGGGGAATACAGTGAGAAAGCAAAGGTAGTTTAGATGGTGGCAAGGGGATATTTTTTTTCAATGACATACAGTGTTCCAAAGAGCATTTAGTTTGGCTTTTTAGAAAATGTTTTTTTTCTTCTCTTTACTTAACGATAGCGACACAAACAGTGAGACTAGACTACTTTAGGAAATTATAATAATAATAATAATAAGCAGCGTTCATGACTAGACAGCACCATCAATTGAAGAAAAGGCATTTAGAGGCAATCAGGTCATCCCAGTGAAAAACATTCATATGAGAGATTTGGGGAGCGGACTTGTTCCTGTGCTGGAACAGCAAGACTAATGTCTTCCAATTTAAATAGCACGAACGCCCACATTACCAATCTCATTCTTAGGATTGTGTCTCAGGGTGTTTGGTTAAGAAAAAATGTTATTCGGGATACAACTTTAAAAAGTATTCAACCAACAGTGTATGTCACTACTAACTATAATCCCATGCAGAGAACCGAACTAATCTCAACACAACTTCAAAACGCGATGTTTAAACCACTGTTTGTGTGTCAGTCAAAATTTGCCCCATAATAACTGTAAAGATATATTCCAGAGAGAATATAAACTATAGGATACTACATACTGAATAACCCTGATGATAGAATATGTTCTGTATGTCGAGGCCAACATGAAGTAATACATGTGTTTATGGTGGATCTATCCACAGTTACAATTGAACAATATGTTTTTTTCCTTCTATTTAAATATAAAACTCTTATATAATAAACCTTATTTCTTAGGCTTTATAAAGAAGGCAAGAACTGTGAAGTCTAACGAAATTGTGGTGTGAATGCTGGGTGATGACAAGCTGATGCCACACCGCATTGCTGGCTTTAACAGTTGAATAATAACAATAATGTATGAAAAATGCATTCACACTTACTACAGCGAAGGAGTATACTTTTAATATCAGGCTGGCTCCTTTATTCTTTATTTAAATAAAGACATATAGGACACGATGTCACAGCCAGTTCAGCGTTTAGTGCTCCCCTATAGTATCAGTACAAAAGCAGCAGTGTGCAGACAGCTACGGTTACTCACAATGATGCCAGAAAGATTGTATTTATTTTGGAGACAGCCGAGATTTCAAAGTGCTCGTCACATGTTCGTCAGCATAAATGTGCCCGCATGTCAGGAAGCGATAAGCACCTCTATGTGTAAATGTACGTGTAGCGCGGACACGGTGGAGAACGGCATAATTCATGCATTCATAAAGAAAAAACAATAAAAACCAAAGCCTGCGTCCTTGTACCATATTTCTGTGATATAATACCACTGCGCATATTGAGAAGAGGCTATGTTTTGGATTTTCATGGGTTCTATATTAATTGTGATCGTTGTAAAACGTTGTCTTTATTGGTTCATTTTTTATCTTTCGCTACTATTGCGCATGGTCCAGAATAATAATAAGCACAACTAAACTGAGAGCGAGAGGAAAACAGGAGAGACAATAACAGGGAGAAAGGGATAACATGCAACAAAGGGCCGGACCCAAATTAAACCCACAACAATCATACAGCTAAATTTGGCCCGAGCCGAATGAGCCACGCGAACACGTAAAGGTCTTTTGTTCTTTCTGTAATTGTTAGTTTATGAGAGGTGAGAGTGGATAAAAAACTGTCAGTTGGTTCGGCGTCAGGCTCAACAATACAACACGTTGTGTGGAGGAAAAGACCCGGCACGGCCTCTTGTACCTTTCATACTGTTGTAATAACACTGAGCCTCGGGCTTTAGAAAGTACACCCGTACACTGACTTTATTTACCCTCATGTCGGCTGTGAGCTGTATGCCCACACTGTGGACACCGTGCAGAGAACACTTATGTATATTACAGTCATTCATTACAGAAAAACCTTTTGATATTCTCAGGGTTTTGTTGTGTATTGTTGAGACTTGAACAGTGAGGGAGAAATCAAAACTTTGGGTTACTTAACCCCGGTTCTTTGATAACAGAGTGAGGTGTTTCACTATGGGAATCGCCTCGGCGTGACCAACTAAGGAAGCTCCAATGACACCACGTCTGTCAGTGACAGACAGGTCGAACTGTGCCGGGGCCCCGCCCCCTCATGTTACCACAGTCGACCGCCCCTTGCAAATCATTCTAGACCGATTTCTTTCTGTGTCGATGCAAGGAGGGATGTGATGGTGAAACACCTCACTCTGTTATCAAAGAACCGGGGTTACGTTAAGTAACCCAAAGTTCTTTTTCTAACTTCGTTCGGTGTTTCACTATGGGAGATATAGACCGCTCCCGGATTGCATGAAAATTCCCGAAGCCAAAAATTGTTTAGCCCGGTAATGACTATCACAGGGACTCTGGCACCCCTGCCTCTAGCACAGCATGTGCTAACGACGGCCCTGAGACATCCAGCCTGTAAAACCTTACAAAAGTGTGAGGTGTAGCCCAGCTCGCTGCAGCACAAATATCCTGTACTGGAACACCCTTGAACAGGGCCCATGAAGTGGCCATACCTCTTGTGGAATGAGCCCTCAAACCCTGTGGGGGCTGCAATCCCCTACAACTATAGGCTAGAGATATGGCCTCTACAATCCAGTGGGACAGCCTCTGGCGGGACAATGGCTTGCCTTTGTGAGGAGTGGCCCAGGACACGAACAGCTGATCTGCCTTCCTGAAATCTGCCGATCTACTCACATACACATGTAGTGCTTGCACCGGACATAATGTGTTAAGCCTTTGCTCTTCTGAGGAGGAAAATGGAGGTGGGTGGAAAGCTGAGAGCTCCACCGTGGGACATCTGTACGCTGACTCCACCACCTTAGGCACAAAGGCTGGGTTGGGTCGTATATAGACCTTGCCGAGCCCTGGAGCAAATTGCAAGCAGGAAGGGCGAATGGATAAAGCCTGTAAGTCACTCACACGCTTTGCCGTGGTTAAAGCCAAGAGCAACACTGTTTTAAGTGAAACAAACTTCATCTCCACCGCCTCCATAGGCTCAAATGGGTGTTGAGAGAGGGCCTCCAACACAACCAATAGATCCCACACAGGAACCAGGGGCCTGGAAACGGGGAGCTTACGGCGAGCACCTTTCATGAAACGACATACTAAAAGATGCTGCCCCACCGGCTTCTCTCCAAAACCTAAATGACAGGCTGAGATAGCCGCTAAATAAACTTTAATAGTAGAAAAGGCCTTACCTTTGTCTACTAACTCTTGTAAATAACATAGTAGGTCAACTACTGAACACTGGAAAGGAATGGTGTGCCTCAGCTGGCACCACCTCTCAAAAACCCGCCATTTACTATTGTAAAGAGAGCGAGTGGAGGCGGCCCTTGCACTCTGAATGGTGTCAATGACCCGTTCAGGCAGGCCTGCTGCGTTCAGGTTCCACCTCTCACCGGCCAAGCCCAGAGAGCTATGCGGTCTGGGTGAGGGTGGTAGATCTCCCCGCCGGCCTGGGAAAGAAGGTCCCTGCGTAAGGGGAGAGGCCACGGCTCGTCCGTCAGGAGTTGTATTATTTCTGCCACCCAATGCTTGGACGGCCACCGCGGCGCAATCAGGATTAGCGACAAACCCTGTTCTCTTACCCTGTCTAGAGTCGGGGAGATCAGGCTGAGAGGGGGGAATGCATAGAGCAGCACGTTTGGCCATGAGTGGGCCAGTGCATCCATTCCCAGTGGTGCATTTTTGTCCGACAGGGAGAAAAACAGTGGACAGTGAGTGTTTTCCAGCGAGGCGAAGAGATCTACGTCTGCTTGGCCGTATTTCTGCCAGACTTGCTTCACCACCTGCGGGTGGAGAGTCCACTCTCCGTACAGAGGGTTTCCTCGGGACAGAAGATCTGCACCCCTGTTCAACACGCCTGGAACATGGGTTGCTCGAAGGGACAGGAGCCTGGTGCTGCTCCACAATATTAATTTTCGAGCCAACTTGTGCAACTGTAGTGAGCGAGTTCCGCCTTGGCGGTTGATGTACGCCACCACCGTGGTGTTGTCCGTTTTCACCAGGACGTGGCGTCCCTGGAGAACTGTCAGAAAGTGCTTTAGTGCATAAAACACTGCCCAGAGTTCCAATATGTTTATGTGACTCTGAGCCAGCCTCGGGTCCCAGGTGCCGTTCACTGTTCTGCCCAACATGGTTGCTCCCCACCCTGATAGGGAGGCATCCGTTGTCAAGGTTACCCTGGATGACACCGCTCCAAGCGGGACACCTGACGCGAGAGCCGTCGAGTCCTCCCACGGGCGGAGCGCAGCTACGCACGACGGTGATACTTTCACTCTGCGGCTGAGGTGACGGCGTGGGCACAGGCGCAATGCCGCGACCCAGCGTTGAAAATCCCTCATACGTAGGAGCCCCAAATGTACCACAGATATCACTGACGCCATTAGGCCGAGCAGGCGAAGGCAAAGTCTGAACGACACAGCTTTCCCCAGTCGGAAGAGGGAGAGACACTGCGTGAGGGACGCTACTCTCGCCTCCGAAAGTGTGACGCGATACGAGAGGGAGTTTACGTTGAGACCCAAATATTCTGTACATTGCGCCGGTTCTACTCGACTTTTTGTCCAGTTTATATTGAACCCAAGATCCGTGAGATGAGTTATCACCGTAGCGGAATCTCTGATCGCCTGCTCCCGTGAGTGGGAGCATATCAGATAGTCGTCTATGTACGAGAATATCCTGATGCCGCTGTTCCGTAACGGAGACAGAGCGGCTTCCACACATTTGCTGAACACCCTCGGGGCTAATGATAGCCCGAATGGGATGGCTTGGTACTCGTAGGCTCTGCCCTGATAAGCGAACCTGAGAAACTTCCGGTGTGCCGGATAAATGGCGATGTGAAAATAAGCGTCCGAGAGATCGATTGTTACAAACCAATCCCCCGGACGAATTGAACGACAGAGCCCCTTGTGTGTCAACATCCTGAACGTGTATTTGCGTAGGTGCCTGTTTAACACACGGAGATCTAAAATGGGGCGGAGGGATGAGCTCCCCTTTTTTGGAATGAGGAAGTAACGGGAGTAAAAACCCCGCTGAGCCTCCTCGCTCGGGACAGCTCTGATCGCCTGTTTGTTTAGCAAGGATGCTATTTCGTCCTCTAGGACTCGAGCTGAATCGCCCCTGGCCACTGAAACTAACACACCGTTGAATCTGGGTGGTTTCATAGCGAATTGTAGTCTGTACCCCTGAGAAATAGTGGACAAAACCCATGGATGTACTGCGCATGCGCGCCACTGGACTGACTTGGCCGTGAGTGGGCTGAACACACCCTGCGGTGACGTCACCTCCTTTACCTGGAGGGAGCGGCCTTCCCTGGGTGGAGCGTGAGCTCCCCCTGCTGGGATCATGGGGCCATGACATGGTTTTGTTTTTATTTTGTTTTGGGGGAAGCATTTCGGCCTCGGCCCTTGGCCTGGCTGCGAAAACACAAACTTTATTTCTTTGTTCACTGAACTGGGTAGAAGTGCTTGGTGACACTGTATTACCTGCATTCCCCGGTACTCCTCCCCTTGAACGTGAGGGGGGAGAAACTGCAAAAGTACCTCTGGAGAACTGGAAAGTGCCAGGGACTTTGAAACATGCACTCGGGGGTTCAGTCCGACCTCCACCTCCCTTCTTTTCTTTGAAGATGGAGGGGAGGGAGAAGCAAGGCCGGTTAGGTCGTACGCTTCTTCTTCCCTTCCCCGGGGTGGGACGGGCGGTTTCTTGCCGCCGTGGCAGCAAAGGAGTGTTTGCCCCATGGTTTGGGGTTTTCTGACCGAGGCTGCTGGTTAGTCTGCTGACTCGCTGCCTGTCTATGCGGTCTGGCACCTCCCTGTCTCCCCCTTACTGCTGCGGCTGTAGCAGCAAAACCAGCCCTGGGTACTTGTGGGGTACGAGGGATGTGTTTTCGGGGTAAACAGAGGTCAAAGGCTTCACCCTCTTGTTTCCTGAGGGTGCTGGTCTCTCTCATTTTTTGAAGAGCTGGGCCAAACAGACCTTTGGCTGGGTCATATGCCGCATCCATTACCTCTGCCTTCTGAGTTTCGCTGAGGCCTGAGAGATTTAACCACAGGGCCCTCTCACCTGAGACGGCAAGGCCCATTACACGTCCGCAGCCTTGTACTGCACCGCGAGACGAGCGTAGGATGAGATCATTAACAACACAAATCTCATCCCATAGGGCTGGGTTAGGTGACCCTGAGTCCAGCTGCCCGCCCATCTCCTCCAGAATCTCCGCCTGGTACGCAGATAGCAGAGTCATAGCATTTAGGGAGCATACTGACTGTGCTGCGTAGCGATACATTCTCTGCAAAACGGAGGCAGTGAGGCGGTCCATTTTACTAGGCAGGGAGATGTTTGAGGAAGCTGAGAGAGAGCGTCGGTTTGGGTGGAGGTGATAAGCCACTGACGGCTCCACTTCTGGGGGTCCAGCCAGACCTAGCTCTCCCATCCACTCGATTTCCAGTTTTGAGTTGCCCTTGGTGGGAAGCTTACTCTTAAACGGACTGGACCAGTATCTACCCATTTCTTTCATGCAGATAGGCACTGCTGGCAGAAGTTGTTTTGATGGCGGTTGGGCTGGTGGCAGCCTTTTACCGTCATACAGGTCTCTTTCTCCCCCTGTAGCATCCTTGGCTGCCGGCCATTGTATGCCCAACTTGGACGCGGCCCGTTTGCGTTTATTTTACAAGTCGCTGTCCACTGGGGGGACAGCTTCAGATGCACTGGGGGGTCTGGATTGTTGGACAGGAAATGTGGAGTCATCCTCCTCATCATCCTCCATTTCATCCAAGTCGAGGCAGTCAGAGTTGGCATCGCCCTCTGCGTCCTCACCACCCGGCTCCACCTCGAGGAGGTCCTCGAAAAGTGGAGGCATTTCTGGGCACTCAACATCCATCATGTCCGCCCAGCTGGAAGAGGCTCGCGGCATATGGGTGCTGGTCGCGGCTTCTGGGGCGGTTCCTGATAAGCACGGGTCCTGCTTAGTGGATACCGCCACTCTGAGCCTCCTTTCCCGGGCCTTCTCAGGCATTGACGCACAGTGCAGACATGACTGTGGGTCAGCCAGCGATGCCTGAGCGTGTTTAGCGCCCATGCAGGATATGCACATAGGATGAGGGTCCCTGCCCGAGATGGATGCCCCGCATGACGCAGGGCACAGGCGGGATGCAGCCTCTTTGGCTTTCGGTTCCGACCCTTTGGCGGGGGTAGCGGCCGACATGGCAACTGGCAAGGGAAAGAAATATATGAACAATTAGCCGCACTTAGCGTTAGCCTGACGGTAAATTGCTCCAGTGAACGGGGTTTAGCCCGCTAACTGTGTACCGTAAGAGTTCGCTCGTCGTGACACGTTAGCAGAACTCCGGGTATTCGGCTCGACTAGCAAACGAATGCTAATCGAGACCCGGTAGGCTCGCTGTAACGCGTTAGCCTGAAAGTAATAATTACAATTACCGACGATCCCGGTAACCAAATACCGAGTAGTCGGGAGAACAGCTCGCCTTGACGCGGACACTGTCACTTATATGTAGCGTCTAAATGTACTTCTCACGAAGTACTTACCCAGCAAAATCCAGACTAGAGCCAGGAACTGCGTTCGGCGACGTGTCCTTAACGGGTCGTCTGTGAACTGTTGAGCAGCAAAAATCCAAGCTAGCCAAGATAAGCTGAGGGAGCTATAGTTTCTTCACGGGAAGAAAGCGAGAATGATTTGCAAGGGGCGGTCGACTGTGGTAACATGAGGGGGCGGGGCCCCGGCACAGTTCGACCTGTCTGTCACTGACAGACGTGGTGTCATTGGAGCTTCCTTAGTTGGCCACGCCGAGGCGATTCCCATAGTGAAACACCGAACGAAGTTAGAAAAAGAACTAATTGAGATCAAAGCAAATACTTTATAAAGTGAAATCCAATGTAGGCTGGTCTGGTCAAAGGCTTTCTGCCAATTAAATCCCAAAGATACACTGTTACAGCATTATTTTTTCCCCTCAATTTAATAAAGAGAAAATATAATGTCATGAAAAAAATCAAGAGTTACGGATGAAACTACGGTTCTATAAATCCTGGAGGACGACGAACGGGATGAAATATAACTCCTACATCAGGGGTATTCAACTAAAATTCCGCGAGGTCCAGTTCGAGAGAATTTCCTCATGCAAAGGTCCGGAACATCCCAATAATGTCAAATTTGTGCCATATGTATTGAAGTAGCCAACAGTTGTATTAACGTCTATATGTAGTCAACAACTGACTGTAAAATAAATAAAGTTCAATTAATTAACATCTAAACAATATTTAATATTACAGATTTCCTTGAATAATTATAAATAATACATACTCTAATAATACATAAATTATCATATCTTATTTCAAGGCAAATAAAGGCTGGATTTAAAACAGAAAGCTTTTGAAAAACATGACTATATAAATTAAATTAAATAAATCATGTTAGAAAGATTAATTTAACTGAATTGTCTTGCAGCTTCAAATTCAGTTTATTCGGGCATCTAGTGATGTCAATCCAAAGAGCCAATATATTATATCCTTGTTTTCAAAAAAGATAAATGTGTTTGCATGGACTTCATCTGTGGTTATTAACCCACTTGTTTCAGCTCATTTCTCCTCTCTGTTAACATTATTGTTGGTCAGTTAATTCATGTGTTAGGATTCTGATCATATTAATTCATGTGTTAGGGTTCTGATTATATTGGCCTCTTAGGTTTATTTTTCTGGGCCTTAATCTCTGATGTGAGTCGGTCCGTTTGCTCTAAAGATCTGGTTGTGGGAATAATACACATTTAAGTCTGTCCATTCCTGGTTCAAGGCTCTGGTTAAGATGTCCACATTTCTCTTTTGGAGCGCCAAGTGAAATAACTTCTCTGACTCACGTACTTTTCAAACTATCAGGTCTCTCCCGTCGCTCCCGTGTGTGCGAATGTCTTACTCGAGTCGAGGGCGGGGCTTAACGCAATACACACATGTGATTGGTCGAGTAGGATCAAGTGACAGGATTTTCAAGGCGTGTGATTGGTCGGAGTGTTTCCTGGACCGCTGAACGAGAGCCGTAAAGGCAGGAAAAGCTGCGCCGGTGAAATAGAAGCGATCCACCAACAGTTAATAATTTGGTAATAATAATTGGTTTTCGGTCCAGGGTCCAGAGACAACGGCGTTTGGGTCCGGACCCGGACCGCCAGTTAGTGACCCATGTCCTACATCATGCTTCTGCATAGTCTTCCTCAATTAGTAGATTCACATTTTCTACAGACATGTCCTTTTTTAAGATACTTACATTTTCTTCTGTAAATTCTTATATTGTAGTTTGCTCTGGACAGTGGCTGTACACTGTGAGGATAACCCTTTACTCTCTTAAGAGCCTGAACTTCCTCCCAACCCAGACAAAAAAACAAACCAAAGAAACACTGCAACATAGGTCTGTCAGTCATCTAGTCCGTTAAGTGCATAACTGTTTACAGAGCTCTGCACTGAACTGCACATATATAATTTAAACTTGATCCTGAGAGAGTTCCTCAGAGTTTCAAAGTGTGCCACTGCTCTGTGCATTTTTTATATTTGTTGGGCCTCCTGGAGCTACGGCTATATGGCCGATTACCAATCACCTCACCTGTCTTTTTCTCAATTAGACGCTCACGGCTCCGAGTACATTTATCCAGTGGATGGGAAATGAACAACAATAACAACCAGTGCAAAAAGAAAAAAAAACAATCCGCCCTTGTTCCCTCCGCACAAAATAACAAAACAATAATCAGAGTTGATAGACATTGTGATCTCGCTGTTCCCGACCGTCTGGGCTCTCAGATAATATTGTCGAGGACTTCCTCCCCTATTTTCTTTACTCCTCGCTCAAACTCTTGACGGGGGAGAATAGAGATGGTTTTACGGTGAGTACATCCCATATTATCTCCCCTCGGAGAACACCTTGTTTTGAAGCCCCGTCGGCTGATAGGCACTTTGCCGGGAAAGAACGCGGAGTGAAAAGCTTTGAAAGTCGAATATGGATGAATAATTAATGCATTTGACTTGGGAGAACAATAGTATGGAATAAAAGAAAAACATTAACATGCTTCTAACGGCAAAAAGCTGGTGCGGAGGAGGAAAACAGGAGGATACAGGAGCTGAAGGAGAAGCCTCCAGGGTGAGGAAAGGGTATCCAAAGTGCCTTCCGAAGAATTCCGTCGCTATTGGCTTACACCTGTGGTTCCTAATATAACGTAATCCGACGTTCCCCCCACAGCTCTGTGGGATTAACCGTGCCCCTTTATTGACACCAGCTGTCATGTCCCAGGTGTGTTCCTATGAATTGATTATATAAAAGTTGATATAACAGGAGACGTGACATTTTATACAGTCGATACTTTGGTTGGGTTAAATATTTTCAACTCACAATTTCTAATGTTTATCTATCTATTTTAATTCTTTGCAAGCTGTATCCACTTATTCTAGCATGCTAACTCGTTTTATTCACTCTCAGGCCCCGCCTACACGGATATATATATTTTGTAAAGTGGATATTTTTCTCTCTGTTTTGTCGTCCACACCCAGTCATAGTTTTAGGAAAATGGATATTTTTAAAAACGCCTTCTTTGATGCAGATTTTCAATAACGCCAGGTTACTTTGTATCTGTGTGGACATGTAAAACGAAGGCTTCTGGGAAACAATGACGTCATCACCCCAATTCGGGCATGCCCATTTCCCGTAATGACGGGATATTTCCCAAGTCGTACCATGGATGTGGCCTTGTTATGAAAATGTAGAGAAAAATGTCAGTTCGAAAAAATAATATCTATATATGTGTAGACAGGGCCTATATATTTTTATATTCGATTTCATCTAATCAAATGAGCTGCTACACAATCTTTGCCCCCGAGCATCTGCTGAAGTACCAACTGAGGTATCAGTACCACTGGTTGGGAAGAAATTCATCACGATTTATGCATCACAGGCGCATTTTACATTTTCCCACTTGCAGACACATGTACACACCCACACGTACAGTACCAACCATAAACACACAGTGGGTTATCCTTTATGCATGCTCGGAAACTTTGGCATGCTGGAGATATGGCGTCTTGAGAAATCCTCTCTCGGATAAGCCCTCTCTGTCTCTTATACAAAAACACACACAAGCGCACACACACACCATTGGCTTGATATAAACTTGATAACGGCGCGGACACGCACGCACACTCACACTCACACTCACACACACACACACACACACACACACACACACACACACACACACACACACACACACACACACACACACACACACACACACACACACACACACACACACACACACACACACACAAACACACACACAGACCCTGTAACATCTGTCTAATCTTCTGTCGAACATGGCGTATGGAGCTCGCTCCACCATCGAGACGCGGGTCCGGGGACGATGTCGAGGCTGCGTAAGGCCTCGGGCTTTTAGCCGCGGCTCAGGGAGCGAGTGAGCCGCTGCTACCTCCAACAGACTCCCAGTAATCCCCTAAAAACATGAAATCCTTGACATTTTGGCAGATTTCCAATATACAAATGTAATATCGCCTCGTGAAATTTAAATTGGGATTTGATAGATCTGACTGCAACCTGAGTTTATGCAGCTTTTGTGTGTGGTCCGTTTGTGGGAAGAGAGGGTAAGTCAGGTCAATGCAATTATGTAATGTGCAGCACAACAAACCAAGACGAAAGGCTGTGGGGGATTTCGCAACATGTCCTACTCTTGACACATGTAATTTCTGTGCATGTGTGTGTTTTGTGCAGGAACATAAAAGGAGGTGTTAATCACTAGTTCTCACCTGTGTCGGGTGTCCCGGTTCCTGATTATAAGCCATAACGGAGTGTTTAAAAAGGAGAAAAGAGAAGGTAAAAAAACAATCATTTATGATGCTAATGAGAGTCACTCAGAATTTCATAGGCTTCAATGAGTCAATTTTCCCCTCATAAAATGGGATTAGGGTTGATTTAGAAGCCTGTATTGTTTCACATTAAATATTTACCTAAACAGGAAGCTTTTTACCATTTCCTCCCAGAGGACAGGGAAGTATCAAATACAAACACTATGAAACCTTCGTCTGAACCAGAAATATTAGTCAGAGATACAATAATAACATAGAATGAGAGAGTAAAGTTACATAAGGAGAACACTTTACAGGACAAATGACTGTGCAATCCCATCGAGATTCTACGCTTCAGAAAATACAGAAATAGAGAATGTAGCGCCTGCAGCACAGTAGGAGATATCATCGTCATAATCCACGGCAGAAGGAAAAAATATCTTTGTTTCACAGCAGAGACTTTCACATCCTTAAGAGGTAGATTAGGGCTGTGATGTCTGAATCTCGCGCACTCTGCTTTTGCATGAAGACAACCTTCAGATCATATTCTGTTGAGATCAAACAGATCACAACGCAGATGCCAAACCAAAGCTAATGCCACACTAACCCACATCAGCTGAGCTAATTTGGTTCTAATTGTGCCCGACTCAATCCGATGCTCAAAATCCCACCGCTTACTACCCGCTGTGGGAGATCCAGTCTACGCTTATCGCACGCGTACGCAACGAGACCGGGACTCTCACTTGAGCTCCAGTATGGTTCTGGTGTATCCGTCGGGATGGACCCTGCGGATGAAGTTGAAGTCCCCCACGTAGAGGGAGCCGTCGGGGCCGCTGGCCAGCGCCACGGGGGCAAACAGCATCATGTCCCGGGCGGCGCCGCTGCAGCTCGGACCGCAGGGGACGCTGCGGTAAAAACCGTTCCCCATCACAGTGCTGATGACAGGAGGCTGCTGGGAGAAGAAGACGTTCTCTCCGTTTCCCTTGTGAAGGATTCCTGGGGAGGGGAGGAAGGAATGCGATAAATACCTTAAAAAGGCGGCGATGACACATTTCTATCGGCTTCTCGCTACAGGTGATCGGATCCTGCATGAGCACAATATTTAATGCCAAAGTTTGAACCGTTTTGGCTATTTCATGTGACAGATTTTCTGTATTTTATGGTTTGAAGCATGGTAGACATGTAATGTCTACCTGCTGGTGCCATCCGACCGTTGCAGCTCATCCAGAATGCTGCAGCTCGACTGGTCTTTAACCTCCCGAAATTCACCCACACTACTCCGCTCCTCCGCGACCTTCACTGGTTACCGGTGGCCGCCCGCATCCGCTTCAAAACATTGGTACTGGCGTACCGTGCAACGAACAGATCTGGTCCAGTCTACATCCAGGACATGGTAAAACCTTACACCCCAACTCGTGCGCTCCGCTCGGCTTCTGCCAATCGGCTTGTAGCTCCGTCACTGAGAGCTAAACACTCAACAAAGTCTCGACTGTTCTCTGTCCTGGCTCCTCGATGGTGGAATGAGCTCCCCATTGACATCAGAACAGCAGAAAGTCTCTACATCTTCCGTCGCAAACTAAAAACACATCTTTTCCGACTATACCTTGAATAAAGGAAGTAGCACTTTAGTAGCACTGAAACGGCTCTTACTGATAGCACTTTGTAGTTGAACTTTTTGTCGAAATTGTACCTTCGTGATTCTTGTTCTGATTCTTGTTGTAAACGGTAGAATGCACTTATTGTAAGTCGCTTTGGATAAAAGCGTCAGCTAAATGAAATGTAATGTAATGTAATTTGGAAAACAGTGTCACCCGCTCCTCTGCACACGAGTTGTGAACGAATATTCTAAAATTGATTATATATTCGAATAGTAAAAAACAGAACAGATATAAAAAAATTATAATTTATGTAAAAACAACCCCCAGCACTACTGTGACTGTCTGCCTCGCACGCACTGAATGTACCGCATGACGCTGGACCGACAACATCACTTTCATTAACTGGAGATAAAATGTTTTTACCCAGAATCCCCCCTGGAAGCGAGACGTGAGCTGCATGTGAGCTCTCTGTGATCCACACACTGACTCCGTCTCCGCTAAACGTTTGTCAGCAGCAGCTCCTGTTGAGCCGAGTGGACAGCAGCTCTCTAACCTCCACCTGGCTGACTGACAGCAGACGTTGACTGAACCGAAATAGTTTTCACATCAGCTCCACGGGGAGACATCACCAGGCCCATGCTATTGATACATTTATTGGGTTTCCCCCGCCCAGTAGTAGTTGTGCCTCTGGGACAGTTTGGCCACAGTGCCATGGACGTCATGCGGAAAAAAAAAAGATATTTATATGTATTTGTTATTAGAACGTAATTGTTGGCCAATTTTGACAGGCATTCTCGCAATATTTTCATCTAAAGGTGATGAAACCACACATTTAGTAAGAACCGTATCATGCTATCGGTACTTGAGTAAGGGATTCAATATCGTATTTATTTAGTTGGTTTGTTGGTACTAGGGATGAGGTAACCCAATCACCAGAACCTCTGCATTTTGCTATCTTTAATTGAAAAGACAGTAATAGAAATACATAGAAATAGAAATATTTTTGACATTGTTGAATGTAAAATAAAACAAACTAATATCTTGTAGCATTCAATTCTTTGTATATATATTTATTTGGGATATGATCATGTAATGTATTTGATTGAGTGTTGTTTCCTTAAAAAAAAAAAAAATATATAAAAATGAATCTCAAGTGTGACAAAAACAATAGACATATATCATGTTTTCTCTCACCACTGCGTATGTTGAGGGCGTGGTGTTTGTCCAGAGACCATCCTCCCAGGTTCGAGGGGATCAGTTCAAATCCCTGCATCAGAGCAGTCCTCCTCTCCCATTGGATGAAGCCGGGACACGCCTCGTATTCGTAGCCGACAGACACTGAAATGCACACACACACACACACACACACACACACACACACACACACACAAAAGATACGATGTTACTCGCATCAAAAAACCATGTTCTCTTGACCTGCTGTGTCTTAGCATGTTCAGCAAAATGGCTGTGTCTGTGTGTGTGTGTGTGTGTGTGTGTGTGGCACAGAACATCACAGCCAGACTTTAAACGCAAGCATCTCTCGCAAAACCGCAGCGTAATGAGGGGTGAGACGGATGAAAGGCCTTGGACGAGACCTCATCAGTCTGTGTGTTTGAGAGGGATCAGTGGGAAGTGGAAGCGTAATCAGGAGGAGCCCGTCTTCATGAAGGAGCCCTAGAATTAGCTGCTCGGCCTCTTAGTTGTAATGATACGCTGTGCAGCTTCCCACTACAACTAACAACTATCAACAGCTTTTTTGGGGGTGGGGGGGCGTGGCAGGCTCAAACGTGCCACTTCAGACTTGGAATACGCTGAAAAAAAAGGCAGCAGGTGACAAAGCTGTGAGAGATCTTAAAAAACATGTAAGCTCACAAGAATACACGCTTAAGTCTTCAGCCTTTTTAAGAAGTGGTGTTTTTTTGCAAGGGGGAGGGGCTACGTGTTGGCAGCCAGTTGCTTACTTTCACTTCCAACAGATGCAGTGCAACGTAGCATCCATTTAGCGTCAAGTTTCTGGCCAACTGACAAACGGTCCACCCTCCCTTTGGTTCCCAAATATCTGGCTCTTTAGCGGCTAAATGTGACGTTCACAAGCTAGTGAATCTTAAGTGGCTTCATTATTTATTTTTGTTCTTTTGAAGTGAAACCAGCTGCCTGTTGTGTCTAATAGTTGGCAGCCTGTAAAAAATACATACAGTGAGCTGAAGGTCACTGAAACCTTTTCTCTTCGTCACAAGTTAAAAACTACACTCAGTGGTTTGATCATTTGTTTGTGTGAAAATATTGATGAGCGCTGCTTAAGTAAGTCTTTTATTCCTACCACATGCAGAGTTTTAGATTGCTGGTGAGAAAGGCTTTCGTTTTGAAGCCCTTTCACCTTAAGGAAGCTGGTCCTTCTCTCTCTCGCGCCGCATGTTCTCGGCTCTCCGACAGACGTTGGGATGGAGAGTAAGTATAAAGCAACCGTCCTAAATCCTAAACATTTCACCCACAAAAACCCAAAACACTAGTTTTACGAATGATTAAAGTAGTATTAAGTTCAATACAGTGAGAGGTCAGAAAAATTAATTTAAGATAATGATATACTGAACAGTTTAGGCGTCTGACACAAGCGTGCGAGCTGTCGCTGTCAATCACTGATCTCTCTCTTTACTTGAGTCATTGTGAACTAACGTGCCTGCGAATCGGTGGGCACCCAAGGGGAACCGGGGAGCAAAGCCAGAATAAAGACCAGTCGAGGCGGCGGAATACGCAAGTAGGGCGCTCACATTATGTACAAGCTCAGGAGATTCCCTTTAAGAGAAACTCTCGGCAAGGCGCACATCGCCGACTTAAATTTTCAACTCTGTGGTACAATCGATGAAGTGATTTGGGAAAATAATAGGTGATTTGGGACAGTGGGGCTTTGTGAAGGAAAGAAAAAGAAACAGTAAAGTGTTGGACAAAACTTCTTAGTCCAGGAACTATTGCTTAATTACATTCATTTGTTTCAATTGTGTGTGTGTCTTACGCTCTGATAGGCCTGTGATCTTGAGTTTCTGAAGGACGAAAACAGTCCCGAGAGGTACTAAGTAGTCAAATACCGTCTTTAAAATGTAACATACTGTGGAACTTCTGATCCTTCAAGTCACATTGCACCCCCCTTGAAGAACCCCTTTCATGGCCTGGAAACCAATCCATCCTTATGAAAATGCATCAAAGGTTGCCATAAATACATCGCCGTCAGCGGGGACACTGTCCCGTAAAACGAAATAAAAAGAAACAACCTACAATAACGCTGATTTTATTTGAGGAACAAGGCTTTTCCAGGACAAAACGGGCAAAGCAATCTCAAAGGGACAGTGCCAGTGTTTTGAGAACGGCCTCACAACCGAATATTACCGTGGCTATATTACAAGACTCGACACACACACACACACGCACACACACACACACACAAACAATACCCATGCACACGATAATACATGAATGCACACTCAATATCTCACAGGTGAAAGCTTTCATTCCCCTCTGCTGAAGCCTCAGGCAATGTGTTCACCCCAGCAAACAGAGCATGATCTCCCTTCCTCTTGTTCTCGCCGGCTCTGTGTGAGCACATGGAGTGTGTGTGTTTACGTGTGTGTATGTGTGTGTGTGGACGCTCACACGTGTCAACGGAGGCTTGTTTGTGTTGTTGTGCCAACAAAGCTCCGGGATGGATTAGCGCAGCAAGGGGGCTGAAGCCTCTAATATTTAGTGACAAATGTGGTCATTTAGAAGAATACACATTTTTTTGTATTATCTAACATTACTGCCTTCCCCTCAGCTAAAGTTTAGGAGGAGCTGCTATACATTAAGTTGCTGCATCCAAATAACAGCCCAAAAAATGCACTTAAAGTATCGGCTCCATGGGAAACAAGGGCCGAGCATCCAGTGAGAGTGAGGCTGCACGTCGCTGTACGTCCACACACGTGTCTTTGGTATCGTGTTATAACCATATATAAACGTCTTTATAATAATAATATTACTTATACAGCGTTTTTAGTCACTTTATTAGTGAACACGCATCCATGCAATCTTCTTTGAAATCACACAAAACCCTGTATTTATGCTTTGCTCGTCTTTCCGCTTTTATTCTACGTTTTTTCTGCTGCTGGGTTAGTGGCATTATAGCCATCAAAGAGCGATTCCTACCGGCTGTGTTATCGTAGACAGTTAGTGTATACTGAAGGCCTTTCCTTTCCTTTACTAACTCTTTACATCTGAAGGCAACAGCTATCTGCTCCATCTGCAGCCTCTAACTGGAGGGGTGTGGCTCAGCTCATCATCCTGCTGCAGAATGACCGCTGTGCCCGTC
This sequence comes from Cottus gobio, assembly GCA_023566465.1. NCBI lineage: Eukaryota > Metazoa > Chordata > Actinopteri > Perciformes > Cottidae > Cottus > Cottus gobio. The sequence goes on from CM042216.1 coordinate 12,839,282, forward strand.
CGTGTGCAAATCTGTCCTTTGTTTATTATTCGACTGCAAATAAACAGGCGGGTTGGTGCCAGACAGCTTCATGAACAATTGTGGATCACTTAGAACTTCTCTCTCGGCTAATAACTCCCTCAGGAGGACGGACCTTCCGGCCAGTCTCTATTCAAAGCCCTGTGTAACCCGGGGAAATGGCTGCCTGCTGTTGAGCGAGCACGTTATTAATTCTAATATAGGCTGCAGAGATTAGAGACAGGTTAGGGATTGTTTTTTTTGGTCCCGGAAACAAAAGCCTGTCATTTTTTTATATCCCGATTATATTTGTGGGCCATAACCAGGATTTCATTTATGTTGCAGGATGACAATGTTTGTGCGTTATTATCAAACGTTCAAAAATAATTTGGGGGAAAAAACAAAACGACAAAAAACTTGACCGGGTGTAAAATTCTACTTTCGCTCTGTTTATGGCACTACTGTGGTGTTGAACTGCAGAAGCATTATACGGCTCAAAGTGTGTGGACAAATAAAATCGCACACTATTACCCACGAAAAACGAGTTGACCAGCCGATCGTCAACATGTCCGGCTCAGAGGATCCGATGTCTTTGGCAGTTTATCCGAGCAGCCGTGTTCATGTTTGAAACTCTGCAGACAACGAGTCTCCTCTGAGGAAGGCTCACCCCAGGACTCTCAAATGGGGACGGCTCGCTGTTTAAAAGGGGATGAAAGCGGTGACTGTGATCGGCCTCCAACGCACCCCTCTAATTCTCTCTGATCACCCCAAACGCAGCCTGGCCACGGAATCACCAAAAATGTGTTTGGCCTCTCCTGATGGGCCGGGCGCACCTGACTGTGACCGGGGATCTGCTGCGTTCATGAAAACGAAGCCCTCTGTGTCCTCCTTGAGCACGCAAAGCAACAACAAACCCGAAAAAAACACATATATTTAATATTTAACCTTTTTTTCCCCCCACAACTCTACTGCAAAGAATGCACATCTGTCACATCTTGCCTCTTCTAAACATAAATACACGCATCCATGTAAGCCGCGGCCCAAATGCACGTATCCAGGGCGGCATCCTCCCGCCCCCTGAAAATATGATCCCGCGCATGGCAGGAAGTAAAGAGAGGGAAGGACCAGGGCAAACTACAGTTGAGAAGGAAGAACAAGAGAGGGCCAGAGGGAAGACTGGACAAAAGCAATGAAGGAGATCAGAGAGAATGGAGTAAATAACAAGGGAAGAAATGTGAGTTCAGTAGAGGACAAAAACACAGGAAAACACAGTGAGGGTGGAGGAAGGCAGGAGGCGAGGGGAGGGGGTAAGAGGGGCCAGGGGGAGGGAGGGAGGGAGAGAGGGATTTGGTTCAGCAAAGCAGGGCAAATAAAAAAATAACAAAAATAAACAGGATCGTAGGAGTTGAGAAAAGGTGAAAGATCAGGAGCGAGCTGGAGCAGATGAAATGCAGCTCGGGCAGATAAGGAGTGGAGGAGATGGATCAGGAGGAGAGAAAGCCTCGGGCCGAGAGATGCAATCTTTGTACGAGACCATACACTCGAGTGGACAAAGCTTCTTGTATGCCTGCCATATCTCAGCTCTTATAGAAAGCTCTTTCTCGCAGCTGCACTGTTTGTCTCCAACCTTCCACACGAAAACAAAGTGCCAAAACATATTAACATTATATCCAGTATGTCTTATTCTGTGGTGCGAGAGGGCATCGGGAAAAGAGGGTCATCTCCCTGTCATGGCAGGTGATGTCTTTACTCCAGCCATTCGCCGGTCCGTTCTCTCTTCTCCGACAGCTCCGGTCCACTCGGCCGTCTGTCTGAAGGTCGCGGCGATACAGAGTCGAAACCGCTCGCTGTTCCCCGTTCTCATGCCTCATGATATCTAAACTGAAGTGGACACACATCCTTTCATTCTGGTAACTATGCAGTTGTCAAACCCACTACGAAAGAAAGTAGCACTAAGTATTTACTATCTCCAATCTCTCCCTTCCCAGCGTTAAAGCGTCCATTAGCAGCAGGCTGATCACCTCCTGAACGGTCACACATTTACAGGACGGCTTCCAATCAGGCGTTTGTGCAAACCACGGTGCTGAAGCAGCCGCTCAAAAGACGTCAGCGTTATTTGGGGGAATGATACAGTTTTACGGCGTTGTTTGTTGGCGGATTGGAGCGCTTGACGCAGTTGATTAAAACATCGTATTGGGTGGTGGTTTTCTTGCGCTTTAACACCACGTCTCACTCATTCGTTCACACACTAATGGCAGTCCATCAGGACCATGTAATCCTTCGTACTCCACAGGCACAGCCTGTTTGGGGTTAGGCGGCCGGCCCAAGAGCTCATCAACATGGACTGGCAGAGCCGGGGATCGAACCGCCATTCCTGTGACTGAGACAATGTCGATGCCGCCTACTTATTTACTAGGTTTGAATCCAATTTCAAGGGAAGACGTTTCACTGGCTCCGTCAGCAGTTCTATGTCTCTACATACTGAGCTGTGCAAGTATGTTTTCCCATTAAATCCTGAGCTCTGTTTTAAGGAATAGATACATATTTTGGGCGAGATGCTCATTCGTTTTCTTGTACATAGCTGGGTGAGAAGATCCATAACCTATGTGTATGAAATATGCAACGAGAGCAAACAGAGGGAAACAGCTAGCCTGTCTCTCTTCAGAGTTTACAACTCTTTCCATTAACACCTCTAAAGCTCACTGATTACTAAGTTATGACATGTTTGTTCAATCCACACACAAACATAAGAAAGAAAGAAGACAGAGAACAAGTGGATGTGTTCGATGGGGAGCGAGTAGGTTACCGCAGACATGGTCAGTGTCTTACACCCTGTGGCCACCAGTACCCTCCCCCTCCCCTCCCCCACACCCACACACACACACACGTTTAAAATAGAAATAAGAAAACATTCGGATTAAGTCCTCTTGTATTTGACATTCTACCTACCAGTTGCGTGAGTGAGGCCCCAGACCTCCTGGCCATAAATATCAGTCTTGTTCCAGACCAGCCGGTGGACCAGGCCGGGCCCAGCGGGATACCAGCGCTGGTACAACCTTCCCTGGACCGATGCGCGGACGTGCACCTTGGAGAGACCGCCCAGTGGGGAGATTGGGGACAACAGCGAGGGAGGTGTGAGGAGGATCCTAAGCAGAGAGAGGTAGCCCGCGGAGCGGGTGCTCAAATAGCTCAGCTTCAAAAAGGCTCCGGGGATTGAAACTTCCTCCTGCACCGCCTAGGGAGAACGAGAGAGGGAGCAGAGCGAGAAACACAAGTGGAGAAATGATATAAGAAAGAAAGGTGTTGTATCATTACTTTGTTTTCTTTAATAATGAGCTGACAGGCGGGTTCAGGAACACACAGCTCGCACAGTAAAGTGCAGGGAGCACCCGAATATGTCACGATGAAGAATGTTTCCATGTATATTTTTTTATTTTTTTAACTGAATGAATAATGATATCTGTCCGCATCCATGGGGGTTTTCTTTTTAAGAAAATGTCTATATCGTAAATCCTTATAAACTAGCAAATAAAAAGCCATGCTCATTTCTCTAATAAACGGTAAACTAGCTGCTGCAGCAAACATGGATTCATCCTGTACGCTATTTCTCTTGGCTGGAATCCGATACTGTTTGAGTACCTTAAATCAAATTATCTCTAAGACGACTATCTCCGGCACATTTTTCCTCTGAAGTCTAAAGGCTTAGGTTCCATTTTTTTTTTACACAGGTGAACACGGTGGGCGTTACAAAGCTTACAGGGAACACTAAGTACTGCTCTTCCAGTTCTTTTTTTTTTGCTGCCTTGTTTGTTCTGAGGTGTTATTTGTCATGAGGATAAGATGTTCCTTCATTTTGACTATGTGTTCATTCCCAATCTCATCGGATTTTGAAAAATGAGCTTGAACTTGTGCAGATGATGTGATGTGTAAGCAAAAAAGGACTCTGCTTCGCCACAAAAGGATCGTGTTACCAAGGCACACATCGGGTATGGCATTCTATTCAGCCCATCACGTGTCCAGGTAACAAGACGACAACTCTCTGTGTCCCGGGAATTTTAGTTGGTACTGAAATGAGGTCGCGTGGTTTTGGTTACTATGAAAGGGAAAAAAAATGTAAAAAAATAAAATCTTTGGGAGTCACGTCGGAGGGTAAATATATAATCACCAGTCTGACCTCCACACCTGACTTTCAGCCACCTAATTTGCTTTTGTGGTGGGGAAGGATAGGGATGGAGTGCTAATTTGCATTTAGCTCATTCCTTATTTGCAAGATGCAAATAGAAATTGAGCTAAATTTGCAAAACCCAGTGAGACAGGGCTAGTTTGTTGCTGAGCTGTAACAAATTGAGCCAGAGCTTCTTTCTTACTGCCTGTCGTCTGTAGACATGAAGCATTGCATCGTTACACTATATATAGACTAGTGACGACGTGCTGGCTCTGCCTGCAGATCCCTGATGCTGAGCCACCCCCTGTTGCGACATTCATTTTGTTTATTCAAAGTTTATTAATACTGAACATCCGCCAAGTGTCAAGTAGATGCAAAGGACATACCAACAGAGATTACTCGCTTGGCCATTAGACTTTCTGATTGTAGTGAGATAGTTTCGTACCTGCAGCTCCGGCACTGCCGGCCCCTTCTCCGCACACGCTCCTGTGTATCTGGGGAGCGGGTAGGGCAGGACCAGCGGGTAGGGACTCAAAACACTCCGGATGTCACACATGGGAGTTTGGGCTTCCTCCCTGGACATGGTCACCTGATCCAGAACCAGAAAGTTGTTGTTTGGCGTCCAGATGGTGCGCGTCTGCGGCAGGAAGGGTGGGCGCTGGAACATCAGGGTCATAGACATCGCGCCCAAGGTCACCAGGTCAAAACTAGAGTCGAATGACAGTAAGACAGAATACGATTGGAGTGCAAGAAAAAACTAAAAAAGTAGCAGATATTTTTCTTCTTTTTGTATATTTTGTGTGTGGATGTCTATACCTTCCATCCTGCCTGCTGATAGTGTAACCATACTCTGGATGCTGTGGGAAGGTGATGTTGACTCCAACCAGAGGCGAGCCGTCCAGCAAGGCGACGCTACCTCGAATCACAGCTACCCGGCTGGAAAAAACAGACAGGAAGCCGAGAGAGAGCGAGAGGTAGACACACCAAGAAAGGAGAGAGAGACGCCTGGTTTACAATGATGGAACATAATGAATGTTTGAAGAGAGAGGCATATTGTGCCGAGCGACCTTGTGCGTGCAGAAATAGCAAAACTGCATTTATTCTGCTCAGTGCAATTCTCTTCTTTAGCATGACAAAATCTGCTGGATTGCCAGGATACAAAGACCATAAATATAGCTTCACCCACGGTAAAACCTTTCAACACCCTGTCACATAAAGAAAAAACTTCTGCATCATGTTTATATTACAGTGACAGTGGTACCTGCAGCAGAAAGGGCTGTGTTGTTCTTTAAATAGACCTTCAACTATCAGTCACAGCCAGAATATTTAGAAATATCCATCTTGATTTTGCAGGTAAAGTGTGAAATACACTCCTTAAATCTGAAATAATCGTTGCAATGGTCAAATGAAGACAGACTGGACACAACACCTGTGATGTACGCACACAATATGCGTACACACACACATTCATTGACAGAGCCTATCTGTTACTCCAGAAGAGGGATAAATGAAGGACGGCGAGGTTTCTCCGGGTGGCTGCGTTGCCCCGTTTGTTACTTCTGTCCTGAAAGCTGCCATCGATTTCTCCTCTGAAAAACTGCCACATAATTAATTTATTTGTTTATTCTACAAGTGAACCGAGGAGGGACACACACACACACACACACACACACACACACACACACTTTGCCATATTTCAAAGAGGCATCACCGAACCGAACCTTCTAGGACATCATCTCAGCGGTGATGTAAATTTTCTCTGTTAGATGGAAGTGAGAGGCCGCTGAAAAATTAATGGGGACACCCGTATGACTGGTGAAATCGAATGACGTTAATATATAACAAACAAATACTCTAATGCAGTTGTAGCCTGACACTGATAGCCGGGGACGATGCGCTGCCGCGCGTCCGCTGATCTTCAGGGGAACACAGATCACTAAGACGTGTGCGCATACATGAAAAGCCTCATTTACATGCAAACACACATGCTTTCATTAAACAAATAATAGACGACGGACGAACCGATGCATTAATACAGATGCATTTACTCCATTATCCGCACCTCCTGTCTTTCCACACCGACTATATAGGAAGGACGGCTCTAGGACACGGACGCGCTAAACAAACACATGAAGGTATTTGGCATGCATGGGCAAACAGAGAGCCCGCCGGCACACACCTGATATCAAAGGGCACGTCTCCGGGGAGAGAGTGTGTGGCCGCCTTGCCTAAGAGGAAGCGTATGCGGCGGTAGAAGCTGTGAGCGTGCGTGCTTGTGGGCGGCGGGGACGTGGTGGGGGGCAGCGGGCTCTGCTGCAGCAGGGCCAGGGGGTCGGCCGAGCCGTGACACAGGGGGTCGGAGCCGCAACTCAGCTGCTCGCAGCAGTCCGGGTCCACGCAGTCCATGAGGCCATCTAAAACAGACAGGAAGTGAAACATTTATCAAATAACATCATTTAATTTGAATAAAATACAAACACACACACACACACACACACACACACACACACACACACACACACACACACACACACACACACACACACACACACACACACACACACACACACACACACACACACACACACACACACACACACACACACACACACACACACACACACACACACACACACACACACACACACACAACATTTATTTTTATGAGGAGTTGGTTGTTTAGAGGGGTGCTTGAATTGACACAGTTAATATAGGCAAGACATTAACATCTTTGTGCACAGCCAATAAAGGCTTTAATAGATTTAAGTGACTAAGATGCTGAGAACACATTTCTACTTTAAAGGCCAAGGTACTATATATATCCGCAGTGGAAAGACGTGAGGAAGACGCCATAAAGACCTGCCAAGAAGTCATTTTCACACCTCTTGGCCGGTGAGAAACTCTCCCGGAGTAATCTCATCAACGACGAGGAACTGCACATGCACCATCACGCCCACGAGTATCAATCAAACGAGAGCCATTAGGGGCCATCAGAGCACAATTATAGCATCCATTGTTATAAATCAGACCTGAATCTCCAGCATTATTTGAATGCGGTCCACAAAGATTCCGGGCGTAAACAATGAGCCGCGGATACGAACCAAGGCGGCAGGTAATGGGAGCCAGGCTGGCATTTGTGTTTCCTATTTCAAGCCTGTTTCTGAAAAGGCAGGAAGCCGTGCTGACATTTAAATGCATCTGACCACGGAGCAGGGAGCGAAAGGCCAACAATATTCTATTATAACCTCCTCCTACAAAAGGTAGCGGAGTACAATGGCTGATTTCCATAAGATTCACTACTTTAACTTAAAAGAACGGCATTAATTGAAATTCTAATATCACCATCATTAAAAAGGACACGCACGATTTTGAACATAGGTATGTATTGCATATGAATATGTATGAATACACTGTCTGGTGTGGAAAAATGCTGTTTTGTTTGGGGGGGGGGGGGGGGGTCCGCTCCACTCTCCCATCCAGGCGGAATAATTGAAACTCTTTCTTCAGAGTTCCTCTTTATTCTCTGATTACTTGTGATAGCATCTTTCCATCTCTGTCTATCTTTAGAGACAAAAAGATTGCTGCGAGAGACGGCTGTGAGTGCCGACGGTATATGTGCCAATTAAGGGAGATGGCTGAATTGTGCGATTGAAAATTATGGTATCTGAAAAGCTGTGCAGAGGTGTGAGGATAGCAAGATAAGAGGAGTGTAAGTGGTCTCCATAAGGCTTTGTTAGTGAGTCTCTCTCAGCAAATTCATCCCTGAACTGAACAGTTTGATACCAACAGTGCATTCACTTCATCAATATTCATACGGTCCCACAGAATGTACTGTATATTGCTTTTTGCACAGAGTGCTATTTATTGTAATGCAGAGAGAAAGCTGTCCGTTCCTCCACCCACTCACCACCTCGACCTCTAATTCCCTTTTCACACAATCAGTTAGCTTAGCATAAAGAATGGAATCGGGGGGCGCTAGCCTGGCTCTGCTCAAAAGGAAACACAATCTACCTACGAGGACCTCTGAAGCTCACCAATTTAAAATCTCATTTGTTTAATCCATACCAAAAACCCACTACAGCAATTTGTTGTTTTATTGAAGGGTTGTATGACTACTTCTTCGCCGGGTGCAGTGGCTTCCTGGAAGACTCCAGGAACCTGCCGTTCTTTACATCCAAGGGGGCAGCTGGATCAATACGATCGATCCTCTCATCTCGCTTTTTGCCGGAAAGTATATTTCCTTAATGTCGAATTAATCGTATCAAAGCTACATTCTTTGTTTTGGGAATTTAAAAAAGAATCTGTAGTCTCCAAATCCAAGCTGACATAACCTCCGATGACATCATTAGGGACACTTCAGATTTGATGATGCTGCAGAGCCACAGAAGGAATTATACAAGTTTTTTTTAAAGGTTTTCATGTAAAACCATCAGTGCCTAAGCTGCTGGCAGGCCTTGGTCCTGCTATGACTTGCTTATTTTATTCAGGCCCTACTTTATAGTCCACCAGACATTTCTTATTGCCTGGCTCGGAGGTTATAATCCAGGGTAAGGGCCTGTATTTCATGTTTTGAGCAGCCGTCTACGCTGACTTTCTGAAGTGTCGGCTCAGTCAGTCATGCAGCTTTGGTAAACAATGTGCAGAAGGAGAAAAAAAAGAAACGGTTACATTGCAGCTATCAGCAGCACTCTGCACCAGCCGAAAAAAAGGACTGTAAAAAAAAAAAGTATGTATGCGTTTGAGGTTTCCCGCTGCTGTGTGCACCAATTCAAAAGCAAAACGTGGATCCATGGAATAACAACGAGGACGCTTCTGCTCTAAACAAAAGAGACACTACCTTGTTTGCTCTGACGGATTACAACACGGCTTAACGGGGACGTCCATGATGCATATTTGATGTTTTCAAATGCATGGGCACAGTTACTGAGCGACACACACACTGAGCGACACACACACCTCTCACCTGTCACCAAACACCTCGCAGCCAAAGCAGCAGCAATCTATTCTGCATGGTTTGCTGTATTTAGACTTGAGAAAATTTCTCAGAGTGCCTTTTATCCTAGCAGGTGGTATGCATATTAGACATTTAGCTGTGATGAGGGGGGAAAACCGACACTGCGCACGCACGCACACACACAAATACATATTCAATACAATAATGACCAGCGAGTCTCTACAGGAGTCTCGGCAGGATTGGGACAGCACAGAAGGATGCAGGGGAGGAGCGACGAGGCAGATATTTCGGCAGGGGAAACAGGACGAGACGTAATGGAATGGACAATCTGCCACAAAAGACAGAAATGAAAAGAGGTACGAGAGAGAAAAAAAGGATGGAAAATGATAAATGACGTTAGAATGTCACCTCCGTCGTTGTCTGTTCCATCACTGCAGTCAGTTTCCATGACAACGCTGCATCCAGGCCCACTCCATCCCGCCTGGCAGACGCAGCGCCAGCCGCTCTGCTCCAGGGTACAGCGCCCGTGCCCGCTGCACAACCCTGGGCAGCCGTCTGAAAAAGGTGTGACCCAGATGCGCACACACACACACACACACACACACACACACACACCCCCACACCCCCACACCCCCACACCCACACACCCACACACCCACACACACACACACACACACACACACACACACACACACACACACACACACACACACACACACACACACACACACACACACACACACACACACACACACACACACACACTTTGGGCATTTGTGAGCATGTCAGAGGAACACAATACAACTAGGGATACCCGATACCGATACCGGTATCGGGTATCGGGCCGATACTGCGTTAAAATACTCGTACTCGTATTCGTTTTCAATTGTCGATACCAAGAACCGATACCACTCAACAGTATTTCGCTACAACAAACTGGTCGCGCTTTGTGTCCTACCTGACTTCAACGTCTAGGGCAGGGGTCGGCAACCCGTGGCTCCAGAGCCACTTGCAGCTCTTTCGTCGCTCTCTTGCAGCTCTTTCGTCGCTCTCTTGCAGCTCTTGCGGCAAGGTGTGTAGAGTAATGGTGCGTTCACACCGAACGCGACACAAATGTTTCGCGCGACCAGATTACATGTAAAGTCTATGCACAGACGCGTGTGGTTGCGACAGACGCAAATTTACGCCGGCGGCACGTTAGAAGCGAGAGTTGAAATTTTCCATATTTAATACATCTATAATTGAGAAGCTCTGCGCGTCATCACTGCCGTCCTGCCGGTTTGAATCAAACGGCTGCTGATCCACCTGAAGTAGCGCTGGCAGCGGCCTCATTCAGACGCTGTTGTGCGGCTACGGATGATATTATGAACCCGGACACGGGGGCGTTTTATGGTCCGACATTAGAGGGACTTCCACAAGAAGTTTAAAGCTTGGGATAGCCTTCTGTTAATTTTGTACTATAGGCTTGACATAATCTGCAGAGGATAAAATAAAATCTGCCTCCAAATTAATTGCACTTTCATGGAGACCAAATCTAAGAAGTATCGGTATCGGTACTCGGTATCGGCAAATACACAAATAAAAATACTCGTATCGGTTTGTAAAAAAGTGGTATCGCTACATCCCTAAATACAACAATATTTATCTTAAAAAAAGATGAATTACCTTTCACTACGACGTCCAAGTCATGTGTAACTGCAACGGGGGGATGGGGGGAAGAGGGGGGGTAGGTGGGGGGGGGATGTGAGAAAGCAATTGTAACAGTGACACCTTTTTGAATCACATCATACTAATCAAAATATCACAAAGAATAATCCAACACTCCCATGTGCGTACACGCTCATGCTCTCTCTCTCACACTCACACTCACACACACACACACACAGCTCACCAATGTTACAGTGCTCTCCCTCCCAGCCAGGCTGACAGATGCAGGTCCCGTCGTGGCACTGGCCGTGTTCTTCACAGCGAGGATGGCATGCTCTTTGGTCGCACGCAGCGCCAATCCAACCCTCCTCGCACTGGCACTGGCCCTCGGAGCAAACGCCATGGCTGCCACATGGCACAGGGCACAGCTCTGCCAAACAGGTGGGTGGGAGGAGGGGAGGGGGGAGGAGGGGGGGGGGGGGGATACGTGTGAGAAGAAAAATGAAAGAAAAAAAAAGTGTGAGTTCAAGAGGGAGGGTAGGAGCACGAGAGGGGAGGGGAGCAAATGGAGGAATTGAGTTTAGGCAAAAAAAAGGAAATGTAAAAGAGGCACAGGGGACATGTAAAAGGGGAAAAGTTAAAAAAAAAAATCTGAATTGGGGGTGAGACATCGGAGATAGGTGAGAGAAAAAAAACAGAAAAAAACTAGCAATAGAAGAGGATAACCTCAGAGACTAAAAAAGTCTACTTTCTCACAATACACAATCTTCCCACCTCTAATAGCTGAGCTCCCTGAAGGAGGGGAAGAGTGAATAGACTCATAATAACAGCCAAATGATTCGTATTTGCACCGCATATTTAAACTACAGGGACTCAAATTCAGCTCTATTATTCTTTTCTGACATTTTGATCAGATTTGGTGGTTATGTTAATACCCTTTCTCTCCCTCCATCTCTCCATCTTTGTCTCTGTCAGCTTTTTCTTTTCAGTATCCCTTTCCTCTCCCTCTCCCTTGCAACACCCCTTTAAATGTTGGCCCTCCTCTTTTATTTCCTCTTCTCCACGCTCCTCGGCATCTAGCTCCCCCTCTTGCTGCAGAGGCAAAGCCTCATCCATCAGTAAAGAGAGCAAAGTGCTGGAGGCACACAAAGACTACTTATCCAGCTGCAGTAAAAAGTTATTTCAATTTAAATATACATAGCATGGAGAGGGAGGAAAAAGTGGATTAAAGTTGGAGAGTTTTTCAGCTCTCTATTAGAATTACATTAGCTTAGCTATGCTTCAACAAGACCGGGACGTAGCATCGGAGGGTCCTTTTGATTAAAAGCCCGGCAGGTGGAGGGAGGCCGCTCATATCTCAGACACTCAGCCACGCTCTATCATTATCATGGGCTATATCACTATAATAAGGCGTGCATACACCTGAGAGCGGCGGTTAATGCCAATTGCCTGCAAATCATTGGTGTGCACGGTAAGGCGGATCCTTCTCCACCACCAGCGTTCAGTTAGTGTCGCGGAAAAAGAGGAAAATCAGCTATAATGGTTATTTTCCTCTCTGTCAGTTTACACTTCAAGGACAAGGACACTCTCTCACTGTGCACCGCGGAGGACTGCATTCTATAGATTTGACACAAGAGAACACATGCTTCACTTTTCCCCTTTCACAATGGCTAACCTTTTTCTACACTGTCAGCGGAGAATAGCTGCCTATCGAAGCAGGCAGAGTTTACGGAGTTCACATGGAAACTTCAGGTAGGCGTAGATGTAGGAATTATTTTTACGGCTATATCTAACAACCACACGGTGACTAATATGTAGCGCGCAGGTAGCAGGATCTGAAATAAACATCAGCAGGCTTTTAAATGCCAAGCCGAACGTTCCTCAGAGTAGCAGTCTCTGAAAGGACTCGCAGCAAAGTGAGAATAGAGGTCTTTTTCTTTTCCCCGTCTTTTCCTTTTTTTTCTCCCCTAGCTGAAGGGATGTGTGTGTGTGTGTGTGTGTGTGTGTGTGTAGCACTATAAATACGCAGTAAAGTGAGTGCTATTGCAAGGGGGTGGTGACTCCAGAGCGTCATGAGGGGAAATCTCATTTGCGACCAGCATGAAGAGAGTGAAAAAACACACATGCATGAACACACATTCACAGAGTGGCTCCGGTCCATATTTCTCTCTCGTGTCTATCAAATCCCCAGAAAATAGTATCTGGCAGGAGCACGCGTGCTACCACACTAGCACGCTAACACTCGCATTCTAGAGATGTGCAGTGTTGATTTCCTGTGCTTTTTATTTTGTTGGTAGCTTTGTTTGTGTTTTTCTGTGTGTGGACACTAATCCTCAGGTCTTACCGGTGTAACAGTCCGGTCCGGTCCAGTTGGGCTGGCAGGCGCAGCTGTCCGACTCGGGTAGATAGGTGCCATGTCCTGAACACTGCTCCTGACATGCTGGCAGCGGGTCATCACAACTTACTCCTGCCCAGCCTGCCGAGCACACACACTCCCCGCGCACGCACACGCCGTGCCCGCCGCACTGAGGGTCTGCGCAGTCCACTGCAGAGAGAGAGAGAGAGAGAGAGAGAGAGAGAGAGAGAGGACAAAAGGAAGAGCGAGAATGAGTCAGAAGTGAGAGGAGGGAGCGAAAGGGTGGATGGGGTGGGGTGGGGGGGTGCCGGCCTCATTATAATCATCAGTTCACCGAGTATGAAAGCAGTGTTCTTTGCATCCCATCCAGGAGTTAACCACCCCAGCTACAATCCCTGTATCTGTTCCACAACATTACACTTCATAGGACACTTAGAACTGAGGCTTTGATAAGGGGGCAAATGTGTATGTGTGTGTGTGTGTGTGTGTGTGTGTGTCATGGTGGTCCGCGCTTCGCTGTGTTAGTGTGTGTAATTACAGCTCTGAGCGCCAAGCCAAAGCTCAGCACAGTTCGGCTCAGCTCAGCTCCGCCGCTCAAGGTCAAACACCTGATTTAGTCTCTGCAGGCCGAGATACCGGAGGCAACAGCAGGGCGGTCTCTGGGACAGCTGTGCCATCAGGTTATCGTCAAGTGTAACATCATAATTGTTTTAGATATCATGGCTTTGTTTGTTTTGGCTAATTTATTGGGTGGTTTTACAATGGACAGCTGCAAGGGGAGGTGGTGACAAAGGCCCACAGCTGGTTTCCTGGACAACTGTGAGGTGCCGGAGACACCTGAATCATTTAAGGTCTGGTCATTTCAACCCCAGGCTATTTTCACTCTCTTTACTTAAGGTAGTGTGTTGGCTACAATAATATGACATATTTACAGTATATAATAAATATACAGTATTTACAGTATATAACAAATATACAGTATTTACAATATATAACACATTATATATTATATTATATTTTATAACAGTATTTACAGGCAGTGATACAATTTCAAGTTGTTTACGTTTTTGATAGTTATAATTCTATAAGAACCATGTTGAAAGGACATGCTTTGCTTTAAAATGTAAACGATATATATAAAACAGGATTATATGTTTAAAGTTCTCGCGAAGCGGGTTTTCTGCATTCTTTGGCTCTAAAGAGGAAGTACAATGTTGCCATGGCGCTATCTGAACCTGCACCATGAAAGGTCACGCTGAAGTAGCCGCCCGCTGCCTCCGTTTGCACTGAAATCATGAACGTACTCTCAACATCGTGATTGCGAAGATTTTTAAAGAAAATAACAACATTAACCCTTGATGGACATCAATTGAAAGAGAGAAAGTGATGCAGATTCCATATAACGATGAAACTGTCAAGATGAGGAGCAATTTATTTAAATGAAAACTATAACCCTAACCCGAAACTAAATTGATGCAAACTGCACCAATTTAGTTCAAAGATAAAAATCAATGTTAAAGCTGCATTAATTGGCCAGTCGGGTCTAATTGACCAAGCAAACAACACAACACTGACCTATTATTATTTAAAAGTATTGATGGTCAGTGTTGGGCAGCGATACTCATTTAACTAAATGTACCAGTAACCTGCTGTTTTCTTTCTCTCTTTTATTATCAAGTAGTTCAGTAGTGTCACACAAGCTACGTTTTCCCAGACATTTCTGAATTTAAGCATAGTATGTGTCCCTTGACAGTTGGCTGTGGCTCAGTGGTTAGCAAGTCGGTCTTTCAATCAGAAGGTCGGTGGTTCGATCCCCGGCTCCGGCAGTCCATGTCGTTGTGTCCTTGAGCAAGACACTTAACCCTCATTGCTCACCGTTGCTGTGTCTACGGTCTACTGTACACTGTATATCATGTAAGTCGCTTTGGATAAAAGCGTCAGCTAAATGAAATGTAATGTAATGTAATGTAAATATACAATATCATTTAAATAGTTCATTATATTAATATATTATTAAATGAATATATCATTAATATTAGAATTATATATGTTCATCATATAACTTGACTTGGAATTATGTTGGCTCAATAACAAAAATAACTGGTAGCTTACCGAAATATACTTTCCAAGTAGCTTTCCCAACCCCGGCAGTCTAACCTGTTAGCGACATGATCATACCTTATGAGTCATGCTTCTGTCCACCGGATGAGTGTAGTCCAGTAGTCGCTCTCCTTCTAGCTCTGTTTTGGTCTCCACCGACTCATAAGGAAAATATCTCCTTGTATTCACTAGTTATTCAATATCTTGTCCTGGCTGCCATTCAATGGTAAATAGTAAAACAGTGAGGCATGTTTTCCCTGTAATAGGTTATATTTTGAGAGTTTCTCTTTCCCCTGAATGAAGTCTTAGAATAGAGGGTGCTCAATGCTATACAGATTCCCTTAAGAGGCAAATTTGTAATTTGTGATTTGTGGTTTTGTGCTGTATGAATTTTAAATCGACATGACTGATTTCTCTTACATGGAGCTGAGGGGGATGATTCTCTGTGGGCTTGACACTGTGAGAGACTACAGAGTCATTTCACCCATTGTCAATATAAAAATATTGATTAGCGCAGCTTTGAATTTAACACTTAAGCAAAAATAGCTCAGATGTATATTTAAATATGTTAAAGTGGAGGCATCGTCGTTGTGCAGGTGTGATATCACAAGGTGTGTATTTCGCCTTCTGAGAGGGTAAAACGTCTTACCTTGTTCACAGTTAACCCCTTTGTAGGCTGGACCACAGATGCAAATTCCCTGGATGCAGGAGCCGTGGTTGGAGCAGGTGGGGTCGATACACTGACCTTCCTCCACGTTACACTCTGCCCCCTTCCACCCGGCCAGGCACACACACCTCCCTTTCTCATACACGCCGTTGCCGCTGCACAACACGGGGCACGAATCTGCAACAGGAACAAACACAGATTACAGCCACGTACTCAGTGGCACACACATGCAAACACACACAGGAGCGTGCACGCACACACACGCACACACACGCACGCAGTACTGCAGTATATTAGCTGGCCGACCGCAGTAACCTGCCGCGAGTGGAGCTACGCTCTCTTATCTCAGCTGGTGCGCGGATTCAGCAAATCCTCAAGCAGCCTCTGTCTCCCTTTCTTTTTTTCTCGCACACGTACACACACACACACACACACACACACACACACACACACACACACACACGCACACACACACACGCACACTCCAGCTTATCCCTCACGCTGTTTCAATTTACTCAAGCACCACCTGAGCCCGGCTACCACGGCAACCCAGGAATCGTAGAAAATCCCCCCCAACGTCACCTCACTTACTCTGAACAGGCCGTGAAAACAATCGTGAAAACTGAGCATTAGGGGTTTATGGAATGAGGGTGGAAAGCGGAGCCATCTCCATGCAGAGATGGAGAGCTGTGTGGCTAATGTAATGACAGCCAGGTAGAATAAAGTCAGCGAGGACGCACTGACAGTTACACTCCAGCTAGACTCCTCGTTGCAGCTGGAGGAGGCGAGGCAGCTCCAGACTTCAAATGGATTAGAAAGACGATCCAGAACGGACGCCTTTCTTTTTTTATTTTTATTCTCCAGGAGAATTTGCAGTGAAGGCCCTGTGCGTTCATACGTGCTATGTGTTTGTTTGATCCTTTGTTAAATCTAACACTCTGCACCCCACAGTTATAAATTCACACTTCACTTTTTACAGCTCTTGCCAAAACTTGCTGTCTAACTTTTCAAAGGCAGAATATTATCGAGCGAGCAAATGAGAGAGGATGAGAGGGTAGCGAATGAATAAATGATGAGCGTAAATAAATCATGGAATGTGATATTATATCAGCTGTTTCTACACAATGAGACTGATACAACTACAATAATTTCACAAAGAACGACAAAGGCAGAGAGAGAGAGAGAGAGGTGGAGAGAAAGCAAGAGCGATGGAGAGGCTACAGAGACTGCAGTTGCAGGATGATGTGCTATATTTTGAAACCAACAGCAACATAAACAAGTATTTCCTGTTTCGCCGAACGGCAGCTTATTTCTCCGTGCCACAGAACACCATTGTTATTCCACTCTACACATTTTCAAGGTGTGAAGTTGCTGTCAATAGCACTTCTTGCAAATGTTTCAAATTAACATCTACGTGGCGACGTGCCCTTTGAGATGCTAGAAGGCTTTTAATGTGAAACATTTGTCCAGGAAGTGTTATGTTGTAGTTTTTTGACAGTATAGCTGAACAGCGTCTGAAAATTAGCAGAATGGAAGTGATGGTGAATAGTTGGTAACTGAAAAAGTGAAGCCGATTAGTGTGGAGGAGAAACTCAGAGAGTATACGTGATTCTGTTGGTGATGTGGAAATGTAGGCTATACTGAATTTTTAATTAATTGAAAGCAAACAGCATCAACAGCAAATTAAAACCGGAGCACATCAGAAAAGGTCCAACTTAAATACCATTAAACAGACTTATAAAAAAAGGGGAAACAAGGAATAAAGTTACGCGTCTCTTCACGTGAAGATCTGATGCTCGCTGCAGTTGAGGTAAAGAAAGAATCAACGGTACAAAGGCCTGTCGCTGCAAATATTCGCTAATGGGCCGAAGGCGTATTAATGGCTGAAAATCCCCCTTTCAAATGCACGATTTCATCCTTTTTGAGGAACCTTTTTATTTGTCTATACATTCGTGACAAGTTTTAGAAAAGGAGACAGTAGAAGTAAACAGGCTTCAGAGAGGGTCGGGAGGTCAGAGAGGATTGAGAGACATCCCAACACATCTCTTACCTTTGGCGCAGTCAGGACCCAAGAAGCCAGCGAAGCAGTGGCAGTGTCCGGCAACGCACTCTCCGTTCCCATTACAGTCTGTGGAGCAGCCGTCCATTGAGTCTGCACAACCAAACACAAACGCAAACATTCACAAATCAGACATAAAAGGCCGAGAGCGAGAGAGAGAGAGAGAGAGGGGAAAAAACTTGAAAATGTTCCACATGTAACTCCATAAGCTGGCACAGCTCTCTGTTATTGAATGAGAGATCTGATAAGCAATGGATGGCTCCCCAGACTCAGGGGCTATATTAGATTAGTCTGATCCAGCTGCTATCACTCTCTGGGGAACGGCCAAGCACTCACTTACACTCAGTAGCACTAAGCACATTATACTGCATTACAGGTTGGAAACACACAGCGCACGCAAATTTACAAACATCAAGGCTTAATCAACAAACTGTTTACACGGCCGCAGTTTGGAACGAGACTGAACCACATAAAGTCTGACAGTGCGAGTGCACGAGTTAGCGGAGAAGGGCTAAAGCTGCGTCGCTATCAGAGCTACACTTCCGGCATGGCGAGGATCAATGTGACGCTTGTTCCTACTAGTGCTTTGTCTCATCTGGAGACGTGCATTTCATCACATCCTTCTGTGGGCAATGAGCATTTCATCACAATCCTCAGCCGGACTTCAATTGGCTGCCTCCCTTTTACCGCTCTCCTTTCCTCCCATTGATATGTCCATCGTGTCACGTCTCATTCTCAGGGTACAGACAGCGTGGCAGAGACAGATAAAAAGGGAGAGCACTTTTAAGCCTTTTATGTCAGCTCCACTCCAGATGGAAGATTCTGCTGGAGGAGAGGCTGGCAAGAGTTGGGAATTTTGAACCGAGCTGCCGCTTGTCTTGTGCCAGACAAGCTCAATCTAAGCAAGATAGAGTAATTAAAATGGGTGTCGACGATGTCATCCTTTATTTGACCCTGGGCCGTCCTGCTCGGCTCCTCCAAACGGGGGGGCCCGACTCCGGAGTCAAACCACTGCAGTCCCCTGGCTCGCTCTGTTCAGGGAGCATGGATGACAAATCCTTCTGTGGCATGGCTCGCTCTCCCGCCCGCTCTGTCGCGCGCACACACATTTCTAAACACGTGCACGCAAAGTTATTATGTGACACTCGCCTTGAGGCGCGTGTGACACATGCTAATGAGACGGGCCCTGCCAGCAACCGGCAGCACGGCGTTATCCTCCACAGCGGCGCATCGCTACAGAAACCAAAGTCATTTTCACCTCCATCACCCGTCATCGTCACTCTGATGGAGAGGAGTGGCAATCATCTTTTCTCCCACACTGTCAGGAAGACTCACAAACCTTTCCCCCCTCGTCTATTTCTCTCCTAAAAAAAAAGATTCTATGCACAAATTCCAATATTGTATCTCGACACAAAAACCCGTCCGCAAGGTCACCGGGTTCTTTTTAATCCAGAGCAGATGATTGATCCAGAAAGCTCTCAGGGCTGTGAGGTTGGACGTCAATGTCTGAACTATAAAGATCTCCAGGAAGGTAATGTTTGGTGAGACATGTCCTAATTTGTTACAGTGCATAAGAAATGGATTCTCAGCTAACTAGAACCATCCATACCATGATCTTTTTTGTTAAAAGTTCCATGCCCATGTATATATATTTATTTATTTTTATTATTTTTTTTAAAGTATATAAATATATATAGTGTGTGAGCATCCGTGAGACACCCACTCGGTTCTTAACACTGACAAAACCCTTTCCAGTTAGGAATCAGTCATGCCATAAGTTATTGCAGTTAAATGCTATTATAAA
Source organism: Cottus gobio (assembly GCA_023566465.1). NCBI lineage: Eukaryota > Metazoa > Chordata > Actinopteri > Perciformes > Cottidae > Cottus > Cottus gobio. Next base: position 12,859,031 of record CM042216.1, read on the forward strand.
ATGGGTGCTTCCAGCCAAGTGATCTGATTGGTCAAATAAGCATTGCAATTGTACTTTATGAGCCTGTAAAGTTTCAGCCGTGCTTTACGACCCTTGGGCTTTATGAATTTATGAAAAAAAAAATGAAATGGCTGCTCAGCTAACTAGAAGCATCCAGCCGTGAGCTCGCCATTTTTCGTTCACTTTTTGTTTATCATCTTTGTTTGTTAAAAGTTCCAGGCATCTATGGCAAACTTTTTTCTGACACTTTTGCTGGTTGTTGAGTAAAAGATATAATATTCAAGAGGATGTGTGATGACAGCTGAAGTGTAGCAATTATGCATAATTAATCGCGCTGCAGGAAGCACCACCACTCTGCCTGGGTAGAGGCTGAGTAGAATTAAAGAAGATGGGGCTGGAGTGGAGGTGGCGAAATGGCAGATATCATTAAGCCGGAGCTTTTGTGGGTCACATGTAAATGTCAATAATAGAGGAGGAGAACAAAATAAATGAGGTTTTCTCTGCACCTGCCGCTGTTTTTTTTCTGTACAAAATGGAAATGTTTGGAAAAATCCCATTTGAATCGACATAATGATACCTATTTTTAAATCAGCAGATGTTCGGCTCAACATTTTCATTATTTCTTCCTTCAACATTTACATGTGACAGATTAACAATAGTCATAATCACTGAGAAAGGACTGCAGAGTGTATACGTGTGTGTGTGTGTGTGTGTGTTTGTGTGTGAGTGTGTGAGTGTTTGTGTGTGTGTGTGTGTGTGTGAGGTGGTCAGTCAACAGTCGACAGAACAATATAATGTCTTCTGACTGATAAATGTCATCTAACCAAACACATACTGCTTTTATTATTCTCACACACCTTTCTTTTTTAAACTTTTTTTTCTTTTTTTACATTTATCAAGATTATAGTATTATAGTGATGATCTATGACGGTGTCTTCTGTCACATGAAATATGCTGCATTCCATGTTTGAGCACCAACACACAGGTTGTCCCCTTGTTTCTACGATAACAAGCATATTCTTCATTTCACGTATTATTTTCATATCCCTTAATGCTCTCATATATTCCCTGTTGTCTTACTCATACGCTCTATTGATTTTATCCTATTTTATTTATTTATTTCCACGACAGTCTTTTGCCGTCCTCTTATTTATACACCGTGTTTTCTTCGTTGTATCCAGTTACTATTTGCTGCGGAAAAGCTCAATTTCCCGACAGAGATCCTCTCATTTCTCCCTCGTCTCCCCATGAAGCTCCACTCTGGGCGACAGCTCACCGTGTCTCTTATTAGGATTTATTGTACTGTAGCTCAGTGGTTTTTGCCTCTAAAGAACAGCGCAGAGTCTGTTTGTAGCCCTCGTTAGGGCTGTAAATGGGCAGTGAAATGCACTCTGACATCAATCCATTAATATTATTTTCCTGTTTCAAGCCAAATCTCTTGATTAATTATTTGGACAACCTCAGTGGACGAAATGCTGCTATTCTGAGCCCATCTGTTGTGTCTGCATTTGTTTTGATTATCGGAGAGGAAAAAGGATAGTCGGCTATTTGTTTAGTTGCTGCTGTTTCCCGTTTAGCCCGAAACATGGCACCCCAAAATAGGGCTGGTGTATTCCAGTCTTTAAAGACGGCACAAGTGTCAACAAATGTTTGACAGCTCTGAAATAAAATCTGTGTTTAGCTGTCGCATGCTGTCAGTCATTATATAAAAGACTCTGTCAATAAGATGTCTACTGTGCCATGTTTTGGCACTGTTTACCGATTGGCTTACAACGTGGGCTGTTTAGAGGTCGGTGATGCACATGTTTAGATTATGAGCACCCAGAGAGCTCGGTGCACTGCTCCACATCATTTATTGAATAGCACAAAAGCTAAATAATTCAAGCCCAGTTACAGATAAAATAAACTAACAAAGCCAAAATAGAGTGTCATGGAATGCTTCTCATAATATCTTTGTATGCTTTGTAATTGCTATATCACCTGTCCGCTACATTCACTACCACGGTGTGACTTTTCCCAACACAATCTTTATTTTATTTTTGTTATTTCAACACTGAATTGTCCTAAAGGACAACTGGACAAAGTGGGAGTGAAGAACCTGCCCTGGTAATGATCCACTACCGTCTATATTCAGACACGTACTCTTGCATTATTCACATAATATCACACTACTAGCTGTGTGTCATAGCACTGAGCTGCAGTTAGCGAGCCCTGTCATTACCACAGGAGCTGTCCTCCCCTTTCTAACGGCTGTCTCTTGCCATGCCTCTCTCTCCATAATAGGAAAAGTTCCCTTCAAATGTCAGTGACTCTCAAACTACTCTCGGCCGTGTCCTTAAGTTGGAGCAAATCAACAGATGAAAGGGGAGGAAGGACAAGAGTGAAGCAACCCTGAGACATAACTAACTCAGGTCGCACCAAAACTACAAGTGATCAGAACTCTTGTATTTTAATAAAACATCGGATAAAAGAACGTTCATGTGGTTCAACCAGCACTCAGAAAGCAGAAGTAAATATGAATATGGTACTGATTATTATAATTTGAAGCCTTTTGTGCCCAGCTGAGATCTGGTATTTTACCACTTACGGGTGGAAACTGAACGCTCCGTCAGACGGAGAAAAGCGGATTTGTTCAATGTGCTGTTTGACTAACAGAGAAAATGAGTTTAATTTTGGTTCCCATTGCCCTTTTTACAGGGAGCCGTGCAATACTTTGTTTTAGTTTGTTTTACTAAGACAAAAACAGATATTGATTTTGTAAATACGGATGATGCACAGCACCGAGTTGAACATTCATCCATTAGCCTGAGAGATGAGGAGGGGAAAAAAGGGCAAACTGTTGGTTTGTAGCAGTTATTTTCAGTGTACATCTCATTTTACACCTGCACTCAAACACTTTTGAACTGTCTGCACTAAAAACTGAACATTGCACTAGTCTAGTAACGTTAGGCAGCTACTGTTTATTATTATTATTATTATTGTTATTATTATTATTATTATTCAGTGTACATCTCACTTTACACCTGCACTCAAACACTTTTGAACTGTCTGCACTAAAAACTGAGCATTGCACTAGTCTAGTAACGTTAGGCAGCTACTGTTTATTATTATTATGCACTATTTAACGTTCACTCAATCTGTATTACTTAACTTATCATATGCCCATTTGCCTTTTGTAAATTATGTTTATAGTTCCTGCTTATAGTCTACCTACATTTAATGCACAAATCAACCTGTATAACATGTACATATTACCGCAATCAATCTGTATATCCCGTACCTATATCACTAACTTATTATCTGTAAAATACTTATTATTATCTGTATATTGGTATTTACTGCTATTGCACTTCTGGTTGGATGCTAAACTGCATTTCGTTGCTCTGTACTTGTACATGTGTAATGACAATAAAGTTGAATCTAATCTAATCTAATCTAATTTGAAACTTATTTCAAATACGTTATTCGAAATAACATAGTAGTTTTTTCATTTTTGCTCTGATAAGTATGACCGGAAAAGACGTGTGTTTTGCAAACTGGTCGTGTCTTGTAATCCTACGAGGGAGGAAAGGCAACCCGCTTCCTGTAACAATGCTCCTCACCTATGGGCGTGCTGTGCAGCAACACTTGCTCCAGGTTGCGTCCGTCGTTGTAGAGAGCCAGGTGCCAGGTGCCGGGGTCCATGTACTCGATGAAGCCCGTTTCCTGGAGGCCGCTCAGCAGCAGGCCTTTGGGGGCTTTGGCGGTGGAGACGGGATCGGTCAAGGACCTGGGCAGCGCCTTCCCGTCCAACAGTTTCACAAAGTCGAACTGGACACAGCATACGGGAACACAGTCAGACAACGGCAACGTCATCCAATTAGAAGGAGCGAGAAAGGGAATTCGTCAAACCTGCATGAATGCAACGGGGGAAATTGCAATAGACCCTTGTGCAGTGGCGTGTGAGCTTTGTGCAAACTGCCAATTGAATGTTGTTGGGTTACTGCCTGCATACGGAAAAAGCCGGGGAGCCGGATTAGGCGTGGATATCAGATGTGAATTGAGCAACAGGAAAACCAAAAGGAGGAAGAGAAATCATCCTCCGTGGCAGGTCAGTCCTCCGACCAGACAACAACTTGACATGCCACTAATAGCGCAGGCAGAATTTACCACCCGGGTTTCTTAAATGGAACAGACTATTATTTCGTTTGTCTAAACCTCTCTGTGCTTCTTCCTCGACCTCTTTAACTTTCCCCCGCCACCCTCCCCTCCCCTCCCCTCCGTCCTCGAACCTCCTTGAACTAGCAAGCTCTCGTTGAGCCTTATTCCCCCTGAGGGCTGTGTGTCACACTAGTGTCAAAAACAGCTAATTAGACCTCTTCATGCAGGCGAGAGCCGGGGCGCACTGGTGTTAAAAAGCAGCCGACTCAGTGTGTGTGTCGTATACGTGCTTCTCGCGCGGCACAGCGCTGTTCTACAAGGTGTACGACGCTTGCGTGTATTGTCTCTGGGAACGTGTCATTTCATCTACACTGCGCTGAGGAAATCAGAAATGGCTGTTTTTCCTTGCGAGAACGAGGTGCGGCCACACTTTATCAGTTGTTTTCAAAATGATGCTGCTGCTGTTCCTTCAGTCAACATCTGGTAGGAGACGGGGAAGACACAACTGCTAAGCTCCGTTTTCCATCATCTTTTCCATTGTGCTTTAATACAGTCAAACTCACGATTAAATCTTTATCGTTTACATATTTTCCTTTTCTGAAGAAGTATAAGGCAGTGATTTACAAACAGCTCATACATGCTACCCGTTAAACAGGCAGACAGAAATACCTGTTCCACTGCACTCAGAAGTTGATCAAATCATTTTTGTTTTTTCTGTGTTGACAAAACGAGCATGAATACAGTTTATTGACACCCGTGTTGCATGATTGGCTTTACTGGCATTTAAAATGGGTGATCACAGACAGGGTGAGGGGTGAAAGGAAGTTGTCTTTCTTACTTCCCACTGCTACACAACCCCTGACCTGTCTGAGCAGGCATATGTTTATAGAATTATATTTGTAGGCGAGGTACCTTCACAGTAGCAAGGCAGACGTGTGCTTTGCCTATTAGCCATTCAGCGCATCCCCTCTTGCTCAGTACACAGAGGTGTCCAGCACATGGAAGAACACATTTTTTGAATTTCTAATTTTTCTTACTTAAATATAATATTGTCACTGATCTCATCAATAGCTTACAGTCTGAGAGCACCGTGGTGATGATGCATACGGTTACATTCTGGTTAAAAGCTCACAGAAACCTCAGAAACAACCGTGACGCTGCTGCAGGGAGGCTGCTGAGCTACAGGAATAACCATAGAAGAGGTCTAGTGTGGGCCTGGTTTTGCACTGAACTCAACGTTACTGCTGAAGAGTCACAATCACTGAACGTCATGGCACTACGAACGCCGTTGCGTTCACTTACGTACTGAACTGACGTGCACCTGAGCGCCGATGAGATCCCTGAGCGTGAAAGAGGGACAAGCTAAGGTCAGTGACTATGAATTTATGAACCAAACTAAATTGTTTAAAATCAGCAAAGCGATCCGCAATTCCTCCCTGTATAATTACAGCCAGTTCAACATGCCATCCAATTGGAAAGAAATCAGAAATGACCTACTCCCATCTCCATATTGGTTGAAATTGTGCCACACTAAACAACTAGTGGTGTGCGGACCACCTCCTCGTGGTTCGTGATGCATGTTAACCGCAGATTAATTACGCAGTTTATCGTTAACCATCACAGTGTGAACAAGTTTTACTGACAATCGTTAACCGCCAATATTCAGTAGAATATGTGATTTCTAGTCGCGATCTCTGATATCGTTACATGAGGGTTCAGTTCAGTTACATTATGATGCGTTCAGGCTCTGTTCAGGGAAAATTTGTATTGTTAGGTAATTTATAACATTATCATGATGTTTTCACATGTCATCTCTCAAAATGTAGAGTTAGTGAGAAACTTGAATAAATCCAGTTGTTTGTTTTCACAGCAACCACAAATAGATATTAGAGATGAATTATGACCTGTTTACGCAAAGCTCTAATCAGATTATAAAACACCATTGAAACTACTAATGAAAATACAATCTTTTATTTCCTTATTAATTAAATTGTGCATTTTTTTGAAGAAAAAAAACACACATAATTGTTGATGGTTTACGGACTTCAGAGCAGTTTTAATAATTGTAGGGACAAAGAAATAAATAGTCTGAAGCCTTGTAGACGAGCTGCTATAACCAAACAACGATATGGATCATCACTGATCGGCAATTCGTATCGGTGTCAAACAAAGGAATCTCTAAAAGTTATATTTGCTCCCTTTTATTCTTTTGTGCTGATCCGATCCGAACCTTGAGTCTAATGATCCGAAGCAGCGCTATATAAACAACACAGTCAGGTTGAGAGAGCCAGAGAGACAGCAAACAGACAAATACATTAATTTAGAAAGAAATAGATTTTTTAAATTAAATAATGAATCGAAAAAGATAATATGATCTCTGCAAAATATAATTTACACGACAAGTCTCACGTCACGTGCGGATGTGGTACGTGCTACTTCAGCGAACAAGCCCGTCTGGGTGAGCAGCATGCTACATGAGGAGCCTCCTCTACCTGAGTGTGGGTGGGCGGGATATTCCTGCGTCCGTAGACCCCGAGCAGCGCGTTGTGCGAGAGGGACAGGTTGAACTTGATGTAGGTCGGGTGGTGCACGGTCATATGAAACCTCCAAAAGAGTCCCGGCGGGATCGCCTGGCTCTGCTGAGTTCCGACGTCGACCTCGCCGCGGTCGATCGCCCGGCCTCGCACCCATTTCTCTGCACGGGGGGAGAAACAAAAAACACACACACACACACACACACACACACACACGGTTGATATTGTTGAGTCACATCCTGCAGATCTGCCAGGTAAGACAGGGGAGCGCTGTTTGGTATCAGAGGGGGCAATTAATAACCAACCCGCGATGTCTTGAAACATCAGTGTTTGCTAATAAAGGGAGACTGAATAGACGGGAATGAGTGAGCGCCGGTGGAAAAAAGAAAACATCCTGCTTTTCAAGAGACCATGCTTTGGCAATCCTTGGGATAGGCTCTGCATAAAGATGAACTGCTTTAGAAAGGAAGTGTTTTGTCTGAGAGCTGTCTACTGGGGCTTTGTCGTGTGCTATATTAGCATCTTCTAACAAGAAAGGAAGAATGTGTGTGTGTGTGTGTGTGTGAAAAGGAGGAAGACAGAGAGGTGGATGAGGAGAAAGTAAGGGAGGGCAGGGGCAGGCAGGCATTCACAAACAGCGTCACAGCACGGAGATAGCGTCTTGAGTGAGAGCATGTCTTTGTGTGTGTAGAGAATAGGTCTCTCCAACAGTCCCTTGGCCATCAGCTCCTCTCCTCCTCTCCATGAGCCTTTATCAACCTACCAGGCCGAAGTCCTTTTGTGTGTGTCGGGGAGCAGGGGCGAGGCTCTCTAGCCCTCTTTGTGTCGGGCCCTTTATGGAGAGATATATCTTCGCTTCTAAACTAAGATGGAGAAAATATGGTGACAGAGGGGAGCCGGCCGATCGTTACGGCCACAAAAGCAGAAGAACAGTTAGGGGCAGATTCATGGAGGAGGCCGCATGCTCTCAATCTATAATGCCCGCAGCTTTACCACTCCATTACGGCAAACCCCCCCCGTGCCCACCCACAGGCATATATATATATGTGTGTGTGTGTGTGTGTGTGTGTGTGTGCCGTTCCTTTGCAGGCATGCGATGTTGGCACACCGTCATTCACGGTGCCTTTCACATGCCTTTGGTGATCTGCCTCACTTTATATCTATTGGCTGGATAGCAGTGAAATTTGGTACGGATATAAATCCCCCATCAGAATATATTGTGATGACCCTTTTTATCAAAGTCAATCATCAGGTCGGACTTTTAACTTGTTAAATACTTTTGGTTTTAGTACCTGCAACACAGATGACTTTCCCGTCAGCTTCAATCACACTTTGTACTTAGCAAATATTAGCACGCTAACACAGCAAGCTAAGACAGTAGACGTGGGAGACATTACAACTGCTGAAAAGCAGCATGTTAGCATTGTCACTGTGAAAACGTTAGCACTCTGACAGTAACATTTAGCTCATGAACACAGCTGGATGGAGCTAATTGCCTTTTTACGTTGTCCCACAGCTGCTGACGTGGCTATGGGCTATTTACAAAAAAAATCTCACAAAAAGTCAAACAATACGCCGATAAGAGGCAAAGCATTTGATTCTTCTTTTTTTATCCTCCATCTCCTTGATCTGCTGCTCATTTGGATAGAACCAAAGTAAATTGATTAATTGGTTCAATGATTGAACTAGACTGAGTTGTGAAAAAAAAAGACAAAGCGAGGGAAACATGAGAGGGGAGTGAGAACAAAAAGAGAGTTCAAAATGGTTTACAATGAGAGAGAAAAAAGAGACAGGTGTCCCGTGTGAGGCATAAATCGTCCCCTGCGCTAAAACATCTAGCGAACAGAATAAAAGCAGCTTGGCAGGACTACGGTATGCATTCATGCATTCCTGCCGAGTCTACCTCTGCAGTCGTTTCCCTTTACAGCTAATCCTCGCTCCTGTGCCTCGTGAAAAAAAGAAAAAGGCCAGCAAGAGGGATGGATGTCCCGAGGAGCGCAGCCTTTTATTCAACAATAGATGAATGGGACATGAATAGGGCATGACAGTTGGCAGAACACTGGCAGGCTCGAGGGCGGGTTGACGAGCAGGCAGACTGGCAGCCTGGCGGGCAGATGAGCAGGCAGGTCCTCCTGATGCTAATTACTCTCAGAGGCTGACGCAACTCGGCGACAGAAAGCAGACGCTCGGGTCAGCCGCGAGGACGGGTGGCGGAGACAGGGTGGGGGTGGGGGGGACTGTAGAAGGGACGAGATGAGAGGACCATGTCTAAAGAGGAAGAGGAGGTGGTGGCGTCAAGTTACAGCTGCTGATGCAAGAAAGAAGAAGAAAAAAAACTCCTTGCATCTTTCTCTTTCTTTCTCTCTCTCTTTCTTTCTCTCTCTCTCCCATCAGTGGAGCACACCAGTGCAGCTCCAGTAATATAAGAGGGGCGGTTCGAGGCATTTTTGGGAGTCCCCCACAAACCAGACGGATCGCATGGTGACCGGGGCTCCTCCAGGCCTCCCCAGCTGCTCAGATTACTGCTGTCAATCAATGTGCTCCCCCGGCACCGTACGCCCTGCGTATCTCAGCCCAAAAAAAACCCTGAGAGCATTCTTTGAAGGTCTCGTTCAAAAACAGAGAGATCTCTGTTTAATTCTCCTCGGCAGGCAAAAGCAACACGAGCCTGAAAACAAGCCGCCGTGCGAGCAGGGAGGTAACATCCCTTCACACCTCGATGTCTTGTTGCTTGATTAAATCGAAAAAGCAACTTGAAAATAAAAATAAAAAGTAAATGGCAGCGCATGAATCTTTGCTTTTCATCATTAGTTGGCAGCAAGTTGTTAGGCAAAGAGATGTATTAAGGTTTATTTCAAAATACGTTTGTTTAAAGCGGCGATGAAAGTGTTATTCATGTCTGCCATCAAACACAGCATGGCCTTGATGGAAACGATAGAGGATTAGTGGGCAGGTCTGCTAAGAACCAACATTCATACAGTATCATGATTCTGCCTCGGCCAATTATTCTTCAGTGTGGTGTGAACATAACAAGCTAATGCCCTCATTGACACCAGTCGCCCACAATATGCAACACATATTACAATATGTCGCAGGTGCAAGGTTCCCACGCCACGGCACATCTGGATTGGGATGGTTTGGGAAGTCTTAACTTCTCCCATTTCTGATGACAACCATCCAGCATTGAAGTTCTATCCGCTCTTCAACCTATCGATTGTTCGGTTGGGAACAGAAAGTCTACTCGAGATGAACTAAATCCACCGTGCATTCTACCTGGTAGCCTATATTAATTATAAAAAAAAACATAAAAAGCTAGATGCAGCACATTTAATCATTTTAACCTATTTATTGCACACTTAAATGAGAACAACGCACTCAATGCCAACCAGTGCACACCTGCCCATATTCATGTGATTTCCAAAAAATAGAACAAGCTCCTGAAGCTGTCGCAGCGCCAGCAGTTATATAATTAAATAAAAAGAACATTGTTATTGAACAAACTAATTGACTTGCCAAATCTGATATGTTCACATTTGAGAGTCAAGAAGTGACGCGCTGATCAGAGTTTTAAATATTATATCTGCACCCACTCGACACATTGTGAGAGGCAATCTGCACTGCCCAACCCCCAAAAATATGCTTTAATTAACCGATCCCGACCTACAGGCCGCCAACGTTATGCATTATCGTCTCCTGCGGGGGAGCAGCTACAGCTGGAGCGGGCTAGAGCGGTAACGTTATTCTTTATTATTGAATAGCAGCAAAACAAGTTACCCTTCCTTACAGACATGACGTCCATCTCTTTCTGTCTGTCTCTCTCTCTCACACACACACACACACACACACACACACACACACACACACACACACACACACACACACACACACACACACACACACACACACACACACACACACACACACACACACACACACACACACACACACACACACACACACACACACACACACACACACACACACACACACCTCCTTATTGAAGTACACCAGCGAGCATATCGACCAACTGACGAGAAGGAGTGCACCCTTCTGTTTCGCCGCCCTCCTTGTAGAGCGTGTGAAACTGAGGGTGCTTTCACACCTGCAGTTCGGTTCATTTGATCAACCAACGAGAAAACATGATACATTGTTGCAAACCAAGAGGAACCAACATGAGGTTGTACAGACGGAAAGGTCGTGGTGTAACGGACCGCTGTCGATCCGCGGTCCGTACGGACCCCCCCACTCGCGGTTTGGGACGCATGTTAATCGCAGATTAATTACGCAGTTTATCGTTAACCATCACAGTGTGAAAAAATATTTCATGACAGCCGTTAACCGCCAATATTCAGTAAAATATGTGATTAATGCTTTTTTGTCGCCAATCTCTGATATCGTTACATTGTAAACAACCAAATCCGTGTTTAAAGTGACACGAGGAGAACGAGGATTCAGTTAAGTTACATTATGATGCGTTCAGGCTCTTTTTAGGGAAGATTTGTCACATAAATAGATATTAGAGATGAATTATGACCTGTTTACAAAAAGCTCTAAGGAGATTATAATACATCATTCGAACTATTAATGACAAGATTGGTTTTGATCCATAAAAATACTGTCTTTATTACTTGAATTGTGTTGTTATGAAGAAAAAAACACTATAAATTAGAGCGATGGAAATTATTTTTAGGCCTTGGAGACCAGCTGCTATAATCAAACAACAGTATGGATCATCAATGATTGGCAATCAGAATTGGCGGCAGTATTGGAGCTCTGAAAGTCATATTTTATGTCTTTTTTTCTTTTCTGCTGATCTGATCTGTAAATAACGGATAAATAACGTAGAAGTGTGGGCTGTACAAACTTTGCCACTTTGCCAGATGACCTGTGTGAACACAATGTCAAGGAATGCTCGAAATGCTCAAAATCGCTATCACATCCTGTTTATTTGCTTTAATGATAATAATAATAATAATAATAATAATAATAATAATAGTCATAACTTGTATTTTGCTTTATATTCTGTTCTTGTTTACATTTAATCACATCTCTGAGTCAAACTCATCTCTTCAAAGAGAGAGAAGTCTGGGTCAGCCTGCTTGACCTGCTGCCTCTGCGACCCGACCCCGGATAAGCGGTGGAAAATGGATGGATGGATGGATAATAATAATAATACATTATATTTGTATTGCACTTTAAAAAGGTACTCAAGGCACTTTCACGCCAGCCCGAACAAACCATACCATGTAAAGTAATGTAATGTAATGTAATACCAACGGGGCAAACGTAGTTCATTTCAACCGAACCAAATGAGTTAGCGCCCTGAAAGTCAGTGTGAGTTTGTTCGTCCATCTGTTGTCTGTCTGTGGGTGTTATGTGTGTCTAGTTTGTGTGTGTGTGTGTGTGTGTGTGTGTGTGTGTGTGTGTGTGTGTGTGTGTGTGTGTGTGTGTGTGTGCGTGTGTGCGTGTGTGTGTGCGCAGCAAAGGAGATGAGCTACATTAGGACTTGGGACACAAGGTCTAATTAATTTCTCTTGCCTGCGGGTTATTCAGGTAAAACAATTACACCTGTAATCTATTTTCAAAGGAACTAAACTGTCTTTGCCATTAATGTTATTATCCCTCAGATTCTAATGAAGCGAGAACAGAATAAAAGTGCAGCCGGGGTCTTGGTGACGGGACATGTCTGGGGGGACCGGAAAAGTGTGTGTGTGTGTGTGTGTGTGTGTGTGTGTGTGTGTGTGTGTGTGTGTGTGTGTGCGTGTGCGTGAGCCAGTCGATATCGAAGCGTAGGCCTGTGTGCGTGCTGATCTTGCACACGTTGGCACAGACAACATTAATAGTGTTCCAAATGCAAGAGAGATTGAGTTTGCCGCAGGATGAATAAAAATATCACAATGGGCAAGGTCTCTATAATTACTTGGATTCAATTAAAGGCCTTTTGAGCAGTTGGTTTAATAAGCTTTCAGCCTCCTCTCTCCACTGTGCAGCCTAATGAGTGTCAGTCAGAGTCAGCAGAAGATAATGCTCTTGGCCTCGGGGCCTTCCATTACTCTCTCGTCTTTACCTTCCACCATCAGGCCCCGGGCTCCCCGTGACAGACAAGTCTGCCTGTTCACACACTCATTCCCTCCATGACACTCTGAGTGCACTTACATGGTTACACCTGTAATATGTGTTGTATGAAATGACATACGGAGGAAGCACTTTTTTTCTTCTTCTTTCAATTGCCCTCTGCTAAACTTGTACTGAATGTCGTCTGGGCTGAGGCCTGGGGGGGTTGGGTGGGTGGATGGGGGCGGAGGGGTTGACAAAGCAGAGCTCACTAGATATCCAAGCTACCAATTTAATTCAAGCTCAAAATTCTCTCTTAACAGCTGATACTTTTCCACTTAAAAGCGCCCTGAACATGTATTTTCCCAGTCAGCTTCATACTACGAGTTATAGGCTCACAACACGCTGATATTTAAATCACAATGTGATGCCTCAGTGAGGACATGATGATACCACAGAAGAAATATTCCTTCTTGGATTGATTCATTTTAGGGATTTTTCTAAAAGCTCTAAAGTATCCAGTTCAAGTCGTTAAAAAAAAAAATGAAAAAAAGCTTTGTAGAGAGAAAAGTGTGTTCAACTTCCTTGGGATCCCTTTAACATTTTTACAGAGCAATGGTAGCACTTGGCACATCGGTCACTAGTCTTATAAATTAATAAAAAACTATGCTAATTTGTAAAAGGTGACTATACATACTGCATAGTGTACACTTTAGATCAAGTGAAATTGAAAAGCATGTTTGTTTGTTTTTTTAAACTACAGGCAAAACAACACCGTTTATCCTCGCAAGACGGCCATTATCGTTGTTAGATTTGCCAATTTGTATTCAATACATTATCAAAGAAATTGAACTTGCATTCATTTTTGTAATGTTTTTTATTCATGGCACGGTGACTGTGTGCACTGAAGACATGTTTTAGTTCTCCCTACTTCTAGCCATGAATGTGCTGCTTCCATAGAGTAGCAGGACTTTCATATTTCAGTAGAAATTAAGGCCACAGAGAGTACAATGAAAAACATCAAAATGTGTACACAAGTAATGGTGATAATGGTTGCGTCTCTGTGGATATGTAAAGGGATGAGAGGTGGCCCCTGTGAGAGATGCATTATTATATGTTACATTATGTTAATTCTGATGCATTCATGTGGCCCTTTGTTGTATTGCCCATGCTGCATGACATGTTACATAACTAGTAACTACAGTTGCCAGTAGTAAAAAAAAAAAGTACAATGTTTTACTCGGAATTGTAGTATCTGTATGAAGTAGCATAAGTACACAAGCAAAGTACCAAATACCTGAAAAAACCCTGTTTAATCCCTTTTGGTCACACTTTGGCAAAAGTATCTTGGTAAATATATTTTTCACCAAAAAGGAACTTCTCATCTGTTTACCAAGAAGATACAAAATGTACTTTAAATGTATTTGATTTTTTTGCCTTTGATGTCAGAGCCCAAGAAATCATCAACTACTCTCAAATGTCTGCTCGCCGTTAAACGTGTCATCTGCACTGTCAACACCGACTTGAAACGATGTTTAAATCCTCCGGCCTCGTTTGGCCGAGACGTTTGAGTGACGCCGGCGCTGTGAGGCTTTCTCGACTTGAGGCGCTCCAGCAGGGTGATCTATACTTTCTCTGCGTGTGTGTGTCTTTGTGTAAGTGTGTGTGTGTGTGTGTGTGTTACATCCGGAGACTGTATCCCAGCGTGAGAAAATCAATGAGACCGGTGTAACAGGGACCAGTCCATCACTGCACACACACTCATCTCTCCCACAGACACGTCTCCTTTTCCCACATACATGCATACGATTATGCACACTCCTCTGTGCACACACACACACACACTGCGCAGCCTCTCTCCCCTCATCCACTCTCCCTGAACGCAGCCTAGAATATTGATGTGCTCTTTAAGAGCCCTCCTCTCTGTCTGTGTCACATCCCATCCGTTTCCGACCACGCCACCGGGTATAGTGAAAACAATTCACCGCTAACTCGCCTCTCATACACGTGGGTTGTTTCTTTTGTTTTTTTAGGCGCTCATCGCGTAGGCCTCAGATGCCGTTCCACGGGCTCCACAACATTTCATCATCCTCACATTATAATGAGGCAATATGCCGCTCTACTGTATGTCAGTTTGTATCACTTCTTATCATTAATACATCTGGCGGCCCGCGTTGACTGAAATATTATTCTCAAACTTCAATGTGCTTCATTAAGGCAGGGAATCCACTGACAGAAAATTTATTCTCTGGGCACTTCTGCTTTCATCTGCACCAGAGGAATTTCTCTGTGTGTGCGTGATTGTGCGTGTGTGTATGGGTGTGTGCGTGCGTGCACGTATGGGCATGTGCGGGTGTTGGCATGCATGTCAGTTGTAGAAATAGAGGAAAGAGAAGGGGAAAGATGGAGTGCACACACATCAGCCTGAGGTTGATTATCATGGGGTGAGTGGCAATTAATGTAGCACTAATTAGAGAGGCTTTTATGTGTGGAGGACTAAGAAGGGCTCCTGGTGATCTCTGGAACGGCAGGAGAGATAGCGCTGAGAACATAAAACGCGGCGCGCGCGCGGCTTGACAAGACACTAGCCATACGCGGGTGACACGAGGTGTCAATTAGCGCCTGCTGCCGTGCTGCAGGCCTCCTCGTAAAGTACATTACACTTCTGCTGCTCCGGATCCCGATTTTCGTCGCGGAGCCGACAAATCAAAAAACGGAGTGAGCCTATCTTCATGGCATTGAAGTCGACATAAAAACAACAACACTAAAAATATGAACATGAACAGGGATGCAAAGCAGATTACTACCTTCCAATCATTCCGCTGAGCTCGTTTTATCTCCCCCCACTGTGTCATCAGTTTATATCAAAACAAGACGGAGCTGATAACTCTCCTCCAATCAATCTCCTGCGCTATCGTTATGCTCCCAATGTTATGTTGCTACTTGTGTTTACAGCCGCGCATCAAGAATAAAATCATTTACTCCAGAATAATAAAAAAAAAAAGAATGCTGTTCGATTTCTTTGTTTTGTAGATTAGAGTCATGGAAATGACGATGAAATAAATAATTATATTTTAATGTCAGCAATTATCACCATAAAAGTGGCAAACGCTTGTGCCACTTTTATGGTGCATATCGCAAACATCCTTCAAATAGATTGGTACCCATCAATCATTCCTCTCTCCTCCCATCACTCTCGCTCTTCCCTCCCCACAGTGTTGCGTTTGTTGTTCATCATTTCCATTCCCCGCAGCCTCCACCTCGCCGTGTAATCTCGGGGATTGTGTGGTCTCTTGGTGTGAGAGGTGATGGGTACAGCAGGATGAACGTGATAATCTGCCACACTGGATTACAGCCTAATCTCTAATCTCTCTGGCCCCCCTCCGCCCGGGGACCACCTCCACCGCGCCAATTTTATTAATCTGAGCCCGCCGGAGCAACGGCTTAGCTTTGCCCATTTTGATTTCCCCGCTTCCGTCGGGCGCGTACAGCAGTCGGAGCTAAAACAACGGATTTGTTGTGAGGCAACCCTCGGAAGTGAATTCCATGACCCCTGCACGCTCTATCGGAGGATTTAGCTACTGATGAGAGCGTTAATCCTTGGGAATGTGAGGATTCATCAAGAATAGTTGCTGTAGGGATGTCCCAGGTTGCCTAAATTGCAGCGGGTTGCAGTTTGGCTCGCACAGTCTCCGCATAAGTGCTGAACATGGGTTCCAACGCCATCCGATGTAATATCCATCAGAGCCAGTCTCAGCGTGAAGGTTGCTGTGTCCTGCCTGACTTCATGACCTGGAACACTCACAATTAATGTTCCATGTCACAGGGTTAAATTGCTGTTAGTAATTCCTCCGGCTAGTTGAGAGAAGGCCGAGTGGAGAAAGGCTATTCCAGTCACGTACTGGCTAAGAGGGAACATGATTAACCAATTATCTAGCCTTTCTAATAAATGAGTAAACAGTTCAAGGCTGATCTCCAGACTGATGTCTCTCTATCGCATCGGAACATTCGTTGTGCCGGGCGCGTTATGTATGCAAGCCCACGCGAAAGAGGCTGATTGGAATTCATGGAAATGGAGACAAAGTCTCAACATGTTCCAATCATAATGTTTAAACGCTCATATTTACATTTCAAGAGAATTCAAGCCTTCCTACTATTTCAATAATTGTGCTCCTATTAAATCCTGTCGCCCAAAATGTTTGAGTGTCCTTTGAGGATTTCTATTTAATTAAGTTTGCAGAAAGAGAAAAACAGAAGTACAATGAGCAGAATATTCTATGGAAGAAATGAGAACAGTATGTGACCCGATGTGTGTATTTGAGCTGCACTTCCTGTGTGTGTGTGTGTGTGTGTGTGTGTGTGTGTGTGTGTGTGCGTTGTCTTGGCTCATTGGTGTTAAATTAAGGTGGCTAAAAGCCGGTTTCATAAAACCTAGTTAATGTTAGCTTTCATGACTTTGGAACGCAGATCTTTGACATCCAGCACTTATCACATCAATTCACAGAAAAGAATATCACATCCATCACTCAGGGCCACAGAGCAGCAAATATTAAGGATGTAATACATACACATTACAGCAAGAGCAAAGCAAAACTACTTTTGGCAGCATGTTGTCAACCAGCGGTGAGCTCAGACGCAACTAGAGAGGCTCCCTGTCCTGCTGAGATCCAATGCTAGGTTAGGTTCACGTCACACGTTATACCCAATATACAATATGTAAACAATAAACGATGTATACAATAATAAAAGATTTCTTTGTGTAACATTTGCTGAAAATTATGTTTAAATGTATCAGATGCAACAACATACCATTTAACAATAAAGATATATAGAATAAGATTATTAACCGAGTAACTTGTTTTATAAAATAAAGCAATTAGCATTCAAAACTATGACTTGTGCTCTATAGTTGACAGAACAGCCTCCATTAGATGGAAATACTGTTTAAAGGCCATCGGTCTGGCCCTGATGTATTTTTAATAGACTGATTTCTGGGTGTCCGTTAATTTAAATGTATTTAGGAAACATTTCAAATAGAAAAGTGTTGGCTGCAGGCAGCACATGAGGCTACAGGTTGGCTTTAAAGTTATTTGCTGGCTTCATTTTAAATGCAATGCAATCAAAACACATATGTTGACTTAAATGCTGGGCATATGGTTAAAGGAGTACTAGCATTGCACTGCTATCGCACTGTTTTGTTCTTTGATTATTTTTTATGAAGAAAAACGGAGATATCAGCTTATTCATTTCAGACATTCTTCATGCATCCCTTGTCAAAACCTGGCACTTACATTACCCACAATGCAACTCAACTGCAAACAATTATGTCAAAGATTTGGGCGCGCTGTGCTAATAGTGGCTAATGTAGTTTCGAGCTGCTAGCGTCAAACAGTGATGAGATTTTTTCAGCCCGAACAGGATTCATCCGACAAACCTGTTTATTTATAACAATTATTTTCACATCGTTGTGCTCCCCGAGACCAGTAAACATCAACACAACAACAACACTTTGATGTGTGAAATCAGGGAAGTGGCCCCTTGAGACTGAAAAAGATGTGACCTCAGATTTTAATGAAGCAGTAAAGGCAGCTCATGTCAAAATGTGATATATTTCACATGGACTACAAAAAGCCTGAAGTCAGCCTAAAAAAACGGGCTGACCAGGATCAGGCTGAAGCCGAGGGAAACGTTTCCATGGTAACTTTGGTCGGACTTATTTAAGCCTCCTTCATGAAACAGAATTTCCTGGAAATAAATTGAAAATAGCCTGGTTTTACTATTACTCTTGCTTCATGAATCGGCCCGCTGGTGTAACTGCACACTTCCCTTATTGCTTTAAAAATGTCGAATACATTTAAAAAATAAATAAAAAAGGAGCCAAGCATAGTGTTGAAATACTTTCAGCCATAGATTTAACATACAAAAGTGCAAACTGATGTATAACATTTGCTGTTGTTGCTGACGGTGAAGAACACCTGCTGTCACGGCGTTCACTGTGTGTGTGTGCGCTCACCTTTGTCGCCGGCGTGCGTGTTTTCCGGGTTGAGTGTGTCCAGCAGGTGAATGGAGCTGGTGGGCCTGGTTTTGCTGCGGTCCTCCTGTTGATGATCCGCCGAGCTCAGGCCGTTCTCATACAGCTGGCTCTCGCCGTGCCGCAGATGCCAGGTCAGACCTAACAGGTGGACCGCTACACACACACACACACACACACACACACACACACACACACACAGCCAAAGGGAGAGGAAAGGCAGAAAGAAAACATCATTATTCAAGGCACGCGGGGAGGTGTGTCCGAACCTTCTTTAAAGCTCATCTCACAGTTTTCAATCATTTTATGTGCTTAATAGTGCCCGGCAAGGCAGTGGACAATTAGTAAATACACACACACATAAACTCTTAACACATTCGCGTCCACATGCCTACATGAACACAAAACGTGGCAGCGGTGGGCAATTAAGGCCGATCTTCAGAGCCTGAGCCCAGGGCTGATATTAAAGCGCTAACACAGTCTTTTATGCATGACTAATGATGCTTTGAAAGCTGCTGCCGATTCACAATCCATATGGGCCTTTTAAACAACAAAGGGTATGGGAGGATGGGAGGATACTGGATTTCCCCTCCCACCCATAAAACTGTTTACTGGGACAACAATCCGGCACGCCGTTAAATAAAAAACAACTAACACCTGGCCATTAAGGAAATTAATTAGCGCCTTGCAAGGCTGTCAATAAAATGTTTGGTAAAACATTCACCTTCCTCTGACCAATCACCGGGTTCCATTCATGTGTGATTGTACGTCGCCGCTGCTTTAGTTTTTTTTTGCTTTAAAAAAAGGATCTCAAAAGTTAATGCCCCTTCGCCGATGTGAGGGGGAACAAAGCAAACGCAATAAATCATTGCAGGTTTTCTCTCCTCTGACACATTCGGAACATCAAACAAAAGCAAAGCCTCAAATCACAAAGTTACTATGCGCTGGTGGCAGTCAGAGGATGGCTGCTGAATGCAGATCAAGGTAAGGAACTTCTAACGACTTCAAACATCTCCGCTGTCTGTCTTCTGTCTGCCGATTGCCGACACCCAGAAACAGCACTTGACACGCGCTTGCCGGTGCTCGCACAAAATGGCTGCTTAGGAAAAAACAAATCCACGATTAAACAGCGTGACCAACACTGGCACAACCCCGCATGGAAGTGTGTGAAATGTACCTGTCACAGGTTTTAACGTGTGTGTGTGTGTGCTCACACCTAGGCGCTTGCCAGCTGATGAAGAATACCTAATTAAAACTCCAGATAGTTCAAAGACATGTTGAGGTCACTTTATGTTGCAGCACAGGAAGAAGAAAAAGGAAAACACTTCCTCTGCAAAGCAAAGCTACAATGAGCTCAGAGAGTTGACGCCAGTTTTGGTCCCATGTTCCACTCTGCCATCTTTGGGGATCAGCAGAAATCATACATTTGAACCCCGACTAGCCGCCTCGCCGCTGGTTGGTTGAGCTATCTGCTCATGCACAATACGAGCGCTTCCCTGCAGAACACTAACAACTACTGGGGCCACGAGGGAGCCGTCATGCATCATTTAGTTCAGACTAATTGAACTGTCAGCCTGTGACGAGACCAGACACGGACACGAGCAGAGTCTTCACATCAGTGGGAAGTTTATTTTTTATTTTTTTATTTCCCCGTCACTGTAGTTTTCTTATTTTCATTTTTAGAAAGATGCAGTGTGTGTGTGTGTGTGTGTGTTGTGATGACTCATTCTGTTGATGAGGAGGACGGGGGGAGGAGAGAGAGATAGTAAACGCAAGAATTGTAAATTGTACATTCAATTTCATGGGTTTGGTCTCCGTCAAAGTCCCTTCTGGTTGTCTGGTACGTCAGTACTTCGTCTTTAGCCCGTGGTGGGAGAAGAAACGGGCAGGTGGAGAGAAGCGCTCAGAAAAACATCTTGAAGATGACATTTTCTTTACAGCAATACGAGATTTAGAGAAAATCCCGCAGAGATTCCCTTAAAACTACATCCCATTGTCAATTCTCTTCTATTGGACCAAGAACAGAGCTCAGAGTACAGTGTAGCTCTCTGACAGGTGAGTCTGCAAATTAATCAATACAACCCACGATCCCCCCACTGTTTGATCTATACAGGCGTCTCATGGGCGTTACTGAGACCTGAAGCGGTTAACAAGTCCAGTCTATTTCTTTTATTTTACGACAATATATTCGCGTAAACACGGTGTTGATGGCCAATAAAAGAGGCAATAAATACAAATATTCAGCTACAGTTTGCACCCAGACTGTGCTGCTCTCTGGCCCGGTCCAGGCTCGGCTTTGTTATCTCGGCGGACTCTCTCTTCCTTTTTGCCCGGGCGTTGGTTAGCGAGACACAGCGCCTGCTTGGGTATTTGGGTAGTGTTTTTTGCAGTGTTTAATCGTTTGTAAACTGTAAACTACAACCTCACACATGGTGAGCACCGCCCCGTCGAGCCAAGAGCACATGCATGTGTTGAAGGAAACATAGGTCAGGAATGCCAGGCGTGGTGCGTGCCAAGGCCGAGTTCTTCAATTCAAGGGGTTTGAATCCGACCCATGGCATTTTGTCCCCTCTCCTCTCTCTCGCTCCCTTTTGATAGACACTCTTTTAGAAAAATGGAATACTAGGTCTACTGCAGCATGTACATTTGTAATCCCTAGCAGAAACCAGAATCTATAGTAGCTGAACTATTGCGGCCCCACACAGTTATAAATGAACGGGAAAAAAAAATATGCTGATGGGTCCAGTAGGAGGGGTGGGGGGATTAGAGGTGGACAGATACACACTCACACACGCCCTCAAGACCGGACACGTAATCTCCTGCCAGGCTTACGCATTGGCGGAGATAATTAAACATGAAATATAGTGTCGCAGCTACAAATGTAGGTTTGTATGCTTCACCGGCGTTTGTGCTGCGTTATAATACGCGGTGGAGTGAAACAACCTATCATAGTTTCAGAAATTAGTCCGCAAGAGCGCTCGGAGAGGCTTGACAAGTTTTTCCTAAACGGAGACATTAGGAATGCTCCATTCTCTCCTCACATCCTCTCGTCTGGATTGGTTTTCTTCCTCTCCTTGTTCCCCACCCCACACCTACGTCAGCCAAGTGTTAGCCACTCCAGTAATGACACTGCAGCGACAGTCCTCACTTCTCTTTCTCACCACTTCAGCCCTCCTCAAAAGCCCCTCAGACCCCTACTTATCGTTCTTCTGCTCATCAACCTCTCTCTCGGTTTCTCCCGCTCTCTTGTTTTAGGCTGTTGACCTTTTGCTGGAACACTTAGCATCTAGGGCCACAGAGCACACACACACACACACACACACACACTGAGGCAAGGAGGGATAAGGACCTGGGAGCGTGATGAGGAGAGGGTGGTGGCGGAGAGTGCAAGTTTGTGTGTATGCTCTTGTGCTTTTGAGGAGCTGATGTCCTCGCTGCAATATTAAGAGCAGCGCTGGCATGTTTGTTGTTCTTCACTTGACCAAGTTAATTCTGGGTATTTAAAAAACAGAGTACTTATGGAGCCAAAAGCAAGGACGTCTAGGATTCTGCAACTGAGAGTATCATTCGACAGCTGGAGGTAGCAGGCAGTTGGAGCTCTTCCAAGGCTTGAAACTGTTGAATGAGTGCAAACGATGAGCAACTGCTGAAGGTGAAGATGTATTATTCACCTTAGAAACAAAATCTTAGAAAACCTTAAAAAATAAATAAATCTAAAACAGTCCTAACTCAAGGTCTACTTAATTGCTTTGCATATGTAAACGCAAAGATTTCGCTTAGTTGTCACTGTTGTCATGAGATATATAGTGAGAAAAAAGCTGGTGAGCTAAAGGTCAAATGAGCAACTGCGTTACTGTTCCTCTGGTTTGATAAAAAGGTCAAATGTACAAGCATGTCCAGATTCTGTACAGGTCTCTCAAATTGCTCATCGGAGCGTAAAAACAAGCGAGCAGGGTGCAGAAAAGGACGTATTGGCTCGAATACCAACTGGTTCCTCAGATATATTTAACCCTTTTGGCCCCAGAGGCTCATCCGTGGTCAGGCCGACAGCTGATGGGTTCAAAGACAAAGGCATATTTGCAATCAAATGTAATTTTGTTGGAGAAGAGCATGCAGTATGCAAACAGAATGACTCAAATACTGAAGGTACAAAAACTAGGTTAGAAACAAAACAACATTAATATTTCGCAACATGTCGACCGACTCCGTTAAGTGGATTTTGTGTCTCCTTCTGGGTTAGAGAGAAATTAATTAAGCAACTCTGGCACACGGTGCTTCGTTCCCAGATGCAACAGCACTGAATTTGCTGCAGCACTGATTCTCGCCTCTAACTTGCTTCTTTTTAGCAACGGCGGCTAAGGATTATGGGTATTGTAGTAATTAGAGCCATCTGTACAAACATGATTTCCCAGAATCAAAGTTGGAATAATTTAAACTGATAATGATAACATTTTAGGGCATCATTAAAGTATTCAAGAATTTGTTTTCTTGTTTTTATACAAAGATATTCATTGGTCAGCTGATTATATTGAAACCGACAGGAAAGGAAGAGGGTATAACTAATAAGTCCCCAGGTGAAGTGAAACTGGGGACATTGCAGTTATGCGGCTCGGGTCTCGACCACTTGGCCACCAGTACGCCGTGTGTTTCTATAATTGGGAACATTTACAACATCATTAAAAGAAAAATCTAAAATGAGAATTTTAGATTAAAAAATAAATAAAAACAGACCTCAAGAATCAGCGGTTCCACTTACTTCTTGGTTTGTTTCATACATTTTTTTATCCTTTGCGCGGCCAACTACATACACACTACTACGGGCGCGCGCCTCGACACAGCATGCCATCAGTTATGGCAGCAGCATGCGCTCAGCGTGAACCTTCACTCTCGCTCTCTTTTTTTCTTTCTGCCTATCCATCTCTCTCAAGTGTCCATCTTTCTCATCCGGCGCTCCTGCAAAAAATCTCACATATCCCTCATCACACGTTGGGGGAAAGAGAGAGAGACTCCGAGTGAGTCCAGTCATTAAAACGGGAGCGGCAGCAGCGGCGGCGGCGGCGGCGGCAGAATGGCGACAGCGAGCAGCAGTGCAGCGAGCGAGCAAACAGGCCGAAGCCCTCGCTGCACATGAATCATTGATCAGTGTGACAGTGAGATGACTGCCAGAGGTAATAGGACGGCACAGCTATGAGGGGGTTCTGTGCTGAACCCTCGCTGTCGGCTTCCCCGCCGAGATGTGCGCTCAAGACGTGGCGGGCTGAGGAGAACGGCGCGGGGCGCTGGGGAGAGGGACTGAGGCACTTAAGTAGTCGGAGAGAGGCACGCTTGATGTGGCTTCCTCAGGCTTACTTAAGCTACCACGGGGAGAAATAGGAGAACAAAAGAATCCGAGCTGGTGGAAATGTGTGGATGAAGTTAGCCAGTCCCGCCGAGATAACACCCTCTCCATTGCGCCGCTTGTTCACAAACAGCTGGAATGCAAAAGGCGTACGGATGGCAACCCGTATCCTCTACCTTTTTTCTGCGATTGTGATAAATGACGACCCTGAATCACTAGATTCTTTCTAATGCTTGCTCCAGATAGGTGGTGGTAGAAGCAGAGATAGTGCGAGCTTGCGGTGGCTGCCACTATTGTTGTCGTCAGGCATGTGTGGGTCTCCAGATTAGATAGAAATGATTGCGGGTTCCAGTGATGATTAGGTTTCACACTCGTGGTGGGAGAAAGAGTAGGAGATGGAGAAAAAAAAAGTGTGTGCGTGTGCATGTGAGCATTCCTGTTAAATGCCTGCGTTACACTGCATGCCGTTATCGGGTGTTTGTAACAGTGCCGGGTTGGGCAGCGGGACACAATGGGTGAGATTGACTGTGAATATACTGTCTTATCGATAGCTATTACAGCCAAGGTAGCACCGCAGTCGGTTAAAAATTATTTATCAATACTCTTGCGCGAGCGGAAACACAACCCGGCTTGATTGCCAAGTCCTCTTCGCTCATGCAATATCGCAAAGCCCGTCAGCTGTACTCCATCTGACTACCAAAGACTACAGCCCGGCAGCAAGCGCTTTCAAGAGCATCCGTCATTCAATTTAGCGTGTAGTTTAGCATGTACAGTGAAAGCAATTTCTCATCCCGAGTTCTGCATGGCTGTGTCAGCCTCTAGCAAAGCCACAACTTCTGAGGGATGGGAGAAAGAAAGGCAGAGAGGGGAGGAAGGGCATGGGGGGAGAGATAAAAAACACAAGGAGGTGGTCAAAAAAAGGAGGAGAGAGACAAATGGGGCAAACAAGTGTGAAGGAGAGTGAGGAAGAGGGACTTCAGAGACAATAAAACAAATCTCTGCCTAAGTCAGCATTAGAATAGAGACTGAGAGGCGGCGTCTGCCCTCCCGCCTTTTTTCCGTCACGTCGGCCCTCGCTCCACTCTGACAGACAAGAGGCACTGAAGGGTTTTTCTTACTGCTCTCCTCAAACCCCCTTGATAGCTACTAATACCCCTGTCATGACTGTTTACGTGCACGTGTTTGTGTGCTCAAGTGCGAGTCTGCTGACATTTGCTTGTGTACAAGTGTGTGTGTGAGTGAGTGGCTGTGTGTGTGTGTGTGTGTGTGTGTGTGTGTGTGTGTGAGTGCACTGCACAATGTCTCGTCTGGTGTAAACTTCAGGACCTTGCTAATCTGGAAATGGGAAGTCCTGTTTGAATGAAAAGGGATGAAATGACAGACAGAGGGATAAAGGCAGAGCGGAGGTGGTGACACACTTCTTTGAGTGATGAGATTTGCTGTGTATCCGGGTGTTTATTTACCAGCAAAACTCGCCGTCACTGTCATCTAGTTAGTCACGGTAGCGACAGTACACCAAGTACACCGATCTGCTTCCCGCGTCTCTCTGTTGTTCTTTCATTTCTAATCACGCCCACTCTCCCTTCCTGTCAGAGTCCCCCCCAAACTCTCTCTCTCTCTCTCTCTCTCTCTCTCTCTGCCTGTCTCCCACTCGCTGTCTTACTGATCTGGTCCTTTTCTGAAAGCTGACTCATGTTACAACAGACAGAATAGTGTTAAATGAGGAGGGGAGCGGCGCCATGTTAGATCCCCCTCCGGCAGTGAGAGCTAAAAACGACCGCAAAAAAAAAAGAAGCAGCAACTCAAAGCTGCTGTTCAGTCACATACATATATTGTGTTTTTTATGTGTGTGCGCGTGGGCGTGTCACTGCATTTGTGCGTGAGTGTCATGAGAGGATGAGAAATAAAAAGTTACAAAAATAAAACGTGTCTGAGTTGTCGTGCACGTCCACACGCACGCGGATTGAGAGCATGCACTTGCCTGTTGAACTATCGGAGCTATCGAGACTTTTTTCATTGCAGCCTTTCTGACCTTCTGGAGACATTTTACCAAAAGGGCTCGCTCGCTATTCAGAGCTTCCTGACCAAGAGTCCGTCTAGCCATTTAAAGCAATTTTACCAAAGGCTCCTGCCGCTGTTAAGGCAGTTTTAGCAAAGGCCAGCGGGTTTCTTAGAGCTGAATCAGACGACCAAAATAGAGGACCGAAAAATCAATACAGACCCCAATGAGGCATGAAGCAGCATGGCTGAAAGAAGCTGGGGGAGAGGAGGACACACACACACACACACACACACACACACACACACACACACACACACACACACACACACACACACACACACACACACACACACACACACACACACACACACAGTCCCAATCACAAAGTTACCCACACACTTTCATGTGCACACACACACACTTATTTTCACCATACATTTCTGTCCACATGTACTCGAAATATGACTTCTTTTCTGCAATAACAATGAACACCACATCTTGTTTACAGTATATTAATAGAAAGAGAAGAGAAAAAAGAGGACGATGTTGCTGGTTACGCAGCAGAGTTGGAAACATGTTTCATGTTTTTATTTTTTTAAACAATGCTTTTAATAATCTGGTGTTAAAATAACATATTTATATTTATAAACTAGAACCTCAAAATAATGAGCCCATGCGTGTAGAGTACACACACACATCACCCTAAAACACACACATGTGCACAAGTGCACAAACATAGTGAGTCAAGGTGAAAGCCCTCTTAGTGTGAGTCATAATTATTGAACAGATTAAAAACATCTGTTGAGACTAAGAGAATAAAGCCAAATACACTGCGCCGCACTGTGATTTTTTGTGTCCGACTCAACTGTGTTGTGCTCCGAACAGAAAGGGTTACATTTCCCAGACCCGACTGGAAACCGGTTCCAGCAGCCAATCTTACCAGCTCAGCTTCGCTCCTTGACAGAGCGGCACCAGAAAGAGGGCCGCCGCTGATCCCAGGCAAACCAGACGGCCACCCGCTCCGAGAACCTTGCGTTAGCATCGCCGGATTTAGCCACCATTCGGACTTTCCCTCCATACACAATCTACGGCCTCCCCCCCCCCCCCCCCGCCACCCGATCGCGATCACCAGACTGCAATCCGGTTTCTGTCCACTGAGTCTATTATCTCAGCCTGGTAGTTTCCATTCATTGGATTGTGCTCTTTACCGCCTACCTCATGGCTTCAGGGACTGATGTCGCTAAATGCTGGAGAAATCTTGTGAAGCAATTCTTCCTCCTCAGTGCAGCCATCACAAAGTACAGTATGTGTGCGATGGCCTGCAGACTGTGCTGACTGATTGCACTCGGGGCACAGCTCAGACTGAATAAAAGTGGCAGATCTTCAGCAGAGTGAATCAGCACATTTCAAGCTTTTCCAATTTACTGTCGACTTGGGACCATCCTTGTATTTTGGGCATGTCTTTTCTTGCACATGGCTTTGATGAAAAAGGCTTCGCTTCTTTGTTCGCTTCTGTTGGGACACTTCCTTAATTACTTTGCACATAAAGAACAGAATTTGAAAATTTTGAAAAAACGAGTTAGATCAAATATGAAATACTGTACTATTTTGGATACTCTGTAGTTGAAATGTTCATAATAGCTACAGCAGAAAAGTCCTGATTTACTGTGGATACTTTTAGCTAGGAACAGAAAAAATACTGGAAGCACCAATATATATTGGTATATGTTATATATATATATATATATATATATATATATATATATATATATATAACATATACCAATGTTTTTCCATCTCTATTCCCAGGGAAGTTGCTATAGTATCTGTGTGTTTACTGAAACACTGCATTGAGAGCCAGGAGCACTGATGCTGAAGATGGACAGAGCTCGCTGGCTATATGGCAAGTGAGGAAGCAGTGCTGGATCATTACCAGCCTCGGACCAAAGAAGCCCTTATGTTTGACAGTCGGGGTGAGGAATATGACAATATATACTGTGAGACTAAGTACACCTGTCTCCAGTGAGACCTGTGGTAAAACCATTGAGGCGATGGCAGCCACCACTGCCTCACGACGACAGCGGCCTCAACCCAAGACACTGTTACACAACAGCACTCTTAGGGACGCAGAACGGCCAGCAATATGTTTTCTAATCAACGGATCGAGGACGCCGGTCGTTGTCTTGTCAAGGGGACAAAACAATTCTGATACTCTAAGTGATGCATAGTTTTTGTTCACTCGTCAACAAGACGACGGGCCTTTTTCCACGGCAGACATTTTGACACATCATTGCAGGAAAGTAGAGGTTACTAACAATAACAATAATGACGGCTCCGATCTATTCAAGTGTCCCAGTAGGCCATGACAGAGTGACAGTGAGCCGGCATGCACGGCACCGGCTCCCTGAACCTGCAGTGTCGAAAATGGAAGTCATCCATCAATAATCTAATATTTATTTATTTTTTATAGCTGTGCTTTTCAGACGGTGAGTCAAAATATCTGACCGAGTCTTATAATTGTTTTTTGATTCTGCGATGAGTCTAAATGTGTTGTTGAAGTGACTCAAGTGTACATCTGAGACAGGACCCGGGCTCATCGTGTGCCATAATAAAACATCAACTGCCTCAAATGGCAGGGGGCCTGACGCTGCCCTCTCTGTGGTAATGTGTCAAAGTTTGTCCTCACATTATACTCTTCGCCTGAAGTGGACATAGCATCTGATAATATCATCGCTTTCTTGTAAACAAGTACCGCTATAAAAATTCAGCATCCGTCCGCCCTCAACTCCACACTCCTCTGCTCTTCTCCAGTGTTTGCTACTTTGTCACAAGATTTGGAAAAACTTTACAGAGCCCTTGAGGGCTTTTAAAGATATACAGTATGTATATAAATATATATAAACGACCCTGTGCAACAAATCTAGCAACTCTTTGGGCGGACATCAGCTCCTTTCCTCGGGAAACCGCTCTCCCGTCCACATAACAGCTGCTAGTTAAGCACGTTGAGTTGAGAGCCAGGTTCAGTCAACCGACCAGGCAGTAAACGTAGATTAACTTTGTGTGAGCCAGTTTGATGAAGCCCCGATCATCAGTCACAATCGTTTCCCTCAGTCACCCCGACACACACACGACAAATTGACAGCCTTTTCTTGGCTATATTTAGAAGTAATTAAAAACTAATTGTTAATTTAGTTTGCCCTCTTTTTTTTACTTTCTAAAACTGCTTGGGCTTTCTGTCTGGATCTCATAAATAGACCCAATCCCAGTCCAAACGGAGGTCCACAGCCAACAAAACGAGCACACTGGAGCTGTGACTGTTATTGGGGGTTGGCTTAAATGAAAGCAGATATTACACAGCTTAGCTAATATCTCACCCTTCATTTGACAGAAACGTCCCCCTCTTTTGCTTCTTGTTTCCCTCTTCTTTCTCTCTTTTCCTGCTAACTAGCACATTTAAATGTGGGTTACTGTAATGCAACATTGTTGCGGCTAACGCTAACTAAATACGGCGTGGAATACACACAGTCAAATCAAACCTTAGTGTGGGTGCAGACCGAACCATTTGCCTCCTAACAAGGGGGTTCCAGCCAAAAGAGGGAAGCCATTTTCTTTCTGTTCTTGGCTCCTAATTCAGTCAAATACATATTAAAATGTTCAGCTGTTGTTAATGTATGTACATGAATTACTTATAAACCTGGAACTGTGGAGAAAACAAACCCAATTTAGCATAAGTCTTTTGATGGCCACCTACAGCTTACGGCTGTCCCACTAATATTCTCCTTTTATTTTTTGCTCTAAGAGCTAAAGTAATTCAGATTAAAACTAATTTGAAATTTCCATTAAAAGTATGCTGCTCCTATCCCTGCTTTCCTGGTGTCTACGGCAAGATCTTCCTTAATATATGTTTATTAATATACATCACTGACAATCGCCCATAGGTGCACTCTGTTGTGCACAGCGGTTGTGACAACAGGCAGGAGACAACGGCAGTGTTTACACCACTGTCGCAAGATGCAGCAGCTGAAAGAGCGAAAAATGATTATGTTTCCCATCGCGTTGCATCTGTGCTCTCTGCGGTCACACATGGCTCTCCCAAAAATGATACAACAGCTGTAGGTGTCTTATTTGATATTATTTGCAAACGTTAGCTTTTGTCGCCACCCTTGGCTTTAGCATTTTAGTGGTTAATTGTCTTCAAACACGGAATTAGACGAGGCCTTGTGTGTCTCTCAGTGTTTCTGTGATATGAAGGGCTAAAATAAAAAATAAAAATAAGGAATCCCGTCTTATAATGATACTCTAAGGTCTCCAAAGATCCATATAGTTTGTCACACATTGTTGTTAAATGTGAGTGTGTTTAAGAAAACGCCTGCTTGGCGTAATGTATCGTTAGCATATTGTGCTACCGAGATCCCAGTTGTAATTTTTCAACGTGCTGGCTGGTGTGGTCAGCACCATAGAATAGAACAAGCTCTTAGTTCATTATAAGCTATAATCAGCGCGGAGCCTTGAGACCAGGCTGGCTAGGACGTTTGGAGGAGAAATCCAGATCAAGAGGGAGCGGCTTAAGCACCGTTATTCACATTCTAGCCACCAAGCACACAGTCTGTTATTTAAGATTCCTAATCAATTAGTTTGTTGATTAATAGTTTATAGATCATATATACTCTAAAACGTAAAATGCTTGTTTTGTCCAACAAACGGACCGAAACCAAAAGCTATTCAATTCACAATGAGATAAAACACCACATTATCACATCTGAAAGATTCTTTATAAATTACTCACATTGGCAAGGAATCAAAATGGTTCATTCTTCGTCCATTTGTGCCAATTCACTAATGAATCAAATCATTTCAGGTTATTGTCGGCTGCACATTACATAAACTTTAAAACTGAAAACAATTGAATAATTAATCAATTAGTGGGTTGACAGAAAATAAATACAATTATTTTGGTAATCAGTGAATTATTGGTGTAATTTGGCGAGCAAAAAAAAGCCAAATATGTGCCGCAGCAGCTTCTGATGTGCTTTTTTCTCTTATAATCTTGTGAACTCAACATCTTTGGATTTTGACTGTTTGTTGAACACAACAAGACATTTGAAGGCATCACCTCAGGCTCCGAGGAACCAAAACAATCCGCTGATTTATTGATAATGGAGACGATCCTCATTGTGGCTCTAATGAACACACAGACGCAACACACACTTTTCTGTTCGGCTTGTGTGTTCGGTCGGGGGAGTGTACTCAGTTTGACCCCCTGTGAATAATGGCCAACTTTTAAGGCAGATGCTTTGAATTGCCATCAAACTGTGAGAGCAGATTTACTGAAAGAAATAGCGTGAAAGTAATGAACTTAAAGCCACTAACGACTCATTTGGTTCTTTATGGAACCGCCAGGACCCCTGAAGCAGCACGTATTGCACAACAGAACTATAAAGAAGATCTAGCTGTCCACGCTGCTGCCTCCCCACACATCTTCCTCTCCTCTGCACGTCGACGGTTAATCTCTCCATTTCAATATTATATATGCTGTTAACTGGAATCCGCTTCTACCTTCTTATGCGTATGTCCTTCCTGTGTCTTTGTTGTTGCAAAATATATATATATATATATATATATAAAGTGTGCAAGTGAAATGTGATTTGGTGATGATTATTTGATTGCAGGGTGCTTCTGGGTTTGCTTATTTCCATGCAGATCAGAAGCTTCTCCCTGTTGCCATAGAGATGATTATCTTTCATAACTGACACATCCCGCCCTCTCCTCACATTTGATTCAACAACCCGGGGTTGTAACTGTTTAAAACAGCAAGACATTCATTAATTCAGAAAATACTCTAATTAGCTCCTCTTTTTTTTGGACAACATGATAGAGAAATAGTAGGTAGGTCGTTTTTTTTTTACGGGGGCAGAACTAAAATGAGGATGGATAGTAAAATGAGTTACCAGAAGAGTTGTCAGTAGCAATATTCTTCAAGATTACAGATGCAATCTTAATCTGTCCTCTATCTCTCCTTAAATGCCCCGTTCGCTACCATATTGCCTGCTGCTCATATCTGATGGCCGTGTTGTGCTTAATAACAAGCCACGACTGCAGGAGGGAGGGGTACGTTGGGAGATAAACAAATTAACAAAGCTATTCGCAGGCCCCGCAGCACCAGGGGGCTA
The DNA here is from genome assembly GCA_023566465.1 of Cottus gobio. Classification (NCBI taxonomy): domain Eukaryota; kingdom Metazoa; phylum Chordata; class Actinopteri; order Perciformes; family Cottidae; genus Cottus; species Cottus gobio. The sequence goes on from CM042216.1 coordinate 12,891,300, forward strand.
TGGGAGGAGAGGAAAGAGGGCAGTAAAGACAGAGAGGAGGCCTGCCTTAGCTAATCACAACAGGGGGCATACAGTGCGCCGCAATCACTTAGGCACAGCATTATCTCTGCAATCACGCATCCTCCTATTATTGTGCTAATTGGAAACCTTAATTTGCGACATAATATTATTGCATCATCATTTGTCAGGTTACTCTTCCACCTAGTTAATAAACACATAACTTGCACAAAAAGCATAATAGGTTGCGGCAGTGATCTGAGGTGGGTCCCAAACTGTCAAAAAAAAATCATCAGCGTCAGATGTGTTTTTTGAACGATGACCTCGCCGCTACACTGTACCGGTCTCGCCGCAGCATCTCCACTTCGCAAGGGAGCGCTGCGTTACTCGCCGGGCCACGGGCGAGTAAATGAAGTGTAAAGTTTGGCTCAGTGTCGGGAGAAGAGATGAAGACTCGGCCAAATGTAACAGCTGCTCAACCACGATGTTCTCCAAAGGAGGAGATGCATCTCCGGCATTCTGAAACGTCGGCCTCCAGCTTGGCACGACTGTAAAGGAATATGTCTTTTGCAAATGTCTTAATTCAGGAAGCGCCATCCGCAGTATCACGCCGCCGGATAATACACACGAAAAGTTACCTACTTACAAGTTGTGGCTGTTAATGAAAATAGTCGTGACTTTTTTTATCTGCTATCTGTCAGTCCATCCATCATTTTTTAGATGAATCCATTAATCAATGTTTCTTTAGTTGTAAGAAAATAGTGTAGGGGGGGAATCCAAGATCATGCAGTCATATTACTCTCGTGTCTGACCAACACTCCAAAACGCTGAAGATATTTCCATAAGACAAAGAAAATTAAAGGAAAAGCTGGAAATAATGGAAAAGTTGGTATTTGAGCCTGAAAATTCGAATTATCTGTTGAAGGTCAAATCAAATGCATGTTAAATAATATACATGAATAATAAATCTAAAATGAAACAAGAAACGTATTGTTATTTGCAGAGAAACGTGTTCAGTGGGAAAGTAGTTCATAATTAACAACTGCCTGCCAAGGTTCAGCAGAATAACCTGCAGGAGCTGATTATATTTGGAATAAAGGATAATCCATTATCATATTTTTAACACTGCTTGAATAAGATAATGAATTCTGTTTCTTATTATAATGACTATGATGGTAAGAATTAATATTCAATGAGAACCTGATTTAATGAGAGACTCAAAATCAATACAAAATCAGCATGGCTGTTATTTGATGAAGATGAAAAAGAGCAAAACTACCGGGGAAAACGATTTTTTTTCCCTTCTCATCCAGTGAGTGCATGTTAATGAATTCGTTAAAATGACTGAGTCATTATGTAATGAGGGAACCCAATCGTCTGGTGGCCTGTGTCTCAACCTCTCCCCCTAGACAAAGACATTAAGTCCACGGCCACTTTAATCTTGCTATTTGGATATCTTTGATGTACCGGGCTAACTTATCATCGCCGCTTATACATCCCATACGTCTTGGTGCGGTTGCCGTGGCGATGTCAACATGGAGATTGATCATTGCCAAGCAGGAGTGGAGCATGACACCAATTAAAAGGTGATGTCGTCTCCGAGTCATCACTCACACTCCTCACTAATGCACTAATTACCGGGGCCGGGACATTAATGGAATAGCGCGGTTCAGCCTGGGGATTAATCTGCATGGATTCGCCAGTGTGCGTGTGTGATGTCTGTCTGTGATGTGTGTGATTAATGCGAACCCCCCGCCTGCTCCGCCGTGACCTTGAGCACCACCATAGGAGGGGAATTAACCGGCCGGGTGGAGGGTTGGGATATCTGGCCGGGGGAGGGGGGAAGACGATGTGCTGAGGTGGAGGTTCGGGGCCAAGGTTGACGATGAAGAGGGAGTCGTGGTGCAATCGGAGGGGATCAATGAATAAATTGGGTATTTGACTTTGACGGACTCTGCTGATTATCGTCCAGCATGCGTAACAACCCCTGAAACTTTTCTTGAAATAAAAAGATGCACGGACAACCAGGTCATGAATTGGACAGATTAACAAATACAAGTAACGAGGCAGAAATAAAAGTATACAAATAATAAGGTGTGTGTTTGTGTGTCCGTGGGCCTAACCCGAGCCAGACAGATAAACGATGAATGAGTTACTATTGTATTCATGTATTCATCTCCGAATAATGGCCAGATTTCTGCACTTTGTCCAGGATAGCAAATTTACGATTCAGTCTTTCCTACAGAAGATCACATCTAGAATACATAACCCGCTGTGTTTAAAGCCAACTCACTCAGAATAAGTAGTAGTAGTACATTTTCAGAAGTCCCGCTTTGATCCCTATCGTTCTTCGCTACTGTGTTTCTTTTTGTTTCTGGATTTTTTACCCTTTGAAGAACATTGCATGTGTGCAAAAATCCCTGCTTGTCTCTGTATATTTTAGTGATTATTTTTTACTGAATTAGTCAGTGTCTTGACAGGCTTCCCATTTAACTGCCCCCTTCTAGCCAACTGTTTTGAAAATGTTGATTAAAAAAAGTAAAATCAAAGCAAATCTTCCCGTGCAGCTAAGTGTGGCGACGTGCTCGATGGCGGGCGTGTGCCGTGACTCACCGATGACGTAGGTGAGCAGCAGGGCCAAGGTGAGCGTGAGGAGCGACGCAGACAGGGCCGTGCACTTCCAGTTGCAGCAGCGGTGAGGCTTGTTAAAGGTAAACAGCGGTCTGGTCACGCTGCTCCGCGGGAGAGGCCGGGGCGGAGGGGAGTACACTGTCCCGGAGGTCAGGGGGTAACCCTGCCCCGCCCCGGACAGTAGAGCCGATGATCCAGAGCCCTGTTTGAACAGGAAGTGTCTGCGGGAGGAACACAGAGAGGGAATTTAGCGACTGTTCGATAGTCCCCGCCTCCTCAGGTTACCGCTGCTATGCCTGTAAATCATATCAGAAATACTTTATTGATCCCGGGGGGAATTAATTAATTGTGAGATGTTCCATTTAGCATACATATATAAACATAGCGAAGTTATAAGAAAAATAGAGATAAGTATGCAACATGTGTGCATTGCACCACAATATATAACAACAAAAAATATGTAAAAAAAAATGAAATAGGAAATATGTGAAAATATGTATACCACAAGATAAAATAGTTGTGTAAATAATATGAACGCTGTAAGCGGGACCTATGAATGAGTGTTTAAAATGCGGGAATGGTATGAATACGAATATTGCTTAAATTATTCAGTATGAATACAGTATCTACGCCAGAGTAAATCAGAGTATTGCACAGTTGAATGATTGCAAAAGTAATTGTACAGTTAAGTCAGTATTGCACAGTTTAGATATGAATAAATGAATAATTGGATTATAGCTGCTGACACCGTGAAATGTCCAAGTGCCAGTCGTCTGACTCTGGAGCAGTTGAAAAGTTTGATGGCCTCCAGGCACATGGATGTATGCGAATAAACTGAGTTGGAGGCGGCGCCCCGTTCATCCCTAAGAAAGTTGCTCTGTGGTGCATTAAGGTGCATGTTGATGTTTTGCATCCATGGAGCACAGAGAGTAAGTGGACTATAGCTCTTATTTTAAACCCCGTCCTCGGTCACAGACGACACATAACACGGCGGATTCACACCCTACAATGTTTACGGGGGCAGACTTACCACGCTTTTGAAAACAATGGGTTCTTGATTTCCGACACTGGCAGACAAAATCATGACCTCTCATTTGAAAGAGACAAAGGGTCAACTTTAGCGAGCAATAGTTAAATTAGCTGCAGCCAGCTCCACCGGGCGATGAGCCACGAAGAAGACATGGAAATAAAGAAGAAGTGGTTTTATTGAGCTACCTATAATAAATGTAAGGAAAAAACGTAAGAATGGGGTTTAGTTTCCTGTCTGGCTGTTTAGCTAAAAGATTTCACTTTAAACGTTTTTTTTAATGATACAAGAGAAAAGGCTCAGGTGATGATGTGTTCTGTGTTGGCCGGGGCTGCTGGAGTGTAGACTTCCTCAAATCTAATAAAGAGCAGGACAGCACAGAGCCGGAAATGCTGCCCTAAACCCTGAAACCATGGACCATCTGCTGGACGGGAACAGAGCTTGCTCAGACATAACCTGGAACTACACAAACTAACGCAGTCACTTAATAATGTGCTCCTTGGCCTTGGGAGCAACACTGTGGGGCGACTTGTCAGCTGGACATGCTCATGATTGCAGCGTACATTAGCGCTGAGATAAACACATTGTTTAGTCGTAAATGCTAAATGGACTGGACTTGTTTATCTCTTTTCTAGTCTTCAGACCTCTCAAAGCGCTTTAACACGACATGTCATCATTCACCTATTCACACACCACCATGCCCATCAGGACTGTCTAATCATTCATACAACATTCACACACCGCAGGAACACATGAGGGAACAATTTTGGGGTGAAGTGTCTCGCCCAAGGACACATCGACATGGACTAGTGGAGCCAGGGATCAAACCGCCGAACCTGTGATTGAAGGACGACCCTGCTCTACCACTGAGACACAATTTGTCTTTTCTACACACATTGTCTCCTTTGGACAGGCTAGAACATCCTGTATGGTTTCCATGTACCAACCAGTCATGTTTGCAGTTTAGGTCCACGTTCGCCCAAAATGTAATCACTTGATCATTTTATCCCATTTCACAGAATTCTGTAGTCACGGCCCAAAAAAAAAGAGTTTTGGGCTTTTGGTGGTCAAAACAGTGCCTTTCTAATCAGTTCATCCTTGATGCCAATTAGACGCTTGTGCCTCATTTGAAGAAATTTGCCTGAGACTCCCCTGAGACATCGCGTTCACGAGGACGGCTGTACGGACGGGCAACTCGAAAACACAGGCCCTCCAGCCATAACACCCCCGCCATGCTCTGCCCATGCTACAGCCCTGTGCATCACTCTGCCATGTGGAGGATTCTGGACGTTATAATTGGTCAAGCTATGATTATTATTACTATCTGGAGCAGTTGCGCGAATGGACAATTAATTGCTGTCCTATTCTTAAGACGAGGGAGCCAACGCACCCAGTGTGTCCAAAACAACTACCTGGCACCTCCGGGACGCCTGTTCTTATCTCATTAAGTAGACTATAGGGTGAATTTGGAAAACAATATCTTACTGTAGGACAACGCTTTAATCCTTCACAAATTAACCTAGGACGGACATCGTCTCACTTGAGTTATCTAGCATCTTATTCTGACTCCATTTATAATAATCTGCACTCAGCGGAGTTCAGCCTCGCTCTGAAGTACGCCTGACTGAAACTCATTTAACGGGCCCCCAAGGTGGTGAGATTTGAGCGGAGACCCCTTTCTTTACCTCTAAATGACACATCGAGGCTGTCTCAGGATTCAAGCGTGACACACAGGACGGCCTGTTCTACTTAAAGTAGATAGCCATCTCAAACCTCACCTGTTGAAAAAAGGCTCTCAGTACTGTCTTAAACTAAGCCCTTCGTATCCCACATGTTTGGTCGCATTTGTGTGCTTTTAATTTAAGTGGTATCTTAAACTCGCTGGCTTGCATCATCAAAGATTAATCCCAAAAGCTAAAAATCGAGGAATAAAAGTAGCCTGAAGGAAATCCCTGAGCGCCACGACTTTACTTTCAATTTATATTGTGTCCTGCCACAAAATTCTCTCTTCGAGGTGAGCACTATATGTGACAATTTTTAAGTGCACCATTGGTGCACTATATAGCCAGTTGAACAATAGAAAAACAATCCTCCCACAAACTGCTACGTAATACACCCACAGCACGCGATAGATAATGAATTAGCCGCAGAATATGGGATGATGATGATGAGCTCTCATCCGGTCCAAGTCCCTCATCAGAGAAGAAGCCCAAATGTGCAACATGAGGAGCAGCTACTGTAATGCAGAGCAGCACTGATATGAAAGAGAATTTAAAAGCCCCGGCAGCCAGGGATCAATGACTTACCTATTCCTTTTTTGACTCATCAAAGCGACTACTTAAGTTATACAGCTGTATTAGTTAAATGAAGACGAGGCTCATTTTCATTATGAAAAAGAGCGTGGTAGATGGCGGCCGGAGATAGGAAAGTAGGCTGAAGAGCAATTAATCTAGGTAGCATTTCATCTATATTGCGTTAATAATATTGCGGATAATGAAGGATGAGGATTGGATAGTGTCAGATGAGGAAGTAGAAATATTGGGGGTTCGGAAATTAGGCAATTTGGAAAATAACAATCTGGGCTGGCAATAAGCAATCCCATTTTGTTCTGGCCATATTGACTCCCATCAAAAAAGGAGCAAAGACTGCTGGTGTTGGGAAAACAAAGGCTATATTGGGGGCGCATCAGAAGCAAAAAAAAAGCAGGTATGAATCTTTTTTTATTTAATTTTTTACCCTCTGAAATGGGTGTGTATTTTTCATAACAAAAATAAATGATATATATATATGCTGGAGCTCCTGGAATTCCCATACCAGCAATGATTGCCCCGGGTGACTGTGTGCTCTCTGAGGGTTAATACCGGCTGCGAGTGCGATATGTCGGTGCAGACGCGCAGCTTGCCAGAGTGTTATTCCATCCGCGCCGCGAAGGGTGTGAGGTCACAGGCTGCTGGTGGGGCTGCGGTCTCTGAAGGGCCCTCGGAGGACAGGCCATTAAAGTGGGGCCAGACAGCAGACTGACATGCAGCGACGCCGGACACAAGACCGCGTCGTCCGTTTGCCCTCATGCACGGCAAAAACACATCCATCTTCCTGTGTCATTTAGTCGCATATTCTGCCTTGAGGACGGATCCGTCTTAAAACCAAAGAGCAAACTTCTGCCGGTGGGGGTGGGTTTGGGAGGAGTTTTGAGAATGTTCTAGAAAAGGAGTTTTTGCATCATGTGTGGCGGAATAATACCGTTCATAGCTCTTGTGTCATGCAAATCACATGAAAATTATTGAAACATTTGCATTAAAATGACCTCAAAGCAAGGTCAGGCAAGGTTATTTCTGTTGGACTTTTTATTTCCATTCCATGCTTATAAACTTAAATGATCTCTTTTTGTCAATCTTTATGCTCTGTCTTTCTTTGGGCTTCTCTTCTTTCCGTGGCCCTATAGCTGGGTTTAAAGAGAGTCAGATGTCATTCATCCTTCACTGTCTGCCACCCCCACCCCGTCCTCTCTCCATCCACCACCTTCCTCTCTGCTGTGAGTCTGCTGTGAGTCAGATGGGGGACACAAGAGGCTGCACATGGAGCAACACCTAAGGGTTAATGGCAACTCTGAAAGGCCACTAACAAATTTAGGACAAACACACACGTGCGCGCACACACACACATATATAGAGAGACCTAGCTCGGCTCCGAGATGCCCCTCCACACAAGACGAGCACACAAAAAGATGTAAAATGCGGGTGAGCGTTCTCACAGTTTGGACACAGGTGCACAGGTCGACTCCGCTGCGGTGCTCTTTATTGCTCTGCTGAAGGTGGATCAGAGCAAAAGGGATCAAAATCCGGCTGAAGAAATTGCATTTGTCAACGCACAGTGGAACTCTATTCTTCTTGTGCAGTTCTTTAAAAAAAGAAAAAAAACGCTACACTGTTCTTCCTCGGCTGCCTGCCTTTGATCTCCTCAGACAATAACCAGGGGCGACGCCCAGGAAGCTCTGAATTCATATCAGAGGGCAGATTTCCCCCGAGACGGCAAGAAAATGAGCGTTCCCCCTCTCCAGGAGGTGGGTGTCTACTGCCCAAGGGCTGTCTCTACCTGGATGTGAGCAGATGACTGTGTGTGCCTGTAGGTGTGTGTGGGTGGGTGGAAGTCTGCGTGCATGCTGCACAGGTACACGGTATAAAAGTTGATTACAGTCTCAGCATTTGTTATACCTCTTAACACACCCAGCGTGAGACCCAGTCAGATATATTGAACATCCATATCCGCAGCCTTCCACTCACACGAGCCGGCCCCTCTCCGGAAACATAACGGATACGAGTTTGAAAAGGAAATCCATGCGCACTTCAAACAATCTTAATCTCCGCTGACACGACGTCAATACGCTTCAATACCGATTCGTCAAATAGCGCTTCGAGGAATATGGAAGTGTACTTGACAACAGGAGATACTAAACAATTTTTGTTTAAGGTCACGCCATCGCTTATAATTCCGTCAACATGAGCCCCCCATGTCAACTTTGTAAATACTTTATAAATCTTTAATCCCACGCCTAAGATTGAGCCCAATAGCAGCAGCGTCGGGGTGAGAGCAAAGAATATGAAATCATTAGATTAGCAGTATGACAGAGGAGAGAGCGAGTGAGAGAGAGAGAGAGAGAGAGAGAGACGAGGGTGCTTGAATATTAAATCCAACCCTAAACAGTTAAGCAGACTTTGTCTTCCCCACCGCCAAAAGCGAGATAGAAAAGAGCTAATAACATCTGAATTATGTTATGAGGGCACTATTCTATTGACATTTTATGCTTCAGAACTAATAGCACACTATCAAATGAAACTTATTTGACTAAAAATTCCCAAATGCAAAAATGTATCAAGATTGAAAAGACACTCCAATATGCGCTGCGGAAATTGTGTTTTTGCTAATCACATCTCTCTTTGGGAGAGACTTCTTTATGGACGGCAAATATATTTACGGTGGATTTTCATTTGAAGCAAACACACGTAGATAAGTACTGTAATTACAACACACTTGTGACTTTTACATTGATAGTCATGTCTGGCCAATGATTAATTTAAATTGTCACTATATCTAATTTTATTCTTCCCTTCCTTTAAATGAGGTAAGATCTAATTATGGCCTAATGCATAACTTATTAAACCCTCTTCCTCTGGTGTGGCAGCCTGCCAATCTCATCCTCACTCATAACACCAGATATTCATCCATGCACCGAGCTCTCATTAAACATGAAAACGTATTCTTTTGCACCTTGCTGCTCCTTCTCCGAAGCCGCCTCACAAATGAGGATCTCCTAAATAATTCTCTAATCAATCATTACTTATGCAGCGAGCAAATGCTTAATTCTGTTTGGTGGGAGGACAATTCCAGCGCCTTTTGGAAATAATAGAAAAAAGAAGTGGAATCACAACATGTTCCTGAAAAGTGGCTTCCTGCTAGACACCGAAAGACACTTTTATTTTAGGCAGTTGAAACTCAGAGATACTGGTCCCCTGGTAAATCTGTAGACAGTGGGTGGTACGAAAATGATGAGAAGCCAAAAGACCTGCAGAGATTTGTTATGACTTTGATGGTGCACAAAGTCCTGTAATAATACCCCAGAGGCCCGCGTGGCGCTCCACTTACTGCTCTCTACGCGTGCACAACATGTCCTTTTCGAACAAATCCTTTAGTCCAACATTCACTCCTAATCACTCTACTCTGAAATTGTGAAAGTGTACCAACCCGCACTCCCGACGAAATAATTTCCTCTAATCTAATGAGCCTCGTTTGTGAGATTAAAGGAATGCCTTTAATGGAGTGACATGATGTTGAAGTAGGGCGGGTTGCCCGGAGGATGTTTTCATTTGGCGCCTTTCGTTGTGAAGTGACATATCCACCACTTTTGGACTGAAAGCATTTTTTTGGAACCAAGCCCACCCCCCCTCCCCATTTGTTCCAAATCCTTTCATTTATTAATAATAATAATAATTAAAAGAAAGAAGAAAAAAACGCCATTGTGAAAAACAGCCTTGGAGGCATATTTGTTACATTTTCTTACCTGGTCTCGAGGGGGATGTTGCTGTTGAGCACCCAGCTGTTGTGAAGCTGCGCCTGGTCTGTGCTCGAGCTTGTGTCTGCCCCCTGGCCGGCCTGGCCGGCCTGGCACCGCGTCGGCATGGTCTTCCTCTGCAGGCTGACCTGGGTGTAGGGCGCCGGGCGAGCGCAGGTGCAGGCGTGCGGCGGCGGTGGAGGCGGGGGCAGCGGGCGGAACGTGAACTGACCACCTGGACTGCTGGGCAGCTCTGCGCAGGGGGAGACGGGGAGAAGGAGGGGAGGCGGGGTAAAGAGGGGTAGGGGGGAGAAATAAACAGAGCTTTATTAGGAGCGCAGTGCCATAAATTACAAATAAAAGTGGCATGTTCGTTGACAGTTTATTGTTATTACACTGATTGAGGGACATAAATCAGCTCGGAAACGGCGCCTGTCCGGTGCCCTCCCTTCCTACCTGCTTTGATACACTTCTAGCCGCCCTATAAATAGGTTCTTGGCTGGCTGCAACAGTGAGCAGTCTTTAAAGAGCTAACAGCTCTGGCTTAATCTGCAGCCGGCAGCCCAAACTACCCATGTGATGTTTATTATGAGATCTGTAGCTCGACGGAATGAGCTAGCCAGCTGTAACTCCCTCACACTGGTAACCTCGGGGTCTAGCTAGAGCTCTCTCAATCCATCATTTATCACTCCCTTTCCCTATAACTCTCCCTTTCCCTATAACCCCCCCCCCTCCCCTTTCCTCCTCCATGCTGCTTTCTCTTTCTCTTCTCAGTGTGTCTTCCAAAAGCGAGCGCAGACTAATTACAGCGCTGCCAACAGAAACGTGCGTGCATGTTTGTTTTCATGCAAATACGCCCGTCCAAGTGTGCGACTGCAGAGCATTCCTTATTTAGTTACACGTGTGTGCGCACCTGTGCGCATATGATGACTGTTCTGTATGTGAGAAGTGGTCGCGGAGTCACCGTACTGCAGCTGCCCCTGACTGAGTGCGTGCTGTTGCATGCAGTCTGCGTTCATGTGGGACATGCAGCATCCTCATAGCGCTGCACCTTGTTCTTTCACCCTCTTGCTCGTACAACCTGCTGTGCAAAGGAACATCCCGAGATGTTTGGCACACTGCATTTGACGTATTATGTATTGGGACATAGTACATTTATTTCTGTCGTACTAGATAGTATTTAGTGGGATGGGAATTGGAACGCACAGGAAGACCAGTTCGCCATCTTGGTTGTTTTTTTCAACCAGAAGTCGGTGCAAAGTTGACATTTTCTCTTTATTCCACCAAAAAGGTTTACAATGAACTTCCATGAACTAAAAAAACACTGTGATAGGGTTAAAGTTGTAAGACAAAAACACGGACAACTCTCAGACCTGTCAATCACAAGGTAGCCCCGCCCGAAAGCATACCCTGCTTTATGGTCTATTTCAGAATCAGAATCAGAACCATTTATTGCCATGTATGTTTACACATACAAGGAATTGACTGTAAATGGGACCATCATCCACAAAATGAACATCACGCAGTATTGGAGAAAACTTGAGACTAGCGATTGAGACCATAAAGTCTGGTAGGCAATGTTATAAGTGAATAATGAATGAATCCATCCATTTTCTCATAGACTTCTATACAATCTGACCAGTTATAAGGGAGAGAGGAGTCCAGTATCTGTCAGGCAGACTTGGCCCACAACTCTATTTGCTGCCAGGGCGTCAGCAATAATTTAGTAAATGGAAATGGTACCCACCTGGGAGACTGGACAGTCTTCCCAATGCAACTGTAAGTATGCTTAGCACCCGAAAGAAAACTGGGAAAAGTAAAGAACAAACTAATCTAGCTTCGGTCTTTTGCAAGCACACACAGCACGTTACTGCTCTTCAACCGCCCATTATGTCTTAAATTGAAGCAACCTTTTTCTGAATATTGCGGGGGAAACTGTTATGGGACGTGTTATCGTCAACAATTCTGCGGCAGTAAATCTGTGGCACATGCAGTGAGATTTTAAGCAATGTAAAAAAAAAAAATCATATTGCTTTGCTCTCCTCACACTGAATTATTGTTCGCCTTTCGGCACAGACACGTGAGCCAGTGCGCTTTGTCATATCCGGCAATGTTCGCTGACATGCCACACAGCACATCAGGTTTTATGACTCAGTTGCTGGTAATTCACATTTGCAAGATGTATATTGTGGCAGTGTGTTGTATGAATGCTATGGCAGGACAGGAGCTGTTCTGTAAATAGGCCTATAAACATTTCCAAAGTCATACTTCCATGATGCCATCTGTCCAGCCGACATTCACATTCTGAAGATTGTTAAAGTAGCAGTTATGACGTTTCCTCTGCTTGTGCCTGTGTGTGTGTGTGTGTGTGTGTGTGTGTGTGTGTGTGTGTGTGTGTGTGTGTGTGTGTGTGTGTGTGTGTGTGTGAGTGTGTGTGTGTGTGTTTGTGTATATCTTCATCTTTATCCAAAAGTACAAAGTCAACTCATCACAATTTGAGCAGATGACAAGTTCTTATCTTCCAAAAAAACACATCACTGGTTATTGATCTTCCAACATGGCCGCTGATCTGCATGACGACACAATGAAATCACGTCTTACTCACTCGTGCCAAGCCATTACTCACGTCACGCCGTTTATTTCCTGATTTCAAGGAAACGTGAGGGGGGTGTCTAACTGAAAGTTGTCCTCCCGTCTTTGGTGTTTATTGCTCTGGGCCATCTGTGATGAGGCACATTTCACTCTCACGCATACAATTTGATATTTTTAGCATGTTGGACATGTTTTCTATTGAATAGCAACAGCTGAGCTGTGTAGTTTGTGAGCTTTCTAAGCCAGCTGATGTGTCATATTTGTACACTCGTCCCTGCAATGCATGGAGGCCTACGTTGGACTTTAATAACCGATTTCCTCCCGAGACAACACAGTATATAATATTGCGTTGTGCTGTACAGAAATACAAGCCTGCTTGTCAACGACAAGCCGCAGCTAATCAGAGTGAGTCCACGTGAGACCTGGTGAAATGACAGGAAATGTATGTGTGTTATCACCTGAAGGTGCTGTTTAGTCTAAACTAATGGATGTGGAAAATGGAAGCTATTTTTGTCGGCGCCCCCCTCCGAGTATTAAAAATAACATGCTTAGGGAAAACCGACGGAACCATTTTTTTTTTAGCACTACTGTATCCTGTGTCATTGTAATGCACCAGGAGCTTGAAAGTGGTGCTTCTGTGTTTATTTTATAAGCAGTCTATCTGATTCATCAGTAACTGGGAGTCCTTTGAGTCCAGCCAGAAATCCCCTTAGTGATACTGCAGACGTTTTTTTAGGATTTGTTACAAAAAAACACACACACAAACATTCCCAGAGCTGGGCACTCAAGTATGAAACTTGCACTCTGGCTGCGCTCGAGGCTTTAAATCAACTTTTAAACTAAGTCTTTAGCATAACTTTGCTGACCTTGGACTTGACTGCGAATCTGTTATTCACAAATTGCAAAGTCACTGCAAACATTTATGCCAAAAACGAAGTTTTGATTTTGACAACGCTGACAAATTCTCTCACGCGTCACAGTGTGCGCCCGTCAGCCTCCTGTGTGTTGCCGAATCAAAACACGTCTACGGCGGAGCCAACTCTTAAATGCTAATGTTTGCTCATGATGCTGCCGGCACTGGTGTAGGACGCACTCGGAGCCCTTGCTTTAGCTAAAAGGATCCGTACCACATTGTAAAAAACGTTTTTGTCTGTATGGTGAAGCTCGGAAAATGTAGGATACCACACTTCCCATAATGCCACACAATAGTATTTCCTTACTCACCTTCCCCGCCTGGTAAATGCCCACATCTTTCAAAATCCATGTGAGTAAATAAATAAGAGAGAGGAAGAGGGGGGATGTAATTAATCTGCCGAGACACTTCTAGAAATAGCTCTATAGTTTGAAAATATTCTTACAATGGGGAAGAGAGTTGTGAATAACGAGAAATGCTTTTCAGCCCAAATGGCTCGCAATTGTTTTGAAACTAAAAAATCCAAATTATTTCTGCCTCTTAAGTCTCAAATGACTTCTGGTTCATCATTAATTTAGACTTTTTGGAAAACCCTGAGAGGGTTAAAAGAGCTCTGGGTATACAGTGGGCTGAAAACGTCCCTTCTCTGTGTGTGCGTTGGCTGGCGAGAGCGTAGAGGACAGGAGTGGAAGAGAAAAGGACAAGGAGAGAGGGCCGGGGAGAATATAATCTTGGTGAGTAGGGTGACACAGGGGCCCGGGATGCCAGATGGTGCTTTAGAAGGCTTAGCGAAGGCAGCTTTTGGGTCTCCGCACCCGAAGATCCCACAAACAGACTCAACTCCACTGTTCTCACATGAACGCACAAATGGTCGCTGGCTTCTTCTCTCGCTCTTCCACACAGAGTAACATCAGACGCGTGGGCCGCGACACTGTATCAGACGGTAGACGTCACCTAAGTAGGCCTGGCGATGTAGGACAGCGGTCGTGGGGTGTTTGGCGGGCGAGCTGGTAGTTCGGAAAACATCAAACCAACTCTGCGGGGAGCAGATAGAGGCCAGAGGAGGGGCCATTACAGTTTTAGATGACAGTCGTGACAGTGTAGTACATCCTCTGCCCCGGAGTTCCTCTTGGGACTTAGCCCTCCAGAAGAGACACATTTGGAAAGTCGCTTATGAGATTTTATTAATGGAATCATCAGCTTTTGGTTACATAAGCGAGATATGAGGGAAAGCGTTTTATAGCCAGCGGAAGGGAGATCTGGGGGGGATTTACTGGGAAATGTAACAGGTAACAGGTATTTGGGCCAGGTATTAAAAATGCATTACTGTCGGTGAAAGGAGCTAAAATAGCACAGGCATTAAGTATTTATGAAAATTGAGGCATTTAAACCCAAGTCATGCTAATGCAATGAGAGGAGAGCCTCATAAAACATGACTCAGAAACACACACACACACCACACACCACACACACACACACACACACACACACACACACACACACACACACACACACACACACACACACACACACACACACACACACACACACACACACACACACACACACACACACACACACACACACACACACACACACACACACACACACACACACACACACACACACACACACACACACACACACACACACACACACACACACACACACACACACACACACACACACACACACACACACACACACACACACACACACACACACACACACACACACACACACACACACACACACACACACACACACACACACGTGTTTTCATGCTTTTGGGGACGTTGGTTGACTTACATTAATTTCCTGGAGAACTCTAACCATAAGGGCTACCAGCCTAATCCTAACCCTTAACCTACACCTAACCTCCAATGTTACAATTTATATTACGGGGACGTTGATTTTGTCCCCATAAGGAAAGCAAGTTCCCACAATGTGACTGTGAAAAACGATACAAGTCTTTAAAACACACCTGCACACACAAACACACACACAGACATAGTAATGGGCGCCTGTGTAATGAGTTAGCTGTCATGATGGGGCAATTCTCTTAAGGAGGGGTATTTAAAAAGCAGGTATTAAACTGTTTGAATGAAAAATGAATCACAAGCACAAAAATAATCGCTCGTCATGCTCGTCATTAAAATGTTCTACTTTCAGTCGGGGTGTGCCTGCCAGATGTTCAGCGCTAGCTGTGCTTGGTGCTCTGCTAATAGGGCAGAGAAAGTTAAGAGGCTACAGTGAGGAATCTAATTTTGGTAATCATGGACAACAAAGAGCTGTGTGAAAATGATTAGAGGGACAGTGGGGTAAGGAAAAGAGGGGGAGGTGGTGTTGTTATTCTTGCAGCTAAAAGGAGGGAAGTCTGACTTTTTCGTAGACTTAATCATGTGCAAGTTTATTCTATAAAAGAATAAAACATTTACATTGATAAAAGACCGATTTTGTGCAAAGGTTGTGTTATGTGGGAATGTTGTTTCTCCTTTTTTCTGGAAACAACTTACCCAGGAAAGCTTTTGGAAGTTTTTGATGTGTGTAAAGGAGCGAACCTAACAGGAAAAGATGCTATTACACTTATTGATAAATGGGGCCCAATCCTTATTTGTCTGTTTATTTTTTATCTCGTCTCCACATCTTACAGTTTGTTCGTTTTTTTCAAGATGTATTTTATATATATATATATATATATATATATATATACAAATATAGTGTAAGATGCAGGTCCCCTGCCCTGCCCAGTGTGGGGGCTGCATAGCTTCTTTAGTAAGAAGAGAACATCACTTTCAGTCGGTAGCAGAGCATAAAAACATGCGCCCCAAAAACAATGAAGCCTAATATTTAACCAGGTTTGCTCCTCTTCTTCACTCTCTGTGTTTGCTAACGCCCACTTCCCCTCTCTTTCCCTCACTCTATTATTGTGCCCAGCGCTCTATGACTCTAGTTAATTTCCTATTGCTGGAAAGCTGTATGAAATCCATAGAGCCTGACCTCAACAATATCAAACCTGCCTGTCTGACAGAGGAATCTGATCGTATTTTGAGAACATTTAACACTATTGTCAGACAAAAAAAATTACAAATCATTCACCCCACTCTAAAAATACAAACTTAATAATTTCCCCCAGGATGGCTTTTCATCTATCTGGCTTCTTAATTGACTTGCATTAAATTGCCACAAAGTTTATTCCACTGCTGTGCTGCGATGAAATAAATAATTAACCCCATAAAAAGGTCAGACAACTGAAATTAGAACTTGCTGGTTTTTGCACGTCTCTTTTTTTGCGGCACTGAGACGGGATCCCACCCTCGCTGACCATCTGTCTCTGTCTTCAGAAAAGGGTTCCCGTTAAAGAGATAACGCGTTATCTTCATCAGACATTAAAAGTTCCAATATGACTCCCTTTATTGGCTATCTGCTGATGAAGTTGGCGTGAAGGATGGCAATATTGATAATAACAACAGTGAACTTATGATAACGTGGGCTAATATTGCTAATGATCATGGCCCCGGCGACGGCGTTGAAAATTATGTTACTGATAATAGCGCCCGCGGTGATGGAAATAGCAAAGAAAACGGCGATAGCGTCGGTAATAACAGTGGTAAGAATGATGATGAAAATAGCAGTGATGGCGGCAGAAGCATGGATAATTACGCTGATGACAGTGGGCTCTGAGACGGCAATTAGAATAAAAACAGCCATTGATTCATCTCCACCGACACGGGAATGAACGGTGGGATCTCCATTTAACAAAGTGGCACAATCATGTTGTCCAATTAAAGCCAGAAAATACAAACGAAGATGCCGTGGAGCTCTAAGAGCCTCCGCCTCTCGCGCGGAAACAGTCGATTTTCATACAGAGCCTGATAATTAGCCGCCATGCATCATCTGGCTCTCTCAAACCGGAGGACTTGTGTGCGCTTAGCACGCTCTCAAGCGCGTGCTGGTGCGTGCGTGCCTCTGTCTGCGTGATGTAGTGTATATTTATGTGCATATTTGTGTAATTGCTTGTTTGTACCCCCGTGTTCAAAAACAACTGCGGAGCAACTCCACAATCATGTTTAGGCTGCAGGTGATTCTGAAAGTAGCATTTCCCCCGGGAGCACGCAAAGCCTCCCGAGTCTAGCTCCCCTCCTTCTACAGCGAGACGCTTATCCCGGCGCGGCAAACGCCTCTCTGTGAGGGCGCCGCCGCGCTTTAAATCACTTTTGTTTTGTTTTCAGAAGAGCACCCTCCTCTCGGCCCCCACGCTATTTAAATGATCTGTTTGCGAACTTGTGATAAATCCGTCAACGTTTTCCGCAGACCAAACTTTTGAGATCTCGATGAATTTTGGCAGCTTTTCTTTCCCGGGGAGGTTTGCGTGGACGTTGCGGAATAGCTGCTAGCTGAGCTCAGCTCATCTCTCCTGAGAGCACAGCAGTGTCCTGATCCGTCCTGACCTTGTCACTGCTGCAGGGTGCCCGGTCATTGCCACCTGCCACCAAACCGTGCAGGTGTTCGTGTGTGTGTGTGTGTGTGTGTGTGTGTGTGTGTGTGTGTGTGTGTGTGTGTGTGTGTGTGTGTGTGTGTGTGTGTGTGTGTGGGCCCTGGTGCGTATCATACGTCCATGTGCACGCGTCAGCGTGCACGTGTAAGTGTGCATGCATAAGTGTGCACGTGAGCGTCTGACAGAGCTTTGAAGCATGCCCAGTAGCGGATTGGCGTTGTGTGAGTTATTACCACTTGGTAGATATTTGCATTAACAGGAAGAGGGCGTGACGAGGTGTGTGAGACTCGGGAGACGAAAACGCCACAATGGCCATTACGGTGATTAGTGCGCACATTCGTCTTTTACAAGCCCCGCGATTCTCTCCCAGCTTCCCCCGCTCGCTTGCTCGCCCTCCCATATACACGAACAGGCGCTTGCATCTCCCTCAACCCCAAAACAATCACAACAAGCACACGCAGAGGGTATGGCGGAGTTTCGCTTGCACACACATGCATACAATATATTTCCTCTGACTATGACACTAAAAAACAGGAAGGGAGTGCCTGGGCTTGACAGCAAACAAACCAACACAAATAGATTTTTGGCAGGCTAAAGACACAGTAGTATCAAAGCTACAGGAATGCACCACTAGCAGCCCATTTCTGTTTTTTCTCCACCCAGAGATAGAGAGAGGGAGAGAGGGAGGGAGGGAGAGAGAGTATGCGCAGTGTTGTAGCAGACCTGAGCTGCTGGTAATTAGAATGGGCTCTGAGGAGAGACAGGCAGTGGAATGAATGCAAATGAATTCACTGGCTCCGGCGCTTGGGCTCCTCAACCTCACTTTTCATACAGCATGCCTCACAGACATGGAGCTACTGACACAAAACAGAGCAGGGCCACACAGTAAACACTGGATGACATGACTGCGGACATGCACGTGCCAACATGTCCACACACACACACACACACATTCACACACACAAGTGTGCAAGTAAGATGTGGATCGAGGCCCGCAGTGCACACAGGGAAGCGAGTGCGGATACAAATATGCACCGCCGCAATACGCACGCTAGCGCATTATACTAATCCCTGCGAATGCCACAGTGTTTCCTGTGAAAAGAGACAGAGGGGCGAGACTGCTTGTTCCAAGCTAGAATCCACAGCGTGTCCCACAGCGGAATAAACAAAACCCTTCTTAATTGGTGTCGATTTGGAACAGAGTGATGATTCATCATGCAGAACTTCCCAGTAGAGTATTGGAAACCCAATCATTTCTAATCCATATGACCTTGACAGAGGGCCCGAGTCGGTCTAACTCTTTCCATGTGCGTTCGTCTGGGCCGGACAAAGCCAGGGCGTTGTGACGGACTTTACAACTCGTCAGAAAAACCGCGATCCACCAAAGTCAGATCACTTCACTGATTGCTCCATCTGAGCCAGCGGCCCGATCTTTATGAAGCACTCAATTCTCCACAGTAGTCATAAATCAGGGTACTATAAGCTTTCCGTCTCGATGATGGCACGCCAGAGACACTATTTCCATACCACGCTGCTCCAGTCAATAATTCCTGTTCCCATTACAGCTACCAGAAGCCGGTCTCGAACTGAGCGAAAGGAGTCCATCGGTGCCTTACCTCCCGGTGGTTTGGCGTGTGAAACTTTGATCAGCAACTCTGTGGCTCCTCTCAAGGAGAAGCGGGTCGCCTGTGAAGGGGTCCTGCTCTTTTGCTAGCCGGTGCTGCAAATTAGTCTAATTAACACATCTCCCTTCCTATCTTAAACAGGCATCAGGGGCCAACTAGAGCCTTATTATGAAGTAGATTATGCATGTAATGTCCCCACTGAGATTACGGTACGGAAAGTGATGCGCATATATATATATATATATGCACTATGCACAAGAAGACAAGGCCGTGCGAATGTGGGGAGACGAGGGAGAAGAGCAGGAAGGATGAGGGGCTGCTTGGTATTCCGACAGGAGTGTATAATAGATGGTGGAGGGAGATAGAGGTACAAAGAGGAGAGAAAGAAAGAGCGCGAGAGAGGGGGGGGGAATAAAATGGAAAGAGATGTGCCTTCAGCACCACCTGCAGACTCGACCGGCGGCCATCTTGCGGTCAATGAGGTTAGCGCAGCCCCCGGCCCTGGGTCAGCATTAACACGGGCCAATGACAAGTCGGCACTTGCCCTCTATTGCAACAACACCTTGCCGTTCCACTCCACCAACCGCACCTATCACACCGATCACGCTCTTACAGTGCTCTCTTTGCGTCGGCCTCTCTCTCTTTTTTATCCCCTCTTTTAAAATCCCCCCCCCCCACACACACACACACACACACACACACACACACACACACACACCAGGAGAAGCTTAACAAATGTGGGAACAGATGCCCCACATCAGACTGCAGTTGCCCTCTGCTCCCTGCGAGCCTCCAGAGAGACAGGGGGATACCGGTAACGAAGATAAGACCTCTGCTGTCTCAACACACGCCGATGGTGAACATACGTGCACACGGGCGCACCTTTCTGAGCCGTTTGTTAATGTCCATATCAGTATAAAGTTGTCAAGATGCAATCAGAATATCTGCTTGATGGCTCCAGTATGTGCTCACCACTCATCCCAATCCAGCCTCTCCCTGTTTCAGCCCTCAAAAGCACCAACTCTTCTTCATTAGTTGCTTTCGGTGTCATGATTCCCCTTCATCCAGGTCGCCATAGACCTCTGTGCACGTTTTGAGCTTGTGTAGCGTCTTTAACAGGTGAAGAGGAAAACAAGACTCTTGTACTCGGAGCAGGCGGCAACCTCCGTTTTTCTTCCGAGAGAAGCTAGTAGGGTTGTCACGATACCAAATTATGACTTTGATACGATACTTGCAATAAATATTACGATACCAGAATTCGATACAATACCACAAATATGATATGATACTGGTATATTTATCTATAATAGTAATAAATAAAACATCTGTATGGATCCCTTTTTACCAGCTTGTTCCTGCCCAGCTTTTTAAACACTTAACAAATGGCATTAATATTAATATTAGCCTACAGCAAGATATTAATGAAAACTACATGATGCTTTCATAGCATTGGTTACACACGGCTATGTAGGCCTATTGTTTGGTGTCTGTCTGAAAGGTGCTTTGCCATGTTTGACGTGTCTCTGTGTGTCAGTGGGCTTTACTTCACAGTCTGCAATGTAGCCAAAGTACTTACAGATTTCACTTCTGGCGTCTTTTTTTCCAACAAGCCGAGGACGGTCGGCAAGAGCTCCTGAACTGAGGCCATGTCTCCCCTGATCACTCTGTGAGTGAGCGCTGAGCAGCCCCGCTTCCTTAAGCCCCGCCCCCTTGCAGGCAATGCATGCAGGCAGCATGAAGGGAGCGGAGCAGTGAGTGCGCTCTGATCGCGCGCTATTTTAATAAAGTATCAATACTAAAAATATGCAATATCGTTTTAACGTACGGGTACCGCGGTACCTTTTTAGTACCGGTATACCGTGCAACTAGCAAGCTAGCGCATCGTGAAACGTGCCTTCCCTCCTCCGTTGCAAGAAGAAGTCAGATGGTATCGAAGTCTATTTAAAACTCCTCACTTGATTTATTACCTCAGTAAACATTGCAAACATGAGTTTATGTCTCAATCACTGGTTTTAAGTCTTCAATACAGAGTGATGTTCATTTAGTAAATTATGGTTAATTTAGAGTCAAATAGACAAATAAAGCGGGGTACCCTTTAGGGCAGGGCTACTGTGATTGTAACTACGTCACTTCTCCATTTATTCCGTTCACCAGTTGCAAAACGTCAAGATGGCCACAGCCAAATCGCCAAACTCAAGGCTTCATAACGCCAGTCCACAACCCATTGGGTAACGTCACACTGGCCACGGTCTATGACTCAGAGCTACAACTGAGGCAGAAAACACACTTTATTGCCCCTTGTTGCACCAATGGAAAAAAACAATACAGATAAATGTGAAACACTGCAATGCAAAGCTAATTTGAGCCAATTTGATTTATCTGTGATATATTATTGATTTGGCTCATAATAATTTTGAGTAACTAAATAATAAAATAGTACAGAATCAGAACTGATTGTCTACTGCCAAACTAACTTAGTTACCCAGGAAGTGATACACTGACAAACTCTTTAGCCAAAGAGGATTGGATTTTTCTCTCAAATGCTGTCGATGGGGTGTTGTTTACCTCGGTTTCCAGGTCAGACCCAGATCGGTTTACACTTACTTTAAGGCACATCGTTAATATTGATACGCAGCTGCTTTAATTCAGACGAAGCCCCATTTGATACACAAGGAGGTAAGCGAGCTTTAAAAGCCGCTGATATTTTGGGAGTACTATACATAGAAGTGTAGTCGGTTGAGGAGCACTGGCTAGCTGAGGGTCAGCCAGGAGGTCCGACTGAATAAACTTCAGGTTTAACAGGGTTGACACTTTCTGTGTTGATCTGACATCAATCTATTGTCCCTTATGGAGTCTCCTCTCCATCTGACATGGCCTGGATATCCCCTGGTTTTCTGAATTACATGATTAAAGATCTGTTTGCATATAAAAACTGGACCCTCAGGGCGCATGACCACTGATCCATGTGACTATACAGCCTCATTCCTAAAATACCTCCCTCTGATGCACCGGGCCGTGTGGGAACAAAAACGCCTAACTTTGCAAATTGTCAGGAATATGCAGACGTGTTACAGCGTAATAATCAAATGCAAGATGAGACCTTGCATGGCAATCTCAAATTAGGAGAGAGGTCAATACGCTATTACAGAGAGACAGCTAAGTGAGCACTTAAACGTAGCCAGGTAGAGGGATGTTTAGATAGCCATTAGCTAACAACACTTTATGACTATTCAGAAGCCACTTACAGGACACACACTTCAGACACTTATAGCTATTAGCGGCCATTAACATTTGTGTATAATCATGTGAAATGATGTGCGAGGGAGAGCCTCGTCTGCAGCAGCAGCAACAGTAAGCTCTGGGAATATTAAGATCCATCGAGAGGAAGGGCGGCAACGATTCTGCAGCAGCGAAGCAGAGGGCGCGCAATGCAGGTGTGTACACAACGCATGTACACGTCCAAGCGCTCCGGGTGTCTCATAAAAACAAAAACTCCCAAAACAGCCACAAAAACTAACAATTCCAATCAACTCCCGTTTTCATACCGACCACCGGCAGTGAAAACGGGACACCGCTGCCCTCCACCTCACCAATCTCTTCCTCTATCCACAGCTATGACTAAAAGGGCCACCGACCTCTGACACAGAAGCGTAAAAAAAAAAAGAAGAAAAAAAAACAACGACCAGAAATGACCTCCTCTAAGAGGGTCAGTTTCTCAAGCCTATAAAATCTGAAAAGGCAAAAAGATAATATTCCTCCTTAGGCATGACCGTGGAGACAGCGACGAAAGGATAGCGAGGGGACGTGGGGGGAGCTGAGACAGGACCCCGGCCTTAATGCAGTTTGTAATTGTAAGTGTTGGTCTTTAATAAAAGCCCAGAGTATTTGGTCAGGCTAATAGACTGGGCTCTCTAAATCCTGCTCACCATGCATTATTCAACAGCCATTAGCTATCCCCTCATCTGGGAGGCTTTATGAGTCCCATCATCGGCTGGGACCCAGGCTAGGCACACCAGAGGTGTGTGCAGGGGGGGGGGGGGGGGGGGGGAATTAGCCGAGGAGAGAAAGAGGAGGGGATGCAAATATAGGTATGGGATGGAAAAGAGGGCGAAGAGGATTCTAAAGGCGAGCATCAAAGAGGGGAATGCTGGTGATGGGCGGGAGTGATGTGGTGTGCCGTAGGTAAGGGCCTGTGATATGGAAACAAGGGGGAAGAAATGGCTGGATGAAAGCCACAGGTCAGGCGAGGGGGAGGGGTGATTGACGTGAGGCGACGAGGAATGGAGCGAGATGCGTGGCTGCCGGGGTGTGGGACGGCCGGTCCCCGGGTCAGATGGAGGCCAGGGGGAGCGTCGGAGAGAAGAAAGAGAGATGCCAGCCCGAGGTGGCATTTTATGTGGGCCGGGGACATAAATGTCAGATGCTTCCCTCCCTCCGCCCTCTCAACCTTTTCTTCTTTTTTTTCCGATTCCCCTCACCTCCCCCTCAACCTCCTCTGCTTCTTCCACCTCACCCCCTGCATGCCCTTCTCAATCTGCCCACCATGTCCCTTGCCTTCCTCATCTCCCAAGAGCACTGCCAGTGGTAATTTTGCTTTCAGAGACGAGGGAAGGCCGCAGAACACATGGAGATGCAGGCTGCTCAGTTACCATGGTATCACCGGCCAACAGGAATGGCGCCAAGACCGGGGACGCGTATGTGCTTCCGCGCGTGTGTCTGTTTGTGTGTGTGGGCCTGGGCGTGAGCGTGCACGCTCCTGAGTGCATCTACACGTCTGGGTAATGGGTGTTTAGCAGGCCTGCCAGACTCATCCCAGCCCCTGCCCTCCCAGACTACCAGGTTCTCCTGACCCTCTGCGGCAGCCCAAGGACACACTCCTGTCTCTCTAATTAAAACACAGCCCTGACACGCACACCACACACTCGCACGCCGCACACACAGACACACACACCCTGCAGGTCTGCAGCTTAAAATAACCTTAAAAGGAACAAGCCGAGCCATCATCCCTGCACTCAACACCTCTTCAGAATTCACCCGGTGTTTGCTCGCCAGGCAGCTCCCAGGCAGACTCAATCTGCAGGGAGATGCGCAGCAGCGTGCAGCGTCTTCGGATGCAGCGCTCGCTTATGAGAGGAGTCATCGAAGGGGGCCGCATGTATCATTGCATGACCGTCCTGCAAAAGCGACGGCGGCGCCGCTCCCACTCTCTCTCCTGGGAAATAACGTTCTGCAGAACTGTTTGCCACGATCAGAAAACCACGGAGAGGTTTCTGGAAAACTGTGAGTGTGGCTGCGGTCTTAAGAGGCTCAACGCTAGGTGAGCAATGCATAAAACATCGATGCACATACGCGAGTCCCTCCATTTTAGGCTGTCAGGTGGTTACCATTTTGCCCACACGTTTTTAATTGTCGGTTCCAAACCACAATTAAGCCCCCTGTATGCTTTCGCATTGTTGTCTTTTTCTGTTGGCAGCATTACATTAACACAACAACAACATTAACGTTGTGTATTCTCATAAACCAATGCCTTGGCACAACTTACTCGACTTAAGGGGGACCGAAGATGGCTCTTGGTCGTGCACGCTCACCACGTTACGTGCATTGCTTCGAGAGGGGGAAACTAAGATGTGAGGACATCACACGTGACACTCAGCGGCGAGACAGCCTCTTCACTTCATCTCCAGTAGACAATTTAGCATGTTTACTTCCTCGTTAAGCGCATGAGAGACCCTGATGAAGGAATCCCGGGGAGGCAATGGCGTCCTGTCACTGTGGGTTACCACTGCAGCATGATTTAATGGAACTGTCTGTCAGAGGGCCGAACAACAGCCTGTCAACCGACAAGCAGGAGAAACGCGCACAGCGTACACACTCTCGCCAGTACGTCGGCACGATTAAAAAAAAAACGCAATGGAGATAGATTGTCAAAAACTCACTGCTCTCTCTCTCTCTTTCTCTCTCTCTCTCTCACACACACACACACACACACACACACACACACACACACACACACACACACACACACACACAGGCAAGCAGGCAGGCAGGCAAACAAAATAATAATTAAAAAAAAGCAAAAGCACATATGTCCAAAAAGGTTCTGGCGAGAGCTAAGACAGACGGATTTGAGCGCAGAGACACTCAGAGCAGCACTTGGAAAAATAAATAAATAAAAAATCTATGGATAGAAAAACACACATCCCCGGTAAAGGCCCCCCTACTGGGAGAGGAGATGAGTGCCAAGGAAAAGCGCTCGCTGCATCAAGCGAGCGCAGGTGTTATCAGAGAGCGGTTTGTGGTTAGATCCCACCACACAAAGTACCGGTGTCATCTCTGCGGAAGCAGCAGTCGCAGAAAAAAAAATTTAAATAAAAAAGAATCAGCCGAACCAATATAACCAATGTTCTCACAAAGTATTTAGCAGATTAGGCGGGAAAACTCTCTGCGTGATGGGGGGCCGAAAGCCAAAGCTCATTACACGTGGCACTGCATTAGGTTGCTCGCGCAAGCCAGTGTGCAAGCCCCGTCTCCCCCCCACACCCCCCACAGCGCAAGGCTGATTTCCCCCCCCCCAGTGAACGAGGAGGAGAGCAATCACACCAGCCAGGCATTGGGCCTCTGCTATGGAACCTTCTCTGTATTGTGCATTTCCACAAACTGGCAGGACAGAGAGCTCTGATTAGCATCAAAGCCTTTGATTGCCCCACTCAACAATCAGAGCCGCTCTCCTGTACGAGGCCTTCGCTCATTTGTGCGTCGGGGAGACATTGGCGGGAGAGTGAGAGAGAGAGAGAGAGAGAGGGGGGAGAAATCATCAAAAAAAACATACAAGGCCTATGAAAGAAAGCGACTCCTGCATATGTGAGAACATTATGTGCATTTGCTTGTGCAAGCCCACGCGTGCACTTTGGGGCCTAATGCTTCGAGCTGAACCCAAAATGGTCCCCTAATATGCCTCTGAAGCCCACCTTTTTTGATGGTTTCACGCCGCAGCACCATCCTCTGGACTAAACCTAAAGACTGCTTCCTTAGAGATACCTCTCTCTCTCTCTCTCTCTGGCTTAAATATGATTAGCTGCAGAGGACATTGTAGCTCTCTCCACAGCTAATACATTTAGTATGGATTGTCTGAGGGGGTAAGGATACAGCGAGCGTCCAGATCAATATTCCAAGTCAGAGTCTGTCTGGAGAGGAGAAACCATGCTGTGAGACGGTTAGCTTCTGAAATGCTGTCTGGAAGTACCGAATGCCAGGAATCCCACAATATTGAACCCTTCTTCAAAAAAAAGGTAATGCGTAATGCTCAAGCTGGGGAGGTGGGTTATGCTGAGCTTCTGCATCAGGCAAGGAGCTTGTTGAAGATTTGTTGTGGATATGTCAGAGGACGGAGGATTTTATAAACCAAAATCTGGATGATTCCTTATAGTCTATAGTGCACCACTTAAGACCAGAGCCCCATAGGGCCTTGCCTCCATAGGGCTGATGTCAAAAGTGGTGCTCTAAATAGAGAAAAGGGCGTCCTTTGAGATAGGGGGGAGGACCCAGATTTAAGTAGCTTAATTTGCATGCTTGAATCCCTTACTGAAGCCCATTTGAATCGCACACACGAGAAGCCACAGACACAAAAAACATACATGCGCGCGCATCACGCGAAAGAGTCCCGGGTACACGGAAACACACACACACACAAATACAGAGACACACACACTTAGCACGGACAAGTTCTTCCCCCTTTTCTTTTTTCCTTGAGTCAGAGGACATTAGCACTGCATCTATTTCTGGAGGCCCATTAAGGCCGTAAAACATTTAAGATCCACACAGAGTGATTCCGACTGTCAGAATGACCCGTTCTTTCCCCATTTCTCCCGCTCGTGTATAAAAAAGCTGACACGAAGCTTGTGACAGAAACATTTATTCGGTGCCGTTCCGGATTTGGCTGAGTGGGCTGGCACGGCGGCTGGATGGGAGGGAGTGGGTTTGAGAGGGGGTGGAGGCAGGGGTGGGTTGGGGGGGAATGCGGGCGTGCGCCCACCAAATGGGTCCATTTTGCTGAAATGTGAAGCCTGCACTTTCCTGACACGCTATAATAAATCTATCAATTGTGTGTGTGTCGAGGGGGGCAGCTGTGTGGTGGTGGTGGTGGTGGTGGGGGGGGGGGGGGGATTGGTGGCATCTAAACAGGAAACATCCCCTTCTTTACCCTCCATAGATGTGACAGTCACAGTAACAGACAACAGCTCGACTCACCGTAACACAGGCTGGCATATGCCTTATAATGAAAATGCATTGTACTAGTCTGGGGCGAACAAGGGCTCACGTGTGTGCATACGCACACGCACAAGCCAACGTGGACACCCTAGTCTGTCTCCCATCTCAAATATATACATAAATGTATCGTTCGCTGTGCAGTGAGAACCAAATCCATGAAAGCAGCAATGCTAGGCTGCTTTAATGTGAAATGACAGGCTTCTGGGCAGCTCTTGGAAGCCTAACAAGCTTGAACGGTCTCTATTTCCAGAGGGGGAGTGCAGAGTGCTTGCAGAACATTAGCTTTACTATATATATGTATATAGTAAAGCTAATGTTCTGCAAGTATATATATTCATATATAGTCCACAATTGCACACAATCCTAAACACCCTCTCAGCCTGTGTTTCATCCATGCTAAAAAAAAGGCATTTGTTTTGGCAGATGCTTTGTGTTTTGCAAAGCAACCACTTGTTGCTGTAATGTATTTGTACATGATTGGCTCCTTACGTGTACGTGTCTTTGAGCTGTGACCTTGGAGTCCTGAAAGGGTTAATTACTTGTCATAAATGTTTGCTGGATCCTCAGTTCCAGCAACATGGAAGTGAAATACTCCTACACAGGAGAAAATACTAACCTTTTAAATTTCAAATTTTATTATTAGAATTTCTAAACCGTAGCAAAGGTTTGTAGAGTAATGCGTTTTGTTGGTGAAGGATGATCTTTTATGAGGAAGTCATGGATTGTCTTTGGTCTTTACTGTCTCAGCAATAATTATTATATTTATATTATTATTTGATACTATGAATTATTGCAGAAATGCTCTCTATCCATTAATCAGAGGAGGTGTCGAAAATAATAACTTAATAAGGCTTCAGTTGTTAAGATACATCCACTAACAAAATAATAAATTAATATTTTGGTTATGAGTGGAGAGAAAATATTTCTGCACAACATATATAGGCGTTGTAACGTTTGTCTAAACCTAACCTGTACTTTACAGACACAGCACACCAATAAAAAAAAATGAATTTGATGAATATTGACTACCTGAGCACTGTGCAAACTCAAGAAAATAAAAAAACTACATAATTTAAAAGACTTGGTGCTGTTGTCTTCCCCAACAGACATTTGCTGTACTGTACTGTACTAATACTGAGCTTTTTTTTCTTTATCAATGGACAATTCATATAACCTCCGAGATTTCTGAGCTGATCTAATTTATAGAACATCAATAAAACCTCATTAAATACAGAGAGAAACACTTGTGGTTTAAGGCAGAGCGGTGGCTGTATAGCCGTGTTCCTGACATGCTCCATTGGCGAACACTTTGGTCTGAGACATCAGATGGACAGTGAAACCAGAGGCCTAAAATATTTTTGTGGGAGATTTATAGCAGCATTAAGAGTTAAATAATCCAGACAATGGAGCTTTTTGTTAATGCTTCATTTGGCTGAACTTTAGATGCCCTTTGTGTTGAGTTCTCCTCTCTGTCTGCACTTTTATTCACGATAATTAACATTCCCAAGACAGGCAAGAAATAAAGCGTTCTCAACCAAGTGACGCCATGATGTTTATCTTTTACGTACAAGTTATTATTTCCCCAAGTAAACTTTCTGTACCTTCTATTTATGAGTTATTTTCCCGCTATGGACAAAGTTTGCCCTGCGCGTCGGCCAACATCGATCCATGCGTTGGTTTTTCCTCATATCTTTCCTCTATGACTTCTGCTCACTCTCAACAAAAGAAAAAAATAATCTGAGCACAAACGCTTTTCCCTGGGGCACTACCCTATACAATTGCAACACAGTGCTATTGCTTGTAAGTGATGTTTTGGACCTTTAAGTCTGCAATTCTTGTGTGACTGAAATGAGAAAGAAAAAAAAACATGTCAAAGAAATTGAGGAAAGAGTAAGAAACTCTTTTCCCATACATTGACCTGGGGAGGAAGCCCACTGGCTCTGCGCTTCTAATTGATATACCACTTACTTTTTTATTTGTTTTAATTAGTGGAAAGATTACCATCCTCCCACCAAAGAAATGGCCCAATAGCCAGCAGGCAATAATTTGACCACTCACTGGCTTCCCACCAACAAACACTGACAACTACAGCCTGGTGGTGTACATGGCGCATTGTCACGTCAGGACATCCGATCCGTGTGCTCTCTTCAAGGTAGCTGCTTGCAGCCGCCAGACAGCAGCAATACTCAGTGGATGCAGTGTGAACTGCTACTGGGTAATGACTAGATCTCGACCCTACCATGCTGGAAGACGTTTAATTCAAGCTGAATTGGGGCACATTTTCACTGTCAACTCTCAGAGAAGTCCCCGCGGCGGATCAAAAAGGTATGTATCAAGTCTCACGAGGGCCCATTATGATACACCTGTAAAAAAAAATATTTTTGATACAAACACGAACCGCTCCTGTAAAAAAAAAACTCTGCCTGAGTGAGTTTAGTGTTCCCATGTATTGACTGTGAAAACGAATTTCCTCACTGAGGATAATAAAGTATCTGTCCACTTTACAGAGGTGCAGGGTTGTACCGCCTTTGTCAATAATATTCGTGTAGATGTGTTTTCTCAGCGAGACTGCTGCAGCACCGGGGACTGGTCAATATCCCACAATGCACCTCTGACCTGTGGGCAAACTTGCCTCCCTCTTCCTTTCAACTTCCGAGGGACATTGATTTTCCAGCGTCCCCCACTCACATGGAAACGTGTCAATTTGTGAATGTATAATAAGCACAGATCAGGGGCTTTTCGGTGGACACGAATATCGAGAGGAATATTGCGGCGAACACAGCATCGTGGCATCCTGAAGATAAAGCCAAGATGAAGAATCTGTTGCCGATGTTATTGTTCTCCTGATCACCAAGTACAGTGTGTAAGTGTGAAGAGTGTTACACCACGGATGTATGATATGTGAGGCGCTATTCTAGGGTGAAAACATGTACGTGTGTGTGTGTGGGTGCTAGTGGGAGAAGGCAGTATCTAGGTCTTTGTGATGAATCTGTTTCAGTGGCAAGGAAGGTGCTGCGAGCAGCATGCCGTCTGTTAATTCACATTCGCCGTGGGGGGTTCGAGTCTGTGGCTGGTGATACCGGGAGGTGCTGAGAAACGGAGGGACAGAAGAAAGAAAGGCTTGACAAACACACAAAAGCAATGTGCTTTTTAGAGGAGGATACCCAATGTTTAACCGTCGGCAAAACTACATTTAAAGTTGAACTATACCTGTAACTCCCTGGCTGGTTCCCTTGTGGTTGCACCCAGCAAATAATTGCACACAAAAAATAATCTGCTTCATAGAAGAAATATTCCAGCGCGACGTGCAGAGTGTGAAGGCACTCTGTGCTTGTAGACAAATTAGCTGGAGCAGCAATCTCAGCTGGAGAGGTTTTGATCTCTGAGCCATCATGTCATGTCATTAAAGTATTACGCGATGATTGCAGCAACACCGACCAGCCGTGTTTATTTCACAAGTAATTTTAACACTGTGTTACATCCACGCAATCATAACCATCGTCTGTGATGAATCTTCCCCCGCAGAGTTGCCTCTCACGGACACACATTGGTCATACGTGCATTAATCTATAGATTTCCTCTCCTCCTTATTTCCCTTTCTCCGCCTTCGGCAAAACATCACCAGCGACTGTCCATTTCCCTGCATTCATCCCACTAATGTAGCACACAACTGCATATATATACAGTATATACTGTATTTATTTACCTCCCTCTGCCTGGGATATCAGGGGAAATCCATCCAGCAAAGAAGGTCCAAATGTAAATAGCTCTTGCAAAAGCCCTGCCCACTCAAGATCACACCGAGAGAAAAAAGAAGTAGCAATGCCCCGGGGCGATGAGGACAAGATGGTGCAGTTAGTCCAAACCAAGACGATTCATGTTTAGCTGCTATTTGGATCTCTTTGTGCTGTACAGGTTTGAAACACGGCTCCGGATTCGTTTCATGGTTGTTGCAACCCCTCTGTTTCTTGTCTTGTAAAGCGGAAAAGAAAAGACACCGCTGCATCGGCCCACTTCACATAAATCAGGCATGAAAGCATAATGGTGAGGATTTGACTGAGGCCAACCGGGGGCAAGGACAGACATATGAGATATTGCTCTCATTCATTCTTCCCTCCACTCCGCCTGTGAGCTGACCCATCTCTGGTGCTGACCCAAAAACACGAGAAAGAAGAACCGCATCCACCTATTGCCAGCCGTATACACCATATCTCTCTCTCTCTTTGGCTGTGCAGCTACGAGGGGGAACGGCTCGTGCTTCCCCCAGGTGATCATCTCTCAACACATCTCACAGGCTACACTCATATTTCTGCTCGTTCCCAAATCGTACAGGGATCTTCCAAGCGCTCAGGCAGGGGCTGCAGTCATTCCCTTTATTCTACCACAGTTGAAAAACAATAGATGAATGTACCTTAAATCTAACACCAGTTCCTCCAGGGAGGGAGGGCGGGAGGGAGACTTTAAGAATTGGTGGAGCGTAACCTCTCGGTCTAAAAACTACAGACCGGTAGTCCCTCTGACAGATTAAAATATACCCCGAGGTTCCAGATGGTCAAAAAGGGAAATAGGCTTGCAGTGTCTTTGGTCCTGCTAACCTTCATGCTTCACCATGTATGCTGCTCATTAGTTTTATTCAGAATTAACTAATCAAATCACACAACTGACCGTTCACTTAACCCCTGCCACAGACAGCAATTACCCAATCATAGTTTAGCAACTGTAACTATGGCACTTCAGGTATGGAGATGTATGAAGAGTCATACTCAGTATTTGTATGGTTCTGCGTTTCTTTTCGACATGTTAGCATGTCTACAACCCTAGCGTGGAGTTACTACCAAGGCCAAGACGTCTTACGGAAGCTAACTTAATTTTGCTGGCCTGGAGGGTACATTAGAAAGACGATGATGTTTTCTCAGAATTTAGGATAAAGTTAGACGCTCAATCTGGAATTTATGGAAGTTGACAGGCAACCCATCCAACTTGTTAGCCAAGATAAAGATCGGGGCGACTGTGGCGCAGTGGTTAGCAAGTCAGTCTTTCAATCAGAGGGTCGGTGGTTCGAACCCCGGCTCAGCCAGTCCATGTTGTTGTGTCCTTGAGCAAGACACTTAACCCTAATTGCACACCGTTGCTGTGTATACTGTATATCATGTAAGTCGCTTTGGATAAAAGCATCAATGTAATAAAGCAATGTTTCCAAAACACATCGGTCAGCCCTCATTCTAGCCTAACTGTTTGAAATGATCAACAACGCAGGAATATATCTTTTGTCTTCACTGATCAAGTAGTGTATGTCAGCTAATCAGGATTTTGTTAGAACGAAAGGCATTCCTTAAACATTTCCTTATTATAAAACTAAGTCTGACTAGTTTCATGTACACCGCAATATACGAGAACAACGACCTGCTCTTTTGTTTCAACACAAGTGGTGATGCTCTAGCTTTATGCCTGGGACATGTAAAAATAGCTTCAGCTATTGTAGCCAAGAAGTGTGGCCTATATGAGTAACATTTAAAAAGTTTTCAACTAACTCAGGAGTTAGCTAAGGAGCTAATGTTAGCCTCTATAGCTAGCTAGCTAGCTATAGCTAAACTTGTCGACGGTTAGACTTGAGATGGCTGCTGCTGTTGAAAGGCTACGTTCGGGAATCAACCATTATCAAAAATGACTATAAATTGCGATCGTAATAACTGCCACTGTTATCGTTATAAACCATTGTCTTTCATGCATGAGTGAAAAGCTTGATGGGCATACTCTGGTTTTCTTTTTCTCTTGGAGCATTACTCCAACAAGCGCCCATTAAAAGCAGGCTATTACAAAGGCTACAGTACATAAACACGGGCCCCCCTTGAGTGATAATAAGTCCATGTGGAAATACCTCAAACCCACTTCCACCACCTCCACATTTAGTTGGATTTGCTAATGCTTTCGTGTTTCCTGATCTCCTTTTCTTGATGATTGCTCGCTATTTCTTTACTACTCCACTTTGCAATCATGATGATTCATGTTGAGTTAACCTGCTGTTTGCACTGAGTCTATTTGAGTCAGCTTAAAATGGTAAAAGTTTGCCTGCAGGTGCTCCTTACATCTTGCTCTATCTAGTCTCTTCAATTCTGTGTGTGTGTGTGTGTGTGTGTATGTGTATGTGTATGTGTATGTGTGTGTGTGTGTGTGTGTGTGTGTAGTATTGGTCACATCATGCACTGAATATTATCCACCTTGGCCAGACTCACTGCACCGGCTGGTGTTGATCTGATTCTGCTTGTACACACACACACACACACACACACATTGGAGAGAAAAAAACATCTGTTTGGAACGAAACATGCACAGACACAAATGCAAAGTGCACACTGACTTTGAAGCCCTCGGACACACACGAGTACTAGCTGTGCACATCCACACACACACACACACACACACACACACACACACACACACACACACACACACACACACACACACACACACACACACACACACACACACACACACACACACACACACACACACACACACACACACACACACACACACACACACACACACACACACACACACACACACACACACACACACACACACACACACACACACACACACACACACACACACACACACACACACACACACACACACACACACACACACACACACACACACACACACACGCCCACTGCATATGCACACACATAAACACTATCTGGAAATGGCATCGAGCATCTGTTTGGACAGCGCCACACATTCGTTTTTTTTTTGTTTTTGTGAAACACTGGCAAGAGCCCTGCATTGGCCATGAGAAGCTTTCGTACTGCAGCAGAGTGACCGGGTGACCGAGCAGCCGTCCAATTGTCTGCTCGCCTCATCCGCACACTCACACATGCACACGCAGGCTTTCAACTGCAGACACGGCGATGCAAATTAAGTACCTCCCCTCCTCCCACTGACACCGCCACTCTCTTTTCCCAAGTCACCCATAAAATTCTCATGCTTTTAGCGGCATTCGGAAGCATTTTAAGAAGCTATTTATTTAACAGCATGATTATGTATCTGGTGTTAGGGCGATCTATCTTGCAAAGTGATTGGGTGCGCTATTAACGCCCTCTCCTCTCGCACATGTGGCAGCTGTGCAGAGGACAGATGGGAGAGGGACTCTACCATTCGACATGTTTGTTATTATTTTTCATATGAACACACTGCAATCCTCGCCACAGTGTGACGGTGTAATAGATGAATCTGTTGCGCGGGGAAGATGTGGTCAATCAAACGTGTTACGGTGAGCTCCGGTGGGTACGCACGCATCAGTGTCCGGCGCCGTCTTTCTAAAAGCAAAATGCTATAAATAAAGCCGCCCCGCTTGCAGGTCCAGGGCCTTGGGATAATTCCATGTATTGTAAATATGACAGTGATGCCTCTTGCCAATCTGTCATGTCTCATCTT
Source organism: Cottus gobio (assembly GCA_023566465.1). Lineage (NCBI taxonomy): Eukaryota > Metazoa > Chordata > Actinopteri > Perciformes > Cottidae > Cottus > Cottus gobio. Next base: position 12,926,337 of record CM042216.1, read on the forward strand.
TACAAATGTATCTCTTCAGGGGGCAGCCGCTTTAGCATTTAGCATATACATACGTCACATCAATGTCACTCGACAAAAGCACCCAATTTGTATTGCAGACAGCTCGGTTGGGGCCAAGGTGTGTGAACGTGTGCTGTCTGTGTGTGTGTGTGTGTGTGTGTGTGTGTGTGTGTGTGTGTGGGTGCATGCATACATGCATGCATGCGTGGGGTTTTTGTGAGAGAAAAAGGTGAACAAGAAAGAAACCGAGAGGAAAAATAAACAGGAACGGTGAAAGAGAGAACCTGGGACTCCGAGGCAGAGAGAGTAAAGCCAAGGCCTGGAGGAGTTTTTAGTTATTTACATATGCAGATTCTGGTCACCCCAGATCCCTACCCTCATCAGGAGAAACCAATTAAAACTCTCTTCATTTAATGTTTACCTTAATTAACCGTAACAATTAATGGCTTTCCGAAGTCCTGTTGTGGCTTTTTCAATTAAAAGCTGCCTGTGACAAAGGTTGCAATCCAATCCTATAAATCATACAGACAATGCTGGAGTGAGTGGAAGAAGTCCATCCCAGGGCAAAGTGAACGAGTGAAATAGGCTCATATATCACCCACCTCCACATTTTGGCTCATGCTTAAACCGACACCTCACTTAAAAAAATAAGTTTTTCTTTTGTCCTTTTTTTTTTTCTTTCTTTACACAAGCCTATACACGACAGAACAACGGGCACACGAGGGGGCATGTGTTCACGCAGGTGTCCAGCCGCCCCCGACCCCCAAACCGGCGGCACTCGTACCGGTCAGCAGATTGTTGGGTGAGACCCAGTGGACCATTAGCCGCCCGTAGCTGCCAGGGCTGAGAGCTGATAATGACAGGTGGTGTACAGACCCTGGAGGTCTGACAGGCTCAGGGCACCGTGCCATGTAACAACAGCCTCTACTACTGGCACCGCGGCTGCGAAGGCAGCCTTTAACACTGGCACCGACGCAGCCGTGGCAGAAGTATCCCTGGCAGTATCGCTGTGGCTGCGTCGGAGGAGCAGCTATTACTGCGGGCAGTTAAACTAAAATGGCAGCGGCTGTTAATGGCGGGTGGGGGGGAGACCACTACGCTGCCATTACTATCACTGACATGCTCTTGGCAAATGCATTCAAATCCCAACGTCGGCTCAGATGACAATTCTGATTATCAGAATAACAATGAACCTGTGGGTTTTGCTATTCAGGCGAGCCTTTTTCACAGCAGAAGCCTTCTCCGCGACAAGTCCCATTCATCCCCACAGATGCTATTGTGCAGTGTGAAAAGGTCCAGATTTGCTTACTTGTCTTTTCCTTTCTCCAGCATTGTTCAATTAGGCTTTCTAGGTGGCCATTCATAGAAGCTGGAGTCTTTTCTCAGTGGCTGCACTGCAGACACCTCAGGTAAACTAAACAAAAAAAGAGGAATTTCTATTTTTGAGGGGGAAAGAAAAGTAATCACCCCCCAAAATAATAAACCACACTGACCCCTCACACCTACAGAATGCCAGCCTGTGTGTGGGTTTCTGGGTGTGTGTGTGGGTTTCTGAGTGTGTGTGTGTGTGTGTGGCCATGCAGTACCGGCACCTTTTGTGTCCCCCGCCCCCTCTCAGCCTCTCTCCCCCAGCGCAGAACACTCTGATTTGCGCTAATCTCTCGGTACACTCTCAGGGTTATTGTTCCTTTCTGCTGTGAGCTTATTCATGTGCCACTCACCATGCTCTCCTCTCATTTTAATACTCCAACAGCGCTGGGAGCTAAAAACAGTTTTAAGCCAGCTTATTCGACTGTTTATTAAAAAAATAAAAAATAAATAATTGGGCTCGCCTCTCACCTCCTCTGCTGTGCAGGTGACGGTGGAGTTGCGCGGGATTTGGCCGCTTATTAAAATGGCAAGTAGCGAGTGGACTCTGTGATGTTTCCATCACACAGTTTATGTATACAGACAGCCTGTAGGCTGCCGGAGGACAACGTGAGATGAAAGCTACGGTTGATGTTCTGATTTGATGACTGTTGCCATGGCAGCGAGATGAGGATGGAGATGGGGTGTTAGCGTTCAGAGAGAGAGAGAGAGAGAGAGAGAGAGAGAATATCTCTCTCATACATACATACACACATATCCCCAACCCTCAGTACTACAGTCCAGTAGGTCCTTCTTTGGATCAGTGAGCTGTAAAGGTCCATCATTAGGACAACAGGGTGGGGTCCAACATTCTGACAGCTTGTCATGAACAGCAGCCTGCATGACTACCTCTGTGATGAGGCTGCTATTAAAGAGAGGAAAACCACACGATTGCACTGTTGCTACAATGAGGCACCTGGCGGATTCATGGTAGCTCTCCTGCCTCTGCTGGATGGCTGAACGGGGCGGTTCAATAAAAACGGTTTCTGGCTCCAGCGGACGTGTTTATAGCGTTTCCTCTGGCCAACCGCGGCACCAGGGTTAAGTTGATCATCTCTCACTCTGGTAAAATAGCCAGGGGAGTCCGTGTACCACTAGATCAACTCTACAACTTAAAGACCCTAAACGTTACAGCTCAGATGATCGATATGGCACTGAGCAATGTTCTTTACGAGCTAATAGACAAATCCATTCCTGCAAAACCCCTTGGGCCGTGGGGAGGCAAGAGGGAAGTTAGAGTATGCGGCTGTTTGCTTGGTGTTGCCACTTAGACCTCTGCTCGCTCGCACGTGCACGCACACACACAAACACGCCAGGGAAGTTGGAGGAGACACTCGGACGCAGCTTGTGTTTCTGTGCATGTCCATATGTGCGGTTGTATTGGCACATGTGCAAATGCCTCTATTGCTAAGGGTTTTGCAGTTTCCCAATTCCACCGAGGTTTGGCAGTTTGGCAGGAAAAACACATAAAACCCATTTTATTCACATTGCTTAAAATGCTCTTGTCGGACACTATTGCATAAAGGGGAGTGGGGGGGGGGGGGATGGGGGGCTCACATGAAACATTTCTAACTCCCTCACCATCTAATTAAAAGTCCAGATTGCCTATTAAATGTCAGAATTGCATCATCAAGTATCCTGAAATCCTGAAATTCTGATTCCCATCTGAAATCTAATTCTGTGTAACACCTGTTGATGTTTCACCAGATTCCATCAGTTCATCCACACGGTATGCCAAACGTAGCTATAACACATATCACATGACTGCTAGCTACAATGATAGGGATATAGGCTAAAACATTGTTTTTCAAGCACCGGTCAACTTTGAGCTTTTTTTTATTTTGCGATTATAACTTGTTTCAGACTAGTGGAGAGAAAACATTGCACATCAAGGTGTGTATTTTACACTTTGTCTATTTGTGCCTGCAGATCTCTCCTGAATTCATCAAAATTTGCATTAGATAATGCCTCATTTGCATATTCAAAGCATATGTAATACAACAAATAAATGGCTTAATTTAACTAAATGACTGTGGAAGTTCATTGTGATATCTATTGTATTCTGTTTAGTTTTTTACTCTTTTAAACCTTTAGAATGTTTGAAAAACATATCTTACGCTTGTTTTCTCAAAATGAGTTATTTCTAAGACTCTGAAACAGAAATTTCTGCTTCAGTGGCACTTACGTACACAAAACCTTCCAGTTTCATTCAATCTAAATTCTGAAGGATCTGTTCATACATCATTCATAGCCTGATTTATAGAATATTTTATTCCTACAAAATGGCAAAAACATTTTTTTGTTGTATGACTGTTGACATTATATGATACAACGATATATCCAAAATGCCCTCAGTAAAAAAACTAAAGAACTTTGAACCTAGTTTTATCCATTGTTCAAAATATGTGTCTTAATATCAGTAATCAACCGGGAACGTTTCATGGTGATTGTAGGAGCTATTTATTGAATATTATACTTTATTTTTTATTCCCAAGTAGTATTGTTTAATTCTAGGTGTTTGCTTATTTAGTTTAGATTTTTTTATGTATTAGGATAGTTTTTTTGGTTTAATTATTTGCAGTTGTTCACTAAGTCTTTAGATTGGTTATTGGTTAATTAATTGGGTAATGCTGTGGGCACCTGGGGTTTACTTAAAGGTGTAGGCAGGTATAGGACCGGGATGCACCCTGGGTAGGTTTTCTTTGTTCTTTTGTTTACTTGTTTTGTTAAATTGAAATAAATATCAGTAAAAACCGGTCTCCCGCATGGACCCTGCATTCGTTTTAGCTGCGTAATTTACATGCCTACGGTGCGTCAGTGGCTTTTTGGATTTTGGTTTATTTTCTTTCAATTATGTTTATTTTCTTTTAATTCACGAGACAAATGGCCACTACAGTGATATCTATTATAATAATAATAATAATAATGCATTTTATTTATAGGCGCCTTTCAAAACACTCAAGGACACCTTACAAAATCAACAAGGAAACACTCAATCCATTAAAACAACCAAACAGAGCAGTAAACAGTAAAAACATCATAATACTATTAATAAAATGAACAGGCAAAGCAAAAAAGAAGGGTCATTGCACAAGAGAGAAAAAAAAAAAAGAGTTAAAGCGAGTAAGCCTCTCTGAAAAGATACGTTTTTAGATGAGATTTGAAAGTGGTTATGGACGTAGAGTGTTGAATGTGGTGGGGCAGGGAGTTCCAGAGGTGTGGGGCAGAGTGACCGAAGGCTCTAGACCCCATTGTAACCAGACGAGCTGGTGGGAGGATGAGCTGGATGGAGGAAGAGGACCTGAGAGAACGGGTGGGTGTCTTGATTTGGAGGAGTTCAGTGAGATACTGAGGGGCAAGATGGTTGATGGCTTTAAATGTAAGGAGTAGGATTTTGTAAATGATGCGGTGTTTGAAAGGGAGCCAATGAAGTTGCCGCAGGACAGGTGTTATGTGACTGATGGAGGGGGTTCTGGTAATGATGCGGGCAGCAGAGTTTTGGACTAGTTGTAGTTTATGGATGGATTTGTCAGGTAAACCATAGAGGAGAGAATTGCAATAGTCTAGGCGGGAGGTGACCAAGGTGTGAACCAGAATTTCAGCACTGTTGGGGGAGAGAGATGGGCGGAGGCGAGAGATATTACGTAAATGGAAATATGCTGACCGAGTGACGTTTTTGATGTGGGACTGGAATGACAGAGTGCTATCTAGGATGACACCCAGACTCTTAACCTGGGGGGAGGGAGACACAGATGAATTGTCAATGGAGATAGAGAAGTCATTTATTTTTGAGAGGATGGATTTGGTGCCAATAAGAAGGAGTTCAGTTTTGTCACTGTTGAGCTTAAGAAAGTTTAGGGAGAACCAGGATCTGATTTCCTGAAGACAATTTGATAGAGAGGTGGGAGGTAGGGATGTGGTGGGTTTAGTGGATAGGTAGAGCTGGGTGTCATCTGCATAGCAATGGAACTGAATGTTATGTTTACGGAAAATATGGCCAAGAGGGAGAAGGTAGATAATGAACAGAAGGGGTCCAAGGACAGAACCTTGGGGAACACCAGAGGAGAGGTGGGAGGAGTGGGATCTGAAAGTTTTGAGTTGGACAAACTGAGTACGGCCAGAAAGATATGATTTAAACCAGTGCAGGGGTGTATCAGATAATCCAAGGGAGGCTAGTCGGTCGATGAGGATGGTGTGGGAGATGGTGTCAAAAGCCGCGGTCAGGTCGAGGAGAATGAGGATCGTTAAGAATCCAGAGTCCGCAGCCGTTAGGAGGTCATTGGTTATTTTAACAAGAGCTGTTTCGGTGCTATGAAGGGGACGGAAGCCTGATTGGAACTGTTCATAGAGACTATTGTGGGAAAGGTGGTCATGAATCTGAGATGCAACTGTTTTTTCAAGGCTTTTTGAGAGGAAGGGGAGGTTGGAAATTGGGCGGAGATTGTTGAAGTTGCTGGGGTCAGCTCCAGGTTTCTTAAGAATGGGGGTTATTGCAGCTGATTTGAGGGATGACGGAACAATACCAGTGATAAGAGAGGAATGAATAATTGCAGTTATAAGAGGGGTCAGAGAGCTAATGCAAGTTTTAACCAGTGCAGTTGAGTTTACCCTGTAATAAGTTCAAAATGTATAGAAACACATATTGTTAAAGGTTGTTTTCTCAAAATTAGTTTGCCCTCATACTCTGAGTCAGAAATCTCCCCCTTTGCATTCCTATCGATATTCTGAAGGTTTTTACATTATTTATAGCCTGATTTATAAAACAAATATAAAAAAGTAAGTACGTTTCTTTCTAAGTGTGTACAGTATTTCCTGATTTATGGAGTGAGAAAACGAGATATCAAGAATTCCTTTTGTAAAAACCTTTATCTCTAATATGTCATGAAACAAGGATTATGAACCTTCATGGCTTCATCCAATGTTCAGATTCCTCTCCTGGAACAAGTTCACACATTGCACAGAAAAATTGTAATAGCACAAAATAATCATCTCAATGCAAGTAATCAACTGTGAAAGTTTCACAGCGTGGTACAGTTCCATTTTTTAATCATCCGGGGCATCTCCCCTTCGAAAGCGTATATAAGCTAAACCTGGTCAGGATTTTCTGATGATGCTCGCTCAGATCCTGTCTAATGTCTTCACTTGCCAGCGAGCCTCTCTGTCTTCCTGCGTTCTCTGTGCCCTCACTTTGTCTTTTTCTGTGCCGTATGCTTGCTCATTAAACCTTAAGGTCACTTTTTCCCTCCACGCTCCAAACCCTTTGTCTTGACGCCCTTGCTAACCTTCTGCAACACTTACTTCGACACAGCTTGGCCAAACTTGACTGCGAAACTTTGGCACATCATTATAAAAAATAATGGGCCATGTTTATAAAAGATACGAGGGCCCTTTGTGACATTGTGCAGTTCCCTCAGGCCCCCAAACTACTTGGTTTATAGCCGGCATGTAACATTTATGTTTAAGGTAACATTCATGCTTGTCTTATTTCGAGGCAAGGACAACAGCTACACTGGGAAAAACTATTCTAAATGACTTTATTTGAAGGTCTAATGGCAGCAATCTATTTTGGGGCAATATGCCTCATTTAGTGTTAGTAAGTATAGACCTGGCAGGCATCTACTGTACTCTTTTACAGAGTTCACTCTCTCATTCAAGACAGAGAACATTCGCGATGCTTATCCTAAAATGCTTAACCTACATTGGTTAAGCATTTTAGAAGAAATTTAAATTAGTGAGGAAAGAAAAAAGCCTCCTGGCCCCTTCCTGTATAGATAGCACTTCTTGTACATTTTGAATTATGTATATTGTTTTATTCTATAGTCTTTATATTTTCACAAAAATAGTAACAAATGTACATATATCAGAATTCCCACAGAGCCTTTTTGTGATGTCTTCAATATACAGGCTTCTTTCATGTGACAGTCCAAATCACAAAAGTTTTCAATTAGCAACTCTTAAGATTCGTGAAGCTAAAAAAAACAAGCTCTTGGCTGGTTTGCCATCCATCTTGGACAATTGCACTGTTGAAAAATGCATGTTTTACACATGAACAAAATTAATTAATATTTGGACAGAGAATTTGTTTGAGAAATGAGTGTGCTCAGATTGAATTCAAGAGGCACAAGCTGGTAAGTGTAAATAAATTCATGGTGACGATTAACGAAGGGACTCACATTTCTGTTCAAATTACTTTGTCTCTGTTGAGTGAAATATTCATTTAGCTAACATCTCGCGTTGAAATATTAATATCAGCCTGCTGAACAGAGAATAACAAATAAAAACGGAACTCTAACTTTTTAATTTCTTTACATTTGTTGTGTTTTATTTCAATGCTGCTTCACGCCATCATATCTTGTTGTGTTTGTTTGTGTGGAGCAATAACACCGTGTCACTGCCTGGTCAGCTCAATAGATGTGGGCCAACATGTCTTGATGCAGGGGGATTACATTTCGTACAGAACTGTGTTATTTTTTCAGCACTACTACTCTCAAAAGGGTTGATTGCTAACTCGGGAACGCTAAATGTTTGAGGCAATTTGAAAACCAATTTTCTTCCAACCATTATCTGCAGTGACTGGCGGAAATGGAACACTCAAACATTTCTAGTGTATTAATTTAGCACTGTGATCAGACAGTTATAAGGGAGTTGTCAAGTAAAAAAAATAAGATAATGGATGTCCTGCAGCCAATCAGAGTCAAGTACTTACTCAGGCCATGGTAATTACACAGATATTTGCTTTTTAGCATGGAAAGTTATCTCCCATAATGAGTGATAGAGCTTTTCATTGGACTGGTGTTTGCAGTTGCCTGAGAACCCTTTCAGCTCGGAGACTGATGTATGAAAAGTGCAGTCATGTAAAACCAGGAGGCTGTCTGCTACATGCCAATGTGTCAAACCCGAAAGTGGAGAGAGAAAAAAAAATAAGATAAGCTGAAAAGATAGACAAAAGCCTAGAGTAAATCTGCAACTGATTAAACTAATGAAAAAGTGGCCAATTAATTAGCATCTCATTATAGGAAAGTGTTGTAACCCAGATAATAAACCTAATGTAGTTTTTTTTAAATGATTCCACGCTGCAGTTATTCAGAAGACTGACACCAAATCTATCTTCCCTCTCTCTCCCTCCCTCTTCCTCTCTCTCTTTCTTTTATTCTTCCTTTCCTCTCATCATTTATCTTAGCACTCAATTGTACAATTCAATCAATGCTATTACAAATTAAGAATTTTGATTTTAGAAATTGTTTGATATTTTGAGTATTACGCTCATTTGCTTTCTTCGTGAGAGTTCATCAATACCAGTCTCATGTCTACATGCCAAACAGGCTATGTAGTAAGAACCAGGAGACAATTACCCTATCTTAGAATTAAGGCTGGAAGAGTGTGTGTGTGTGTGTGTATTATAGCCCGACTCACTCCTTGGTCCAAAAATGTACACCCTGGAAAGCTCACTAATTTGCACAATTCAGTGTGTCTGTTTAATTTGCAAACCAAAGATAGGCTAATGTCAGAAAGATCAGACGCAGGGACTTTTTAAAGTCTAGCAGTGAGGTTGCCAGTAGGAGTTAACACAGAGATGCTGGGTAGATACAGCAGACTGTTGTTTCTAAAGAGATTCCAACTTAACTTCCCTGAAACCATAAATCATCACCGAAAATATTTCACTCGTATGGAATAATCAAACAAGACACGGCTAGCAAGTGAGGCAAGCTAGTTTCTCCCTTTTTCCAGTCTTCATGCTAATGAGCTAACTTCTTCCTTCCTCGCTGTGGCTCCACATTTAACAGACAGAAAAGAGAGTGGTATCGATCCCCTCCTCTAATTGAGTGAATATGTATATTTCTCAAAATGTCAAACTGTTCCTTCAATATTCAGTATTGCAACAGTATGAATGTGTATCCATACTGTGTATACACTATATAACCAAAGTGTTTGCATGTATTTGTTTCAGGTTTCTTTTGTTTGATATATATAATTTGGGCTAGGCCCCTGAGCTTCAATCAGATCTTATTTAGGAGATTGGTGCTAGCACCACTAACAGTGCAAAGTGCGATAAAAAGTGCTCACAGAGTTGCTAGAGAGGGAAAAGACTCCCGAACTATAAACTATACACTTCCTGCTAGAAACGTGTTTCCCTGATGGAGGTCAAAGTCAGAGCGGAACCGGAGCTGACCGGCAAGAACATCAGCTGGGAGGTCTGCAGGAGAAACGCTCCAAGCCACGACACAAAGTGAGATTATTAGGAGACGTGTTTGTTCTTCGGTTAATTTGGTGTTTGCTGAATTCAAGAGCAGCTCCGTCTGGTTCAGGAAAGCTCTCCCAGTTGATATTAATGAAGAGTAAAGGAGCAAAGTTTGTAGAATCCAACAGTTTCTGAGTGGAGTTCTGTTGCACACGGTCCCTATCAGTCTATCTGAAGTTTGAAGCTGTGTACAGAGTGTGTGTGTGTTTTGTATTTATTTATATTTATAGTATACTTTAAACAGTTAATACATTGTTCAATTAAAGAAAAAGATTTGCCTTGGCAATACAACATTTCTTTTTTTTTAACTATCGGTTCAGGCACCAGTACCGTTTTAAAAGTAGCGTTTTAGCACCGGTATCGGAAAAAACACAAACGATAACCATCCCTAGACATAACTCCACTTCTTTACATAGCAGATAGTTGTTTGCACTTATATTAGTGCTTTGAATATCGTGTCGAGTACATTTAATGCTTTGACATCAAATTAAAGTGTGCATACTGCTTTGCGGCAACAGTTTGTGAGTTATATTAAAAAATATGATGATGACAACAATTGTCCACATACTTCTGGCCATTTAGACTTACTGCGTGTGCATATGTGTGTGTCAGCAGTAAACTCCAGCTGAACCACACTTTGTCTTTCTACTGCCAATCTCCTCTGTTCTAACGGTGTGCTGTCGTCAATTCAGGGTGTTGATGTTTTCCTGAGTTTGTCAGCAGGTCTAACTGGTGCTCGAAAAGCCTACAGCCTCCCCCAGGGGAAGTGTCACAGTTGGACATGCAACCCCCCTCACGCCCCTCACCCCCCCCCCCCCACCAACCCATCACACACACATGAAAGAGAGTAAAGACAGACGTCTGTATAAACGTGGCCTCACACACAAACTGAATCTCTCACTCCTTTACTCCTTAATCTGTCGCTCCCCCTCGCTATTTTTCTCACACACAAATCCACACACACACACACACACAAACACACACACCGACTAAATTGACTTGTCAGCTTCAATCAGACCAGGAACAAAAGGATTCCTGCCAGTTTGAAGCTGACATCATTAATGGGTTTGGGAGGGGGCGAGCTCTGAAGACAAAGCGAGTGCAAGGTCGGGCCGACTTAAAATGCACTTTCATTTTGGCAGGGACGTTAGCTTTTTGATTCCAGCCCCTTTACGCCAACATCTCTTTGCGAGTGTCTCTAACTTTCATTATCACTGGGAACAGAGGGGCGTGCGAGACTTTGTTGTGCTGATGGAGAAAAATGTGACATCCATAATGCATTTCCTATTAGAGGATGCCACGCATGGACACCCCTGGCCACGTGTCAAACAGAGATGGACAGGGAGAGGATGAGTATGAATGGGGCGTCGGTGGTGGAAAGGAGAAAAGAAGAAAAAAAAAGGTGGCCAAGTAAAGATACCGACCCGAGAGAAAACACAGAGAGAGAGGTGCTGAAGCTTGAGCGAAAGGAAGAACATGTTCTTGAGAGATTGTGTCAAGGTTTGGAGAGCCGCAGGACATGCAGCTCTTCATGTGACATATGAAATCCACATAAAACCGGCTTTCCTGGTGCATTGTAGCAGTAAAGCCAAATGCTTTGAACATTTTAAATCCTTTCCTCTCACTTCCATGACTTCATCCGTCCTCAGTTGCTTCTGTTTCCTCTGCTGCATGCCCATCTGCCCCCCCCTCCCCACACCCCTCCCCACCTCCCTCCCTTGCGGCTTTCACTCTGACCCTGGATAAAGATGGAGTCCCTCATCTCAAATGGTAATAACTTTGGTCCATATGCACACAGCCATCGCAAATTGATTACTGTGTAATGCTGCAAGCGATCCCACTTGCTCGCTCTCTGCTCTTCCATCTTGTGATTTTGAGGCTGACTCCATGTCCAATTTGGCTGCCATTAAACAGCACCCCTGGGTGCATCCCAAACACAAACAAGCACATCCTAAACTCTCTGATTCCCTACGGCTCGCTGATCCCTCTCCTCGACCCGTCTCAGTCCACCCTCCCTCACCCACCATCTTTGTCCAACGCTCACTCAAAACCAGCTTATCCTTCACCTGTTTTACCCTCAACCACTCATTCCCTTTTATTCTCATTCTAATTATACCATTACATTACCATTTCTATTCTCTCATTAGCATATTTTTCTCTACTGTCTCCTGTTCTTCCACTCTCTTTCTTTGCCCTCCCTCTCTGTCTTCCTCCATCACCCTTCCCTTTTCTCAGCCACTGAATACGTTCCACCGTTTCTTTTTTTTGTTGTGCTGCACGTAAACAGACAGTGCCCTTGGGGATGGGTTGGAGAGCTCTGTCTTTGTTTGTGTGCACCTCTAACTAACTCTCCATCTGCGGGGAGCCAAGCCCAGCCCAGCAGTGCAAGACAGATAGCTGGCACCCTCCCAGCCTCTTCTATAGTTTGGCCCCATGTCTACACCCCCGCCTCTCAACTTCTCCTTCCTTGCGGGCTATAGTCCTCCCACAGAGGCGGTTGTCTGCCGCCCTCAGGCAGCCATTAAGGTACTGTAGACACCCCATATTCATTTTCCTCCGAGCCTTAAACCAAAAATCAGCTGCAGCTTCCGATGGATATGCAATCCTTTCTGAGCCGTATGCCGCGGATATTCGTCACCGGACTTTCCTCGACCTCCATTCCCAGTCAACCCAAGGTTCACCTCCAATACGAGCTCACTTCAGAGACTAAATAACCAATAGCACAATCTCGGTTTTTTTTGGCCACATTAAAGTGCTTTCAAAGGGAGAGGAACTTAAGCATTAGCTTTAGTTCAAAAACCGAGTTTCAGTCATGTTATGACCAGAGGCCGTAACTCAAACCTTGAAAAGAGTTACAATGTCGTGTGGTTTTACGTTGCATCACTAGGTGAGACTGTGAGGATGCAACCGAAATACAGTCTCACACAAGCAGCCTAGACCTGCTACTTTCATGGCACAAAATTAATCATCAAAGGTGCACTTCATTAATCTGCTAAACTTAAATCTCTTTGCATCTTTGCATAGGCGCTTTGCATAGTGATGGGCAATCCCTCCCCTCAATTTGGGGAAGAAAAGAACTTCACTCACCATTGTCAGGCTCCGACTTCCTGTCATGCTCGGTGTCGGTGAGGGACAGGGCGGAGTTGGCGCGGCTCGTTAGGCACGAGCTCTGCTCGGACTTCAGGCCGCGCATCCACATGTGCTGCAGGCCGTGAGCGGGAGAAGGGTCCACTTCCGGCTCCGTGTCCACATCTGAGCCCACGCCCAGGGAGTAACGGCTGTGGCCGTGGGCGGCCGGTCCGGAGCACAGTGCTTCCTCCTCGTCCTCCTGATGCTGATGCTGCTGATGTTGATGCTGCTGCTGCTGCTGCTGCTGCTGCTGCTGCTGCTGCTGCTGCTGCTGTTGGTGGATGTGGTAGTCGGGGCTCCTCATGGGCCCGACCTTGCAGAAGTCTAATTCTAGAGGAAGAGGAGAGATGCACAGATTTAGATTTCACAGCCCTTCAAAAAGCCTTTAATACCAGTCTGTGTTTTTATTTGCTTTCAGCCGCTAAGCTGACCAGGTGTTTGTTAGAGACCGGCATTTTCAAGCCAAACACAGAACACCTCCCAAATTATGTCGACAGACAGGCTGTTATTTGAGCAAGCATTTATTACAAGTTTTGCAGCAGAAGTCCAGATCAAAACGCCAACCTTGATTTTTCTTAACCGTTCGCAGTGAAGCTATATCCTGTGCAGGGCTGCCTGATGTGTGCTATCGAGCTTGAGATGTATTGAACTGCTGCTCAAACAGAGCCCTGATCTCATCTATATTCTCCTTGGTGGGGTGAAGAGATCAGATAAAGATCAAACCTTATTAATATTGACTCAGACTGAGGGAAAAATTGAGCCTCACATGCTTTCAGGTATTAGAACGCCCTGCAATCCCAAGCATCAGCCTGTTATCTGAGAACATCAGATATACTGCGTTAGTCCTCTGGTTACACTTCAATTCAATTCAATTCAATTGAGCTCTGCCTTTTTTTTTTTGCAGAGGCAGTTGAGTAAATTGTATTCCTTGCCACCTCAATTTTCGATTCGGAATGTATAAGTGGAAGTGATGGAACTGATGGAATTTTTAAAAAGCGTGGCGTAAATTGAAATCTATACAGATACTCCTGCAGCCTGGTATTATAGAGTCCACTGAGAACGCAGGAAGAACGGCTTCCTCTCCTTCTCACTAAGTGCAGTTAATATGTGGGTTAGGTCGGGCCCTTTGAACACGAGCCGCAGTGTTTCAACAAGAGCCACACTTGTGTTGACCACTGCGTTGACCAGCGATGTGTCCTGCTGTGCCTGTTTGATGGGGTCAAGGCCAGCTGTGGCTCACAAACTGTTCGGCTGGAATTAAACCGGCGCAAGATTGGTCACCAGTACACACTACTGTTTAGCTCAAATTGGCTGCAAGAGGGCAATTCAGGAGCAAATAGGCTATTTCCCCACAGCAAGGAACATGGATTGACTGCAAACTGAAAAGCAGTTTTCTTTTGAGACAAATTTATATTACAAGAATATATTTTACTAGGGCTGCAACAACGAATCGATAAAATCGATAAAATTCGATTATTAAAAGCATTGGCAACGAATTTCATTATCGATTCGTTGTGTCGCGCGATTATTACGCCACTCAATAAGTCACGGAGATGTTTGAGTATGAAAAGAAAAGTTGAGTTGAGCGCGGAGCAGAGCGGAGCAGAGCGGAGGTCGAGGAGAGACCAGCTGAGACCGTAACGTTGACTGAAACACATCGCGGAGGTAAGGCCGTTCAACAGGCAGCTAGTAGAGGCACTTCCGGTTGAGGCTCCGGTGCTGCGGCTAGTCGGCAGGTTGTGTTCCGTTTTGAAGTGAAGACGTAACGTCCCTCCAGCAGCTTTCTGCTGTTTACTCGTTAGCTTGACAAGTTAGCGTTAGCTCGTAAGAACATTGTGTCTGAACAAAGGGAGTGAGAGAGAGAGAGAGAGAGAGAGCGTGTGTGTGTGCGCGCGTCTGTGAGTGTGTGTGCATCTGTGAGTGTTTGAATGAGTGTGTGTGTGTGTGCGTCTGTGAGTGTTTGAGTGTGAGTGTGTGTGCATCCGTTAGTGTTTGAGTGTGTGTGCATCTGTTAGTGTTTGAGTGTGTGTGTGTGTGTGTGTGTGTGTTTGTATGTGTGTGCGTCTGAGTGTTTGTGAGTGAGTGTGTGTGTGTGTGTGTTTGTGAGTGTGTGCGTCTGAGTGTAGTGTAGAGAACAAGTTCTGACGTTCAAACAAATCCTGTTAAGTAGGGATGCACCGATACCGATACCGGTATCGGTGGTCGATACTGTGTTAAATACTCGTACTCGCATCGGTTTCAATGGCCGATATCAAGAACCGATACTCACTCAACAGTATTTCACTACAACAAACTGGTCGCGCTTTGTGGAGAAGCAACCCCGTGGCGGAGCCGGAGACACTCTTCTCTGTCTCAACTGTCTCAACAGTCTCAACTTCTGAGCAGCCAATCACGCTATCCAAGTTGTTTTGCCGTCCAATCAGATGGCCAGTTTGTCTCAACAGCAGAATCTGGAGCCGCCATCTTGGATCCTCGCTACGCAGCGCTCACTTCTTTCAATAGACAGGAGAAAAGTGAGACGCGAGTACAATACAAGACTTTATCGATATTGTGCTTATTAACCGGTGTTGCATACGTGTGTATGACATATTAGTGCTCATATTAGTGCTCTTGTTAGTGGCTGACAGCCCCGGAGTTACTTGTAATCAGTCCGTCCCAACGCGACGCAAATGTTTCGCGCGACCAGATTACATGTAAAGTCTATGCACAGACGCGTGTGGTTGCGACAGACGCAAATTTACGCCGGCGGCACGTTAGACGCGAGAGTTGAAATTTTCCATATTTAATACATCTATAATTGAGAAGCTCTGCGCGTCATCACCGCCGTCCTGCCGGTTTGAATCAAACGGCTGCTGATCCACCTGAAGTAGCGCTGGCAGCGGCCTCATTCAGACGCTGTTGTGCGGCTACGGATGATATTATTGTAGCCGAGTGTCTGTTGTGTGTCTATATTTGTAATTCTAATAAAATGAAAACACGCTGCAGGGTAACTTGAACCACTTTTTTTTATCTCCTTCACACACGTATATCCCACAATTCCACTCTTTTCCTTTCCGTTTCTCCCTCCACAATAAAAGCACCGGAAACATAACTTGCAACACAGCTTCCTATATAATTGCTCATACCTAATATTATCGCTTACATTATGAACCCGGACACGGGGCGTTTTATGGTCCGACATTAGAGGGACTTCCACAAGAAGTTTAAAGCTTGGGATAGCCTTCTGTTAATGTTGTACTATAGGCTTGACATAATCTGCAGAGGATAAAATAAAATCTGCCTCCAAATTAATTGCACTTAGCTAGCTAGCTAGCTAACTTGAAACTACTCGACTTCATCAGCAGCTAGCTAACTAGCTAACTAGCAAGACGCAGCAGCCGAGCTCGGGTCTCTTCGCGGCTCTTGAGGAGGAGTTGCGCCATGTATTCATCAATAAAACAAACTGTCCACACACTGCACTGCAACAGTCAGGGCTATACTCACTGTGACACACATGCTTTCTTTCTCTCTCCGGAATGCTCACTGACGTGACGCCAAGCCCGCTAAATGACGGGAACCCTGAGAGCGCGTGCAGTGGCAGACACACCTCACAGCTAAACTCATTAATTAATGTGGCGGAGAGCGAAGTGGTAGCAAACAACATTGTGGCTGCTGATAATATATATATATATACATGTGTATATACATATACTGAATATATATATATATATATATATATATATATATATATATATAGAGAGAGAGAGAGAGAAAGAGAGAGAGAGACAGTGAGTTGCAAGGATGTGATTAATGATTAATTAATTAATTAGAGTTTATTAATAGGCAAACAAAACGATTAAAATGATTAATGTGGTTAGCTGTCTTATGTACTGATGTAGGGTTATGGAGCTTTTGATCCACCCGTGCATATAGATATCTATCCATCGGTTGTGGGAGTAAATTGGACTGAGAGGAATGTGTAGTATTAGGTAAAATTAACAGCTGGGAGAAGAGAGGGAAGGAGGAAGGGCGGAGAAGGCAAGATGTGGCGGTTTAAAAGATGAAGGAAATATGAAGAACATGGGTGGGGAATAAGAGGAGAGACAAATTGGCTGATCTTTGTTAGGAACACCGTAATCCATTAAAAACGTCACTGGAGGCAATGTCCCCCCTTAACAGTTGGTTACTTAGGTAGGGTATGCTATATATAACTCTGTTGCCCCAAAGATGAACAGATGTGCTTCGCAGAACCGGCTGCCATTGACATTTCAAAGGCTGCTTTGGGGGGGTCTCTTGCACCTTACCATATGACATTGATCGCAGGGGACGTTGTTTGTTATGGAAACAGAAAGGCTGTAAATGTTGAAAAAAAGGCAAGTGCTCTTTGACAGCACCATGCTGAGGAAGACATGATGTTGACTAATGGCCATCGCCGGGTCGCCGCTCGGTGAACAATACAACAAAATCCATGGAAGGTGGCATTCAAACCACCAAATCCCCGGAGCGTCCTGCTTGTCGGGAGTTGTAACTGTTGTGAATGGCTAATGTTGCTTGTTAGCATGGCGGGTAGGTTTCTGCAGAGTAGCAGGAGTTTGGGGTGGCGGGAAAAAGAGCATCTATTGATCTCTGCGAACGCTGCACAGCGGCATTGTCCTGATGAGGTGCGGCTTCTTTCTTAACACCACACATGACCTGCATAAAGGCCATCCATCACCAGCGTACGCTGGCCCATTTCTCCTCCTGTCACCGGCAGGGAGGATTTCTTTCAGTGTGTATGTGTCAACGTGGGCCCGCGTGTGTGTGTGCGTGCCTATGGACGCACATGTCTGTATCTGTGTGTGTGTAATGAAGGGTGGCGTTCCACCTCAGGTGAGGTTTGGGCTTGACCTAGTTTAGCTGTGGGAGAGAAATATCACCTCCATGAGAAGAGGTAATTGGCTGCCTCCGACTGTCCTTCTGGCTCATTGTGGACTGTAATAGGTAATTCACATAGGCCCTTTTAAAGACCTCAGTGTGTGCACCTTTGTGTGCGTGTGTCCACCATATGTGTGCCAGAATCCATCTGTGTGCATGTACAGCGTCCGCGCAGCTTCAGGTGAATATATTTTTCAGGGAAACACATTCAGCCTAAGCGAGCCCCGAGCAAAGTACCTGGCTGGGGTTGACTGTAGTTGCTCTGTCGCTCCCGGTGCGATCCGAGAGTGAGGCGCAGCTCGTGCGTGTAGTCGGGCAGGGTCTCGCGCGAGGTGTAGGAGCGGTGGTGGGCGCGGCCGTCCTCGCTCTCGTCGGACGAGCTGGTGTAGGACATCTCCATTTCATGACGCCCCTTCGACAACGGCTGGTAGGGTTTGCTGTCCATCTCCTCCATGGCTTGTAAGGCTCCGCTCAGTCACTCAGCACGGCCACGGCACGGAGCACGGAGTCTGGAGGTGAGAAGAGACGGAGGGTTAACAAGAAGGCGGGACAGCGGAGAGGAAGAAGGATGGGCCGTTGGTGGGGAATGAAGGAAAGCAGGGGACAGAGGAGAACAAAATATAACACGAGGAGTCTGTCATTGAACACAGTGGAACAATATTGCACCGTCTGCTCGTTCCAGTTACAGCGGACATTCATAAACGCTATTTGGCTCCTTTCATATGTCACACCAAAGGTTATTCCCGGATCAATACGCTCGGAAGGGGCCGCGATGGCGGCCATTGCGGCCGGTTTGCGTTTGAAGAGAAATTGGCCATAATCAAGCGCTACCCTCCACAGGGGGACGCGGCTTCTGTTTTTTCCCGGCTACTGTCGGCTTTATCTCTCTTCCGCAGACGAGTTGCGAAGAAATCAACAAATGTGTAGACGGGGCCCACGTCTGTCATTAAACACTGTGACTCGCCAGATTCCAAGGTAATGATGAAACACGCTGGTCCGTACAATGTCGTTGACAAATCATCTCCAGTCAGCACGGATTCTCTTGTTCCTCCCTCAGCCGTCTCCAAATCTATTTCTGATAACGTCTGGCGAAATGTGCGCATCCGGTCACCGCTAATGATTGATCGAGACCACGATTACAGCACACGAGAAGTGATTAGAAAATGCTTCATTCATATTAGTTCTCTTTCACCGTGCCCTGCCCGAGGCCTTCCCAGCCTATTTCCTGCAGATATAAAGCTTCTAAATGGAGCTTGAGAGGGTCATTGCTCATAGAGACAAAGTGCTATGGTATTGACCTCTTCAGGGAGTCCTGTAGTCCATATATCAGAGCCATTAGAGCGTGCCTGCTCAATACCTCAGAGATCTGCAGCACAGGGTGATCACCACTAGTCTGATACAAGTTTACAGCTGACCTTTCTTCCACTGCAGTGATGCTTTTATTCCACCTGAAAGACTCCTTCCCTTGGCCTCGCGCTAACCCCCCTCATTCCCCACGTGCATGCAGAAGCGTGTGGACCACCCACCCGAGCCCTGACAGCAAACAGTCAAACCCCCCCCCCCCCCCTCCACCCCTACATACACACACACACGCACGCCCCTGCAGACATCATCAGAGCACAGATGATCTGTAAAGGCTCTACACTCGTCTCTCCTCGCATTCCATCTCCTGCGTTTTCCCCCTCTGCAATGATTGTGCCAAGCATGGCAATGCAAAACACATTTTGCATCCCCATTACCCAGCGCGGCACTATAGCAACACTTGCAAGACCCTGTGCTTGTGGCTCCCTGTGAGCGCGACGCCCCTCATTTTGATTGGCAGGAGTTATTGCGAGGAATCAAAGCCCGCTATTATCTCAGCTGCCCTGTCAGAATGGGATTGACTGGTGTCACCTTCTCTCTGGTGCGGCGAGGAGCGAGTATACATTACCCTGTGAGCTCCGAGCATGCTGCAGGCACCAACTGCTGTCTGTCTCTACAGAGGCTCTCTGTCCTGTTTTATGTCTGTCACACGCTCACATGCAAGAGCGAAAGCCTGCAAACCATGCACCATCTTGTCGTGTGTAAACATACTGAGACCAAGTCGTGAACATTTCGCTTGCCGCATGTAGTCCTGCTTGTATATTGACGTGTAAAATGTCTAGTCTCCTTTAAAACACTTCTCCCTCCTGGTTAATACCTTTCTTGTATCAGTCCACCTCTGCTCTCCCTCCTCCTTTCCCTCTCATCCTTGCCCAACCTTACACGCTTTCCACCCTGCACCTCGTCCTCTCGCATTTAGAGAAGTAAGCCTGCTGGCGGGGGTTATTCTCGCTAATTCTAGCCCACAGTGGGGTGCCCATTAGGGGGCTTGATTCTTGGTTTTGATGTCAAAACCTGGAGGTTGTTTCTTAGAGCCAAGCTCACTTCAAACAAGACACATGGGCGTTCTGTAAGACAAGTCAGCATGTGCCACCTGAGTGCAACACTAGCCTAGATTTGCAATCGAGGAATGACCGCATTGGGGGGCGCCGCGGCGCCATAGGCTCACTATGGGTTGCTATTCATGGAGAACGCATCCAAGGACAGCCCTTAAAAAGGTCCGATGACGTCGGAATAATTAACATCGTGCTGCGGTTAATTTTTAATACCGGAATCGTCTCAAAACCTGCACTACAAGACTTGTATCATCCCCCTCATAATTCTTTGATGTACATGTGGAGCAGGGGGGCTGGCGGATCCCTTAGTGAAGCTAAGTGCTTAACTGATCGCATCACTGTACTGTCAGATACTAACAACAGAACTTAATTGTCTCCATGCAAGACTTAAGTTTGTAAAATTCATAGACTGTGATCATTTATGCATACCACAACAATACAGTCTCGCACGTGCACCACGGTGGAGTTTCTATTCATCGGCGGAGGACTTCAAATACACAGGACAAAAATTAAAGGCATCGGATGCGGTTGAATACTTGAGATGCTACTTGTGCACGTTTGTTTGTGCTGCAGATGGATGAGCAAGCGAGTAGTCGTATGCGCTGACAACGTATGTATATGTCATTGTGTGGGATTTTATTTCTAATTTCATTCTAATCTATAATTCATCAGCGTGTAATGGACTATTCACTGCTCGGTTTAAAATGAATACAAAGTGACAACACTGAGTGAAACACATGGATCGCATTAAATTGTCAAGCCCTCCCCCTGCTAACCCTCTTCTTTCTGTCTCTTATCACGTTATCTTTCACACACACACACACACACACACAAACCAGAATGATAATCTGAGTGATAATCCACGGCTATGCGGTTGCAATAATATCTAATGGGACTCTCCACCCACTTGACCTCCTCCTCTCCATCCATTTGCTCGAACGGTGGAAGCATGGACTAGTGGGCCGATTTATTTATTTATTTTGCAAATCTAATGAGAGAAGTGACACACACACACACACACACACACACACACACACACACACACACACACACACACACACACACACACACACACACACAGTTGCTTTTAAATAGGATTTACACTCCATCTCCAGAAGGGGCGGGGTCCCTAAGATGTCCGACCACAACAACAATGGCATGAGCAGTGCAGCGGAGACGGCCATGTGTGAAGACAAGGACCATGAGGACGAGTCAAAACCGATTTCCAATCTCAAATGAATGAGCTGAAATCATGACGAACAGAGAGAGAGAAGGAAAGAGAGAGAGAGAGCAGAATGGGAAATAGAGAGAGGCGGAGAGAGTGGATTGGGGCCATGGCAGTGGCAGAGAAATTGAGTTTCACATTGGTAAATAAACAAGGAGGGATGTGGAGAGCAGAGAGCCGTCCAACAATATTAACTCCTCCGACTATTGATACAGTATAGTTCCAGGATTACAAATACATTTCCGCCATGCAGTGAGGGTCTTTATTTTCATAACAGCCTGGCGACCCCAAGTGCGTATGGAGAGCTATCTTTTGTTAGCTCTGGCCTTTACACATTTACATGAAGCGTGTTTGCACACAGGCGAGCTAATCCCGTGCACTAAACAGGCTCCGGCGACGAATATATTTATGTATATTCACGCTGAAGTGCGAGCCATCTTCGTCGCCGCAGATGTTCCAAAGTGATGTGATGACAGCGCCGGTGTTGTGTGCTGGTTCATATATTTTGTCTACCGTTGCGATGACTTAATCATCCGAAGGAATGGAGGCGCTGTCTGTAGCTGCGAATGTAGATCCAGGCTACAGGTCCTGCGGGAGTAAACCGTAAGCTGGCACAGAGAAATGCCTCTCCTGGAGTGAGGGTGTGTGTGTGTGTATATATATATAAAGATAAATATATGTGTGCGTGTGTGAAAAGATGGCTTACAAAGCTATCTGTTCTATTTGTTAGCAGTGTGGTAGTTCCTCAGGCATATGACAGGGACACCTCAGATGCGAGGCCCCTGAAGGATCCACGGGGCCCTGTTCTACCTAAACCACTCCGAAACACAGGAGGGAGAGGATGGAGGGAGGGAGGGAGGGAGGGAGGGATGGATGGAGAATGTGGATAAAGAGAGTGATGGAGAGATAATGAGAGATGGAGAGATTTCACAATGAAAATGGGGGGAATTGAAGGATGGAGAGATTGCCAAGTGAGACATGGAGTGATAGAGGGTTTTAATTAGTGGATAAGGGCTGGCTATCTGTGGGCAGCGGCAGCACGCTCGTCACGTAGTTGTGCTTTCATAGCTGACCAAGCCTGAAATCTCTTGCCGCTAATGCCGAGGTTTACCAGCAGAACTCATACTGTAGTGTATACCCAGACACACACACACACACACACACACACACACAAATCCAGGACCTCTCTATACAGTATCCCTGATAAGATTCAAATATGAAACACATGCCGGCAAAGCAGCCACAGACGGACACACACTCAGCGCCCCTCTGCGCCCACACACTTAACAGCCTTTTCGCTCAAACCGGCAAACAACACACTCGAACACCCACGCACCACAGAGGATCAATCCAGTCTATACGGGCCTTTTCAGTAAAGACTGTTTTTTTACGACCCTTTGCCGTTTCCTCCAGCAGTGTCTTTGCCATTCAGCCTCCGACGCTGCTGCCTACCTTCATTATTCCTCTCACTGTAGCGCCCAAGGTTAACGTGTGTGCACACAGCACCGGCATATGTGACACAACAGTCCGGGCGGGCCAGAGTGCGCACCCACGCGTCGGGACGAGAGCACTGGCCAAGAAGTAGAGCTGGGCGATAATTCAATGTGACAATGCATCGCGATGGAAATCCTCCATCAGGGTATCAGCTTAAATTTCTATTTGTCAAGCATTTAGTTCACATCGACTACCTTCTCATTGGATTATCAGAAAACAAGCTTCATCGCGACAGCGAGCGCGTGTCCACTCGCAGTGCCTGCTTCCCGCAGGGAGCCGCCAGGACCCCGGGACACCACCCTGGACCGTTGGACTATTTATAGCTGAATATGAGTCAAATCCCACATCACCATTGCATGCCTGAGTGGAGTAATGAAATCCATAAGACCCTACACTATTCATGCCCTCTGAATGCTGCCTCCAGCGTGGGAGCAGCCAAGCTTTGCCGTTT
The DNA here is from genome assembly GCA_023566465.1 of Cottus gobio. Taxonomy (NCBI): domain Eukaryota; kingdom Metazoa; phylum Chordata; class Actinopteri; order Perciformes; family Cottidae; genus Cottus; species Cottus gobio. The sequence goes on from CM042216.1 coordinate 12,949,592, forward strand.
CAAAGGCGTTTTTTTAATATGTATCTTGACTACAGTTAAAACTTCCTTCTTTTGGATCTTGACTAAGGTGAAGCGGCCCCCCACCCAACACACACACACACACACACACACACACACACACACACACACACACACACACACACACACACACACACACACACACACACACACACACACACACACACTGCCAAATTACCAGGCTACTGCTTTCTTTTCATGATATCCAGTTCTACTCCCTCTCTCTGATCTAAAGCCCTCTGACCCCCCCCCCCCCACAGCAAACAAAAAACACAATTGCAGGGGGCACCCAGGTATCCACCACAAACACACGCACATGCACACGCACACGTGCGCACACGGAGCAAGAGACACCACCCAAAACCACGTAATCAATATTCCTGACAAGACAAAGCCTTATTCAACACATTTGATATTCCTCTTCTCGCAAGATAAATACATGCCCCTGTCGCCCTAGCAGGACTAAAAGGCTGTTCACACTAACTCGCTTTGCAAATAAAGCTTTACATCAAGACTGACAATCCCTAAGCTCTCTGCATCAGCCACTTCTTGGTAAAAAGCCTCTTTCAATAATGCATTTGACCGCTAAAACCCTTCGACACCCAAAGCCAGGCAAAGTGGCAGCATTAAAGATGCAGAATTAATTGATAAATCAACGGCATCGATTCCAGAAATTGGATTTGGTGATTAGCGATTGAGACAGTATTTCCGGCGCAGCCTCTCCTTGATTAGGTTGTTGATTACGGAGAAAATTAGTGAGTAAAGAGCATTAGCCCTGCAGAGGAGTGGCTGAAAAGATCTACTCGTAGCTGTTGAGCAGCATCGCAGATTGATTTCTGAAGGCCGAGTGGGCTAATCTCCCATCTACACCGTTGCAATGTGACGCTCGTCATCTGAGGATTAATTTCTTTGTTTGTGATGCCCCGCACACCACCCACGCAGATCCTCCTGCTCCTTCAGATCTGTCCACAGCCCTCACCTCCTCTCAGACTCTCCCTCAGCAGCTCCTCAAAGGCCACGGGAACAAACGAAAAAAGAAAACTGCAATCCCGGCGGCGGTGCTCTTTTGGGAGCTGATGAGACGGCGTATAGGAACACATAACTGCGCCTCAAGGTTATTCCACGGAGGGTTTGGTGAACCACGTTCTCCGGGAAACTGAGGGAATTAAAAAACATTCACCAAGTTGGACTGCGCGGCTGTTAGAAATGGAAGAGATGTTTTCAGCCCTGGAGGTGGAGATGCATATCAGGGAAAAGGAGAGCCACAGTTTTCTAGACAACCAATAAACAAAGCATGAAATCAATAGCGCATACTGTAAAATGTATTTGCAGTTAGGAAATGGCAGAGTCACTTCAAGCCCTTTTCTCTTCAATATCGTACACCCAGCTTTGTTTTCCATTTATCATGTATCTTATTTTCCATTGCTCCCCTTTTCTTTTCTTTTCAAAATTTGCAAGGCAAAACTGCATTAGGCATGTTCCTTAACAATTTGCAGTTCTCCCTTTGTTGCTTGACAGATGAATCATTGCGTCGTCTGAGCACACAAAGGAGAACAAAATAGGAATTTTTCCAAACAATTCTTTCTCCTCCGACACATCGGGTTGGGGTGACACGCAGCGGTGTGCTGTGAAATTTTGGGATTTCAGAATTGTTACATCTGGAGACAACACGTATTAGGTCTGCTCCACTTGAAGAAGAAAAAAAGCGGCTGCACGCGCGCAGCTGCCACGATTTTCTTGGAGTAGATCTTGGGTATTTCTTTGCTCTACTCAGTTTTCTTTTGTGCAGTTTGGCTTGGCAATTTGGCTGGGAATCAGCGAGGAATGTGTGTGTCTCTCCAGTTAGAAGTCAATTTAGGCGGCGATACACACACTTGAAACACATCCCGGAGTTCACGGCGGATCGAGACGCATTCTGAAATTAAAAACCTCAACAACAACAAAAATAACAAAAACAACTCCCCCGAAGAAAGAACATGTTGAACCCGATTGGACTGTACAGTAGTACTGTATTGTATAAAACATGGCTTCCAGCAGAGACCCATCAAGCACCGTTTTGGAGCCATTCATCTTTTCTACGAGTTAATAATTCATGATCATCTAGAAAGTAGAGCTATGAATATTACTGATGATACACATGAGGCTATTTACCAGTCAGCAGGAAATAGATGAACTCGTTTAGAAGAGAGATGTACAGTATGCCATCAGTGTTTTATGTTGCTAAATAAATCCCTTTGTAGACATGCAACAAAGCTGCGGATGCATATTAGTCACGCGGTATTCGTCATGACCTCGAGGTGTGCGGTTGACCTTTCATTGCGTGCTAATATGTCGCAGGTGTGTGTGGTCGACTCCGTTTCCGGATCCAGTCGCCTGGAGGTTGATGATGTGCAACAGGTTTTTTTCTTTTCTGATTATTTGATAGATTTTCACAGAATCCTTTCATAACAATATTATTCCTCTATTGATTGAAGCGAAGGTGAAACGCTGCCGTACGTCTTGTCGGTGTGAAAGCTGGCCAGCATCGACTCCCTTTTGTCCCCCGCGCCATCCGAAAGCGGGAGATAAAACCGACGCAAATATAATGGATTTCAACTTAATTATTTTGACACGGTCGCAGAGACGTGCACTTTGAAGTGAAGGACAATTTATGTGGTAATAAATTGGGGGAAGAAACAACAATTGATTTTTCTTCTTCTAAAGTTGTCCACTGACTTGATTAATAAAAATTTCACGCTGAGAAATGTGTCCCTGAAGGTGTGCATCGGCTCTCTCTCTCTCTCTCTCTCTCTCTCTCTCTCTCTCTCTCTCTCTCTCTCTGTGTGTGTGTGTGTGTCTGCTTAGATATTAGTGCTCACAGTTTTTGTGTATACACAGGGGGTGGACGAAATAAAATGAACACCAGTCGTACCACAATGCAACAGAATAAAAAGCACCTTTATGGAGTGTAGAATGTTTACGGAGGAGGTGGACAGAATAAAAGGAACACCATGCAGTAAATTTAATTAGAGCTACAGCTCTAAGTCAACTGATGGAGGATGAAGATGCCGCAATTTTAACAACTGATTATAAAGTAAGTCATTTTTCAAGCAACATTTCAGCAACACAAATGTGAAATATTTACATTTGCCTTCTTAAGTTTTCCAAGACAGCTGAAGATGTGGACAATGGAGACTTGTGATGGATATTTTAGACCAAACTATCAATCATCTTGTTGAGAAAATAATCGGTAGGTGAATCGTTTAGGAAAATAATAGGTAGTTACAGCCCTTAAACAACAAATGCAAATTAGGCCCTCAGAAATTACCATACGCTTAAATCAGCCCTTCTGTCTCAGCCCTCTAGCTATCTTTCTTTCTCACACACACACACACACGCACTGACACACACACGCGCGCGCGCGCGCACACACACACACACACACACACACACACAAACACACTCCTCTTGACAAATTAATCTCATATTTTAAAGAGAAGTAGAGTGGGCTTGACCTGTAAGCCTCTCGTGGGTCTGATACTTCTGTCTTGTGATGGAAGAAGGGGGGTGGGGGTTGGTGGGGGCGTTGAGTGTTTGAAGGTAGAGGAGCGTGAAGGCTTTGATTGTATTTTCACAATACAAATCTCACATAACACCCTGCTCCTTCTCCAACTGTATATAGTTCCTGACTCTTGCCCATAGCCCAATGGAAGAAGACAAGAGAGAATAGAAGGCTAGAGATGCCATTTGGGACACAGCCAAATACTTTAAAGAAGAATGCCTCGGGCATATGCTGTGTGTGTGTGTGTGTGTGTGTGTGTGTGTGTGTGTGTGTGTGTGTGTGTGTTTCTTTGCAGCATTGGTGAACCGAGGGTGATTTTGGTTTTGATACTATGTATGTCCCCTTTCTCTGTTGCTGCTGGTCCCGCTTTTGATTTTAACACTAAAATAAACAGTATTGTATTTAACTACTTTGTCATATGAAGAGAAAAACAAACAAACAACAACGACAAAAAACAGAGGAGACAAACAGCTTGCTGATGTGAGAAATCATTGTATCATGGTGGAAATAAAGGTACCAGAAATTAGAGAAAGCGGACAGCAGACATCTTGTTTTCAGAATTATTTATGAAACACATATGTGGACAAAGTAAAAAGTCATTTTTTTTTTATTCTTTTTTTATATTTTGCTAATTAATAATAGTGTCCATATGCTGGACCCATGCTTTTCATGTTCCCTGCATAATTTCAGTGAACAAGAATGCTTTGCTGCGCATTCATTGTTAATACAACTGTAAACACTGTGCCTGTGCTACCATACATTTTTATAGGGTAATTCAGTGATATGATATTGCTTTTGTGTTTCACTTATTTTTTTATTTTTTTAATCGCAGCGCAGGCAATTTCCTTGCTGCAAAGGCCGAACCTTCCGAATGAATAGAGGAAACCCTAATTAGCACTGCAGGACATTTCCTCATGAGGATGGAGCAGTATTGCAGCAAGAAGGTAAATATTTGAAGTTGTACAATGGTTACATGTATACGTGTGTGTGTGTGTGTGTGTGTGTGTGTAAGTCTAGTGGTCCAGCAGTCTGTTTACACAGCCAGCTCGGGTTCTTTCACTTTGAAATGATCAGCAGGGTGGCAAACACTGACAGATATTATGCTTTTCTGGCAATTACATTCTTACCACATGATGGAGAAAGCGAGGGAGCGAGGGGGATAAAAACTCCCACTGGGCCTTGCATCGCCTGCGAGCTTCAACCCCTGACTGCAGCACTAAAGTGTTGTACTCAATATTATAAACAAGCCCTCTCACTAATTCATGACCCCGATTTTATTAAGGAAATTTTGGTTTTGCCGTGAAACTTGTGGGACGGAAAGGGAAGTGTGTGAGCGATTCCAAGGGAGAAAGAAAAAGAGCATTACAGTGCCAGGGGCTTCTGCATTCCTGGAATGAAAATTCATAAATAATGCAGGGATGGATAACAAAAAGAACTCCCCCGCTGTCTCACACAGCACTGTGCTAACCAAAGGCCACGCAATATCACTCAAATCTCAGAAAAACACAAATTATTAGACTCAAGCGAAGACTTTTTCCTGTGTGTGTCTCTGTGTGTGTGTGTACGTGTGTGTGCATGTGTGTGTGGTTTTTTCTTGACTCAGGACAATGGGATCTGCTGACAGCAAAACAACAGTCCTCCGGGCCTGAATTGTCAGGAAGTTGCACTGGAATTATAACGATGGGCTCCAAGCATGAGGAGCAAATGCACCACCAAGGAGTCTGCAAATTAGAAAGTGAGCGTGCAGCTGAGGGAGATGATGGCGATGGTGGCCACCGCCGACCTCAAACTAGTGCCGTGTTTTTGGCACTCGGCACTCGAAACGTAAAAACCCTGACTGTCTACGATATTCTTTATTATATGATATTGATTAGCCATGTGGCGAGCTGGTTGACTGACTGACAGAAATGCCAACGCCTCATGAGTGGCACGTGCTCTCCGTCTAATTGGCGGAGTGACATTTCAATTCAAAAGGCCTGTCCTCTTAATTGTGAAAAGCATCGCCATAATGGGCGTGCCATTTCAAATCTGCACTTAATCACCCGCTCATCATCACCACCACCACCTCCAGTGCAGCAGACCTGCAGGGCCCTTCAAAAAAGAATACACATGTGGATGAGACACACACACACACACACACACACACACACACACACACACACACACACACACACACACACACACACACACACACACACACACACACACACACACACACACACACACATACACACATGCACACACACGCAGACAATAGCGTGAGCTGCCCCCAGCTATGACACACACAGTCCATCAACACATACAGTGGAGCAGCTCGGTGGGAGAAATTAATGTAGAATTACAATCGCTAACCTCCCCATGCACCTACATCGTCTTCTCCACCGTGCATGGGACTGTAGGTGTGCTGGATACGTGTCTGTGTGTGTGTGTGTGTGTGTGTGTGTGTGTGTGTGTGTGTGTGTGTGTGTGTGACAAAGGCACAGACGGAGTGTGTGTGTGTGTGGGTGTCTAACCTCCATGCACAGATGCTCTCTATTAATCACAGGGAGCGAAGACAGACCGCCTGGCTTTTCTTTTTTACAGTCACGGCTTGAGGAGGCCGAAGCGGCGCTGTGAGCACCGTCAGGTACAAGGGGCCAGTTTTCACACAATGCAACACCCTGCATCCACCACAGGTCTGGTAACTGAAGCCTTTTTTTGGGGGGGTGGGGGGGATAGTGGGGGGGGGGGGGGGTATGCCCCATGGGTGGAACAAGCCAAACATCAATACTGAAAGTCGTGCACAGTGGGTGGAGGAGCGGTGTATTAGATCCATGTATTAGACATATTGACAAATTGCAGTTTCTCATTTCAATGCATTTGCATTTTCAAATGCGGGATGTAAAGCTCTTCTCTCCTCTTCTTTCCTCTCCTCGCCCATCAGCAAAGCAAGATTCAACAAGCCATGCCGGAAAAGGAAAAGTACTGGGACGCTCTTCAGAGAGTCTCTTCCTAATGGGAGAATATATATTTAGACAATTACTCAGAAATGTTTGTTATTTATTTATTTGTTCTGCACACGCAATTATTTATTTATTGGGAATATGCCTTCAGCAGTTTACTCCCAGCAATTATTTATAATCCACTGTGAAGGAGAGGAGTGAGGAGGTCTAATTTAAATCTATCGGAGCATATCCATCCTGGTGCAATTTTCCCCTGCCTTCACAATAATTATGATTTATCAAAATGCATTGGCTGCCCCTTAATTATTTCGCCCTCACACATTCCAAACACCAGGTTGTAGGAGGAGGGGGACAACAAACATATGAAGGGATGGCTTTCACCGGTCCCCGCAGCATGATCCCCAGAGGTGAAAGTTCAGGCGTGAGGCGCGTGAACCGGACGCTCGTTCCGTGCGCCTGAGTGGAGCAGTGGAACGGTGTTGGAACGTGTCCCGACGTGCCTGTTATAGCTGTATAGTGCTGGTGATGTCTACAGCCCCCCCCCCCCCCCCCCCCCGCCCCCGCGTATTGGGGGACAGAAAGGGTTACCCCCCCCCGTCGTCGTCGTCGTCTGGATCTCCGGTGGCCCTGCTGGCATCATTAGGCTATACCTCCGTGCTGACGGAGATGGAGTGGACGAGCCACAAGAGCAAAACAACTCAAGGCTGCAAAACGACACACACACACACACACACACACACACACACACACACACACACACACACACACACACACACACACACACACACACACACACACACACACACACACACACAACCCGATTCTCGCACACATGAAGCAACCCTGCTGTTCCGCACCTGAACTGTCATTATTTAGACTCCTTGTCAAACAGACAACACTAAGTCGGCATCCCTCCACTTCAGAGAGGAGGCGCACTGATATTCAATTTTTTTTTTAAACAACCCGTAGCACAAACACACACTCTACCTCTCCGTCTGTGGTCTCACACACACACGGGCCGTCGCACCGAGCCCATCTGAACAGCTGATAATAACCATTTCCTGTGAACTCACGTTGCCTCAGCACCGGAGCCCCGTTTAGCCAAAGCAACATTGTAGCCCGACCGAGCCCCGCTCCAAAGAGGCCAGACTGTGAACGTGGCGCTTACCTTTCCGACGTAAAGCCATTCCTTTTTCTTTCTTTTTTTTGAGCCCGACTCCGCGCTATAAGGACCCTGCAAATGCTGAAGACTGCGCAATCCCTCCCACCCTCCTCCTTCGGTAGAGCTTGGACTTGAGACGCGGTGCTCCTGTTAAAAAAAAATAAAAAATGTGGCTGAAACACCTCTCGCTCTCTCTCTTGCTCTCTCTGTCTCTGTCTCTGTCTCCTTCTTTTTCTGGTCTGGTTTCGAGGCGGTGGTGCTGATGCTGATGATGCTCGCTCTCGAATGCCGATGGAGGACGACGAAACGATGCTGTGCGCGGAGCGTGGAAGGGATCTCCTCGCAGAGGGGACGTGCGCACGCGAGCCTGCTCCGCCGTGCCGTGCGAGGATGACAGGAGGAGGGGAGCGCGGCGCGGCGCGTTTAGCCGCAGTTGAACCCGACGAAAAGCTGACGGGCGATGCTGTTGCTGGCGAGGCTCGGTGCCGCTATAACAGCGCTCCCTGGATCATACCACCGCGCCGAGGAGAAGGGGGTGTGGCAGCAACGACCGGCCACAGACACAAAACGCGCGCAGGCTCCCGTCGCGTCGCGAGGTCGTCTGGTGGAGCTGGTTAGACTCCGTCAGGTGATGGCATATGGCCGCACTGTTGTCCCGCGCCGGAATGCTGACTCATGACTGTGGCCACACTGGTGGAAGTTTGGCGTTTTTTTTTCTTCTGCTTTGGTAACCTTTCAGCTGCATATATCAAACCTAAAAAAAATATAATAATACAAAAATGAATTCCCATGAGCAACAGGCCTGAGAGAAGAAAAAATAACAACCATATAGGTATATAAAGAGAAAGATATGGATGATGGATAGATAGATAGCCAGATAGAGAGTTGGATGGATGGATGGATATATAGACGGATATTAGATAGATAGATAGATAGATAGATAGATAGATAGATAGATAGATAGATAGATAGATAGATAGATAGATAGATAGATAGATAGATAGATAGATAGATAGATAGATAGATAGATAGATAGATAGATAGATAGATAGATAGATAGATAGATAGATTTATTTTTGTGTCATGCACATGACATGCACAACCCTGGTGGGTTTATAAATGCACCAAATACAGTTGCAGTAGACACACATTTCATGAAGTTCCACTCGATTATAAAATGACAGGTAACTTCACGGCTCAAATATTAAACAAAACATTCATGCCTTCTCTCTGGCAAATAAAATCCGCTCCTAAAAAAATAAGATAAAAAGATTCATTTCCTGAAGCACAGCTCAAGTTTATTTTTTTTATTTTTATAGCCATCCAGCCAAAAGAAACCAACATAAATGGAAGTCCTTCTTTCTAAAGAGTATACATCCCTTATGCAGAAAGGTCAGTAAATCAAGAAGTGCACCTCATTCTCACATTCTGTAGAAGTATACAGAGGCTGCTGATATAGGGAGTAAACTAATAGAGCAAAAAAAGCTCTTCATGGTAATGGTGATGCACTGCCGCAGTGGGCCTGGCTTTGCGCTAACACCTGCAGATATAAGCTCATAATATCTGCTTTGCTAAACGATCCACCTAATGATTCTGACCCGCGTGCTCTGTATGTGCGATGCACTGGCGCGCGGGCCACTCGCAGCAGTAGCTGATGGTACAAACAACTTGTGAATGACAGGGGCTCTAATGATGCAGTTTATTATTTCCCCAAAGCACAGTACGCGCGGTGCTACAAACAACCATTTTGACAGCTGCTTCAGTCTATCTGCCTCTCTGCCTGTCTCGCTGTATCCCCCACGCAGCACAGCGGTATATGCATCTTTTATCAACAATCGGTTTTGGCACTTTCCGTCAGTTTCATCACTGGGTCTCTCTAAACGGAGGCTGCTAGTCCAGCTAGTCGCGGGGCAGAGAGTAAAGCGATCTAAAGGGAGCACACGCACGCACACAAAGAGAAAGAGGGAAAAGGCTTCAGGTTCCAAGAGTGTTTGATAAAAACTCTGTTCCTCTGACGTCGAGATTACCAGTGTGTCATCTGGACGTGGGCTGTCAATATGTGGCTGCCAGGCCGCAGCAAGAGGCTGTTTCTTGGAACAATGGCTGCGGATGATTGTATTGGATTTTTATCAGGGGACCTCCAGAGTTTGGAAAGTTGTGTGTGTGTGTGTGTGTCTGAGACTCCATGTTTGCCTGCAGAGTCCTAATGGCAGGCACATTACACCTCCAGCCGCTGGGTAAGCGCACTTTTAGAAGAGGATCGACACATCTCGCTGAGACATTGCCTTGACAACTGGCTCAATGTGGAGATTTCAAATGTCACAGTTGTTGTTGTTTCTTTCTTTCTTTTTTTTTACTGTGATTCTTTTATTATTATTATGGTCTATTAGATAATGGAGTGACCTTGCTGTAAAGAGAGACGCACGCGGCCCTCGTTTATTATTCCAGAAAACGTGAGCAAATAGGAACTAGGAAAGTAACATGTTGTGGCACGTGAGCGTGGTTTGGAGGACATCACACAATATGTGGAGCTTTCATGAGGGGGTGGGGGGCAGTCTGCAATTCATTGGGTAATAAGCATCATTAGAGCCACAGACGCTCTATAGTGCTGGTGAGAGTGCACGCCAGACATAGCTAATGCAGCCAACATTATCTCTGATGTCATCAGATTTTAATGCAAATTGCGTTAAAAATGACATAACCTAATTAAATAGTATCTCAACTGGCGACAAAGACAAATGCCAGTGGAAACAAATAGGAGAGCCCCATCTCCATAAGACCATGTTTGCTGATCCAATTATCCCTGCCCTATTTGGACGACATGGAAGCACAGCTGAGCGAGCGGGGAGGGAAAAGGGGAGCACAGAGGTGGATTTAGAGCTGTGGCGCTCCATGAAAGCGGCACGGGAGTGGAGGAATAAGAAAGCCCAGGCCCGTTGACGTTGCTCCTGTGAATGCTAACGGTGAGAGCAAGTTGGATGGGAAGCTGGCCCCCATACACAGCTTGTACTCCTCACCCGATTGTAAAAGCAACTTGCGTCGATTCATCCGTTAAAAACCTTGAATGTGCCGGAGTAGATCGTGCAACGCTCTCCACACAAGCTCGAGCGATAGATCTTGTCTCCGCGCCTTAACGCTACTTCAAGCCCTGGCAGCTGGAGGCACAGTTTGAAGGAGCATTACTTAGTCCGGGAACATGCAAACTGCAAAGCCGACACAGTTTTCCCTCCTCGGCACTCCGTGTTCCTCGCAGGCTGTGATCGATTGGCCGGTGATCAATCCCTCCACCACAGAATTCACTGTAGGTGAATGTTGCATGCTGAAACTAGAAACTAGCAATTATCATTTAACTTCTTTTTGTTGTTGTTGTTGTAGCTGATTTCCTCACTATCCTTTCCTCCTATTAAGTCCCAGGCCTAGCTCCTCCATACCCATGTCTTCTTTTCCCATCTTTTCTCCCATTTCTCTTTTGTTTTCCACTTTCCACTTCACTTTATCCCCCTCCCCCCCACCCCCCCACCCGCCTCTAGCTCCATCCCTCTCCAGGGTGACGTTGCTGAAGGGGTTTTTCTCTCGTTCTGTAATGAGGGATCTTGGATCAATGCCGTCAACAACGCACACCAGCGATATAGTGTTATTCTGCCCTTGCGGTGGATGCCTGATCTCCAGGGGTGTTAAGACGTAGCTCGGGTGTTCTTTCTCCGGAGGGGTGTTTTGCCCCCCCCCCCCCCCCCCCCCCGTTCTCCCACCGGCGCCGGGGCACCCACCCGAGTCAGACACAATGTTCTGAGCGTCTCGCGGGAGAGACGGAGCCAGCCATTTATTGAAATCTGTTTTTAAATGACAAAGCTATGACCTTTGCCGATGCGTGCACTGCGCAGCCATAAATTCTCACGGATTCCATTTTACATTTCCTCCAAGCATTCAAAACCAAATTACACCTGCGCAGCCTTCAACCCGCACGGGCACAGATCCAGTATTTTCATCTTCAATTATCTTTTTACTTTCGGTTGCTCCTTTAGCACTTTTGGAGGCCGATAAGTGTTTTGGAAGTAAAAGAAAGCAAGGGGGCTGTAATCTGTCCCCGGAAAAACACACATTTTTGACAGCAGTTCCAAAAGGCATTCCTGTGCTCAGCCTGTCATCAATTCCCCATCTGAAAACGGGGAGAGGGAAGAACAGAGGCGAGCACTGGAGAGGTTCATCTATTGATTAATCACCACCAGATTACTGACGAGCAATGTGGACCGCCTTTAGACTGTTGACAGATGAAGCAGCTATATAACCTCAGCCCGTGTGACACACTCTCCTTCAAGCCTTTCTCGCGTAATTAGTCACATCCACAAAAAGGGCATGACATTAATAAATTCTACATTAAACCCACATGTATAAACTGAGAAGCGGGGATTGGAAAGAAAGCAATATTTTTTAACCCAGCAGTGCTGTGACATTCAATAGCTGGCGAAGATGGCCCTATACAGAGGGCACGGAGCGATGCTATAGGGGAGGACAGGGCCCCCGAGCACGTGACCCGGGAATTATTGATTTATAAGGCATATCTTTATCCTTACAGTATGCATGAAAGTGAAGGGAACATCAAGAGCATCTCTCGATCACCTTGAACAGTGGAATCGAGTCTTTGTTCCGGGCTTAAACAAAGCGCCAACACACACACACACACAGACACACACACACACACACACACACACACACACACACACACACACACACACACACACACACACACACACACACACACGGGCACACACACACACACACACACACGGGCACACACACACACACACACACACACACACACACACACACACACACGGGCACACACCCTTTTGGTCCACAAACCAGGGCTACAAAAAAAACAAAAAAAAGCTTTTTACTTTGGACTCCTAAAATCTAAGGATTGTTTCGGTGCGGATCAAAGTGTGTGTGTGTTCCAGGAGCTTTTGTATTTAAGTGTGTGCAGCGCTGAGTGCTTTCCCCAGCCATGTGCAAAAAGCCCTCAGATACCGAATGCCTCCCCAAAAGCACGGGGCGCTTCTCCTCTCCTCCTTTTATCACCGCACCCTCCTTGCTCCGGCTCTCCTTACCTGTGACAGGAGCGCTTTTCAAACGCACCTCATTGCATTTCAAACGCCGGCGACTCCCACTCCCTCGTTTCCAAGACTCCCACTCAGACGTACACGCATGCAGCTGTCAGCTGCCCAAATATTGTATATCCCTTGGCCCTCTCTCCCACCCCTTCCTGAACCGACTCCTCCACAGCCTCGAGTTGTTGAGAGAATGATATTTTATGCATGCCACAGCAGCCCACACACAGATACAGCTTATGAAAGACATGCCGAGCCGACTATCCTGCCAACATTAGTGCGTGTGTGTGTGTGTGTGCACGTCGAGCACGTCGAGCATGTCTCTACTCCCCTGCGTGTTCCCGTATATGTGTGTGTGCAGCTTTTTATATGCTAAATTAAGATGTACTTAAACGGTGTTCTTGTATTCTAATGCAGGAGCACATGGCACATAGGTTGTTCGGCGGTGTCTTGGGGATCAATGTGCATTATGTAAATACCGTCTGTCTGTCTCTCTCTCTCTGTAAAACTTAGGGTTGCAGAAAGGCCACAAGAGTCAAGTTTTGGCATTCAGGCAACCCACTCCCGGGAGAATTAATCACGGCAACAGATTCGGATGGAGTCTGCCTCCATACCTAAGCATTTGTCAGAGCAGGAGAGGACGCAGTACAATGAATTTGCATCTGTTTGAAGTGGTATTATTAATTCATGCCAATGAGACTTTGCATAAGGGAGACTGGGTAAAAAGTTTGAAAAGGGGGATAAAAAAAAAGGAAAAAAAGTCCCAGTAAGCAAAGGGACTGTTTGATCTTGCTATACGTCTCCTTGTTCTCGTTCTCTATTTGTGGAAGCGGTATCGTCGTCCGAGCATCTTTGCGTTTATGGCGCTGTGTTGACCGAGCCCCCTTTTGAAAACAAACAGCCTGGCCCAAGTGGGGGCCTATCTTATTTAATCAGCATGTGAAGAGCTAAATGACACGCTATTATCACCGCCCGCCTATCGGCTGCTGCTCAGCTTCTCAAACAGCCCAGGCGAAAGGTCAAACACTGATAATGAGTCGACAGAAAGAGCTCTTCCTCATTAGACACGAATGTATAATATGAATGGGGAAATTTGGGTTGGCATGCACACAAGGGAGATGCTGCTGCAAGTCCATCTGGCAGCAAATTCCAGATTCATATTTGCTCCTCAGTCATGTTTTTTGGGAGGTTTTCACAACAGGTGCTTGTGAGTATAAGTGTGTGTGCGCATCGTGCAAGGGAGTGCGTCCACATATATATCCCAGCATCCCATGGGGTTGCTCTTGACGATGTACCTGCATTTGCAAAGGCTTCAGTTGTATGTGATATCCCACATGAGTGTGTGTGTGTGTGTGTGTGTGTTTGTGTGTGCGTGTATGTTGGCACAGCTATTTCCCCTCGGAGTATAGCGGGTATGGTGGTGGTTAGGGGGGGAGCGGGGGGGCGACGATATACTGGTGGCACATAATCAGCAGAAACACAAACACTGGCTGGCGGGATCCCAGCTGTTAAAAGGGGGTCTTTATTCGTGAATGCGTGAGACTCTGTGCGTTTGAATCAAGGGAGGAAAAGCACAGCGGAGGTTGTTGCCAAGTCGGGAGGTTTTGCCTTCAAGGAGAAGGGTAATTACACGAGAGCACATAGCAGATAAAACATATTAATGGTATTACTGGTCAGAGGGGTGCTGTCCTTGGGGCGTCCCGGAGACACACATCAAGCGCGCTCTGTTAATGCTGTCGATTTAAATCTATCTTACAACAAATACTGTAATTCCACAGCCAATTCCTCCCCTGGTTTCTACGTGATCTCGTAAAGCAGTCATGGCACAGTGAGTAAAGAAACCATCTTTTAACCAGAGTGCTCAACCTCAGGCCCCAGTTACAAGCAAGAATTTACCTTTGCTTAAGTGTCCTTGAGCGTTCAATCCCCCACCTGCTCCAGGGGCGCGTGCTGTTTGTGGTGCGAATCCCTGCGCGCGTGGAGGCAACGTGAATTCACCCTTCAGCAGCGAGGCACCACTCTGGTGGCTCTGTCCATGGTGCTGAAATTCAACAGCAAGACACCCAGACACACTCTGCATCCCAGTCCTATATAATACATACTGATTGCAGCTGGGTTTTTCAGTATGCAGAGCAATCCCACTCGAAAAGTGCCGAAATTAAGCACACTCAAAGATAACAGCGCGCATACGAAATTCACTTGTGCTCGAGTGTGCTGTTGACGGACACTGTTATCCCATAATGCAATGCACAAATGCCACGGAGGAGCAGTTTTGCAACTGGAAAAAAATTGAGGATTGTGGTATGGGCTTCAAGAGGATTTTTTTTTTTTTAATAGGGTGATTCACCGATTTTACACATAATGCCATGAGGGGTAATACTGTCAAATAAGGCCTCCTGTGGCCCTAGAGGAAGGTTTCCATGTTTTGAATAAATATCCCTTGTGATGTCATCTGAGGGCCATCTCGGCTTGGGCTTCAGATTTCAGAGTTTTAACAGTATGGACTTGTGAGCATTTTGGAGACGGGTGTCTAATGGAAGACGCCATTGAGTTATACTTGGGAGCTAAAAGACCGGATATCTTAACCTTTACTGCTTCATTTTTCACATGAAACATTTTTTTAAATCTGTCTCTCACAAGTACCCCGACTTGATGGAGGTGACATTTAAAATCACTGGCTACCCTTTTTGAAGTGAGCAGCCACTTGTTCAAAGGATTGTGTCATTGGAAAAACATTCAACTTTCAGTTTGATTGATGCCTGTCAGTCTTGTACGATTTCCTCTTGGTGCAGACCACTAAATTCATTTAGAGTAATTTCATCATTAAAAACAATACTTTACGAACACATGTATATATCAATTCTATTAATATTTAATGTGGGATTGGAAGGAAATGTTGCTCCACAATTGGAGAATTGATTCCCTGCTTTGACTTGACAGGCCATACTTCCATTATGAACATCACTGCAGAAGACGGAGGACATTTAATAATATTTTTATTTTATATATTGCTTTTCTAAATACTCAAAGAAGCTTTACATAGGACAGAGACAAACATATCAAAACAAAAAATAGAAAGACAATAGAGCAAATCAAACAAACAAACAGAACATCCACGGCACAAAAGAAAACCGGAGAAGAACGAGTCCTGCAGTGGAGGGCAGGGAGCAGGGGTTAGCAGGTGAAGGTAGGGAGCAGGAGTTAGCAGGTGAAGGTAGGGAGCAGGAGTTAGCAGGTGAAGGGTAGAGAGCAGGGGTTAGCAGGTGAAGGTAGGGAGCAGGAGTTAGCAGGTGAAGGTAGGGAGCAGGAGTTAGCAGGTGAAGGTAGAGAGCAGGAGTTAGCAGGTGAAGGTAGGGAGCAGGAGTTAGCAGGTGAAGGGTAGGGAGCAGGAGTTAGCAGGTGAAGGTAGGGAGCAGGGGTTAGCAGGTGAAGGGTAGGGAGCAGGGGTTTGCAGGTGAAGGGTAGGGAGCAGGGGTTTGCAGGTGAAGGGTAGGGAGCAGGGGTTAGCAGGTGAAGGGTAGGGAGCAGGAGTTAGCAGGTGAAGGTAGGGAGCAGGGGTTAGCAAGTGAAGGGTAGGGAGCAGGGGTTAGCAGGTGAAGGTAGGGAGCAGGGGTTAGCAGGTGAAGGTAGGGAGCAGGGGTTAGCAGGTGAAGGTAGGGAGCAGGGGTTAGCAAGTGAAGGTAGGGAGCAGGGGTTAGCAGGTGAAGGGTAGAGAGCAGGAGTTAGCAGGCAAAGGGTAGGGAGCAGGAGTTAGCAGGTGAAGGTAGGGAGCAGGGGTTAGCAGGTGACTGGTAGGGAGCAGGGGTTAGCAGGTGAAGGGTAGGGAGCAGGGGTTAGCAGGTGAAGGGTAGGGAGCAGGGGTTAGCAGGTGAAGGTAGGGAGCAGGGGTTAGCAAGTGAAGGGTAGAGAGCAGGGGTTAGCAGGTGAAGGGTAGGGAGCAGGGGTTAGCAGGTGAAGGATAGGGAGCAGGGGTTTGCAGGTGAAGGGTAGGGAGCAGGGGTTTGCAGATGAAGGGTAGGGAGCAGGGGTTAGCAGGTGAAGGGTAGGGAGCAGGGGTTTGCAGGTGAAGGGTAGGGAGCAGGGGTTAGCAGGTGAAGGGTAGGGAACAGGAGTTAGCAGGTGAAGGTAGGGAGCAGGGGTTAGCAGGTGAAGGTAGGGAGCAGGGGTTAGCAGGTGAAGGTAGGGAGCAGGGATTAGCAGGTGACTGGTAGGGAGCAGGGGTTAGCAGGTGAAGGTAGGGAGCAGGGGTTAGTAGGTGAAGGGTAGGGAGCAGGGGTTAGCAGGTGACTGGTAGGGAGCAGGGGTTAGCAGGTGAAGGGTAGGGAGCAGGGGTTAGCAGGTGACTGGTAGGGAGCAGGGGTTAGCAGGTGACTGGTAGGGAGCAGGGGTTAGCAGGTGACTGGTAGGGAGCAGGGGTTAGCAGGTGACTGGTAGGGAGCAGGGGTTAGCAGGTGACTGGTAGGGAGCAGGGGTTAGTAGGTGAAGGGTAGGGAGCAGGGGTTAGCAGGTGAAGGTAGGGAGCAGGGGTTAGCAGGTGAAACCACCAGCTAGCGAGAGACCGTCAGCTAGCCAGCTTGTTGTCCAGGAAATAGACGGTATCAGTGGAGAGCAGGTGCAACAGGTAAGCAAACAAATCCAAGACGAAAAGTTGAAATAGAAAACAGAGAAAAATGGCTATGTACGTTGAATACAATTAAGTATAAAATAAATAAAAATATAACTTAAAATATGAATACAAAAGAAAAAACTAACAAAAACTGTGCCAGACGTAGAGGCATGGGGACGCTAAAATTTAGAATCTCATCTTTTGTGTTCAGCCGAATCTCACGTTATTTAAATGCTTTTTTGCGAGCAAGTCATTTCCAGGGCAAATTTTAAAACAACAAATGTACAATCAAATGACAATAAAAAAGCTAATATTGAATATTAAGAGACCCTACTTTCTAAAGAGATAAGTGAAGACAGTGAAAATAACATAAATAGAATTTACGGATTTATTGCAAAACCGTCTTCAAATGACAAGATTTATAGCGAAGAAAATGTCTATAATTACGTGTAGTGTTATCTTCACCTCTTCATAAACTGTGTCACAGCTGTGAGGTTAAGGTCAACACATTCTTACGCATAGACTGTATTTAAGAAGTGAACACAAACACAGTGACGTCATCTATTGGTTTGCAAACTCCCGGTTTGAAGATTTGAGTTCGATATTGTGCAACCAGAAGTGACCCAAGAGGGTGAGTGAAGAAAACTGAATGCTGAATGAGACATTTGTAGGCGATCAAAAAGGTTCCTCTTAACTTTCATGAGCCGAAAACACTCTGCAAAATGGTTAAAGTTGGAAGAAAGCCATTCCCTAAAATATTGTCTTTTTTTTTTCTCTACATGGACCATAGTTTACTAAATGAACATCATGCTGTATTGAAGAAGACTTGAAACTAGCGATTGAAACCATAAACTCATGTTTACAATGTTTACTGAGGGAATACATCAAGAGAGATGCAGTAATTTCTATACCATCAGATCAGACTTGCTTCTTGCAACCAGAGAAGTCGCCCCCTGATGGCCATTAGACAGAATGCAGGTTTTGCATTGACTTCCCTTTTCAGAACTGGAGGTGTGGTAACTTTGGGTTTGTTATGAAGGTTCTCACATCAATGCGTCAAACTAAGCAGCTTTGCCAGATGCACTATACGCTCCAGGACGCTTGTACGCTTCCCTCGCCAGCTGGCTAATATACGCCCGTTACTCACACACAATTCAAACTTGTTCATGGAACGTACTCTGCGACGGATCAAACTAATTTTAGCAGATTAATAATGTATTGACAAAAATGGTCACAATTTATGTAGCTTCCTAAAGTTCGAGCTCTGCTTTGGTCTCTTGGCCTGAAAGCCGTAAATATAACCAGACTCTCGATAAGTTCCCTCTGCACCCGTTTTGTGTTTCAATGTATCACAATGAGAATTCAGCTGTGACTGCCCTTGGCTCCAAATTACTCTGAGGCAGTCTGCAGTACGTGGATGGGTTAGAGAACAACAATAGTGTGACCTATTAATCCGGCTCTGAATGATCATGTTTCTGCTCCTTACAAAGCAAAGAGACGGAGGATTTCTCTTTTTTTCTTCCCCCTCTTTCTGTTGAATTATATGCATATTATTATATTAAAGATAAACACTTGCAAAATTAGCATGGCTCCGTTCAAATGCTTCCATTCCTTTGACAAACTAGGCCGAGAGCCAAAACTGTTGGACCACCTAATTTAAAGCTATTTCTTCAGTCAGCTCTCAGTCTGAGTGATGGAGTCCTTTATGAGCACATTATTTTCTTCCGAAAGTTGAAACCGATTAGGTTATTTTAAATTGAAGCGATGTCTGCATTTTTTCTGTGCTCTTATCTCTGGTTGGAAGCAGGCTCAGTTGAAAAGATGTGATGTCAGGCATCTCTGTGCACCAATCAGACGTTTGGCAGCATTTGAAGCAGACACTGACAGACAGTTGTTGGGTTGTTTGCCAGGATATTGCCAGGCCACTGTCAAACAAATCTGATCAAACCACTCCCACTGGGTTTTTACAAACAAGGAGTCTAAATACACACAAATTGTAACGTTGACTGATGCTAATGAATATTTAAAAGGGGAAAGCAACAAAAAAGAAAATCCATACCTTTCCAAGTTAGTGTGAAAATCGCCTGCAGCTGTTGTTCTGGTGTTCTCCGTGTCTCTGGGGCGCAGCTGCAAAGTCTGTGCTTCTTCTTCTGTGTACCAGTGACGTGACAGTGACACACTTGCTATGCGGAAAGAACTAGAAACTGTTTCAGTCCGGATTCGGGTCTCAGTGTTGCCGGGGCCGTGCTAGAGGGCGCCCCAAAACAGAACTCCCTTTTTCTCTTCACGTGTTGCAAACGGGAAACTTCTTTTACAATGTTTGGCCGACTGGGATATTCAGCCATATTTATTCAGGTCACGCTATATAACGGGGAGAGAGGCCGAGGCTGCCGCTGCTCAGATTGTCCTGAGATGCCAACAGAAATAGAATTATTCTGCTATAATGACTTTCAGCGAGCAGTTTTTGTCGGGTGCTGTCTCCGACGCCGACTAGGAGAGCGTCTGTGTGTGTGTGTGTGTGTGTGTGTGTTACTAACAATTGAGGTTTCCTCTCCTCACGCGTATGGAGGCGTGCTGGATTCCCTCTTCAGGATCTCGAAGATGAAGTGGGAAAGACACAGAGAAGTTGATGCGCAATGCATCCTGGTATATGGAGGCACTGACTGCACAACTTCCCACTGCAGTGGCACTGAGGAGAACCCAGCTTTCCCAGTCAACACAGCACGGACTGTGGGATTTATTGCTTCTGTGGGCCACAATTCAACAACACCAGGTGGAGATCCACCTAAAAGGAGGCGGATTTTCACTCTCATGATATGGGAAAATGTTCGAGGATAGGTAGACAAGTTTTCAGGTCTGTGCCCAGGCGAACGGTTGGACAGGTTTAGCTGTAATCATTCCTCCTGTTCATATAACCATGAAGAGATCCCTTCATAAAGGGGTTTCAATGTAAGTGTTTGGGGACAAATTCCAAAACTTGATCTGAAGCTCATAAAAATCAAAGTTACACTCTCTGTGTGCCCCTGGACGGCGTTTCCTTGTTGAGCTACAGTGGAGGGATCATAACACAAAGAGAGGATTTTGTATTAAAAAGACTTAAACTTTGGAAAATACTAACTTGATGTAATCCGCCTTTAGAACGCATTCTTGCACAGAACATGGGCCGCAGATTTGTTTCCCCATCACTTACGCTGGAAGCGCATTAAAGGGAATCCCTTAATGGTCATTAAGAACAGGAGGAATGATTACAGCCAGTAACAATGTCCACATTGGGCACCTGGTTTTTGTTTTAAGACAGACTAAACACGTCCTCTAAAGACAGTGAGATCTCTTTTTTATTCCTGTATTCTTGTAAAATATTGAAATATGTGTGATTAGTCATCTTGAACTAAGGCGTATATGTGTCAATCTATCCATTAACATTTAGTTTAAGGCTAATTCCACAGTATGAATTGGGGGCAGAATGGTGTCATGTGACCTGAACTAACGAGGGATGAGTGGGTAGAGGTCAAGGCTGTGGTCAAATAGTCCTTCTTGCTCCGGAAGGTTCCTAACTGAGTGAAATGACCCGGAAGTATCTGTGTGGCCGCCATGATAACAGCTGTTAGAATTATCTAAATGTTAAGGGTAGGAGCTTCAATGCTTCCTTTATTAGAGGAAACACTGGACCTTTCTTTATGAAAGGAAAGGAGATAATTCTGCCCCACAATTGCTTGTGGATTTAAGGCACGCAACATTCAGCCTTTTCACGAGAACAAACGATCATGAAGGACAAACATAGATCTTGTAAATAACCGTTGATATAACTTGTATAATCTATTCAACCTGCAGGCAAACTACAAACATTACATTGATGTTGCTGAGAACTGCTGTAAAGTGATCAAACTGCTGTAAAGTGATCAAACTGCTGTAAAGTGATCAAACTGCTGTAAAGTGATCAAACTGCTGTAAAGTGATCATACTGCTGTAAAGTGATCAAACTGATGTAAAGTGATCAAACTGAGGTCTGCTATTTGATATTATCTTTCTGGTGTTGTACTGCAGCATCAGCCCTCATTCTTTGATTTGACCTTGGTTACAGAAGCTGTGATGAAAGTGTTAAAACTGGACAAGCTCTCCAGTCTGAGTCATGTTTTTGATTATCATCTTTTGAATCAATGATTTTGTCACATTACAATTTTTAAACACTATCAAGTCAACTCTCAAGTCAACTATCAAGTCAACACAGGTGTGTCATAAACTGTTGTCTATTGCATATTGATCAGATTATAATCTGCATATAAACCAGTGGTCCCCAAACCCCCAAACCCGTCCCCAAATGTGGAGGCGGCCCGCCTCCACATTTGGCCCGGCCCCCTGAACAATACCAGAGACGCATTATGATTTTTTTTCAGTCTGGCCACGCAAATCCTAGACTAGCCCCTGTCAAATAGAATGGAATAATGGCGAAAAGGTTAGGTAAGAGAAAAATTGATTCAGAATGCAGGGTATTTAACCTGCAGTGGTCAAACAATTATTTTTTTGTTCAATGCAAAGAAAAGGCTGTTTGTCTCATCTGTCACGAGGCGGTGGCGTTATTCAAAGAATACAATCTGCGCCGACACTATGAATCCCGTCACAAAGACAAGTATGATAACTTTCAAGGCCAAATGCGAGCAGACAAACTCTCAAAGCTATAAAGTGGACCGTTAGCTCAGCAGACTACATTTGTACGCCAAGCTCAGCTGAACCAGTCATCCGTTCGGGCCAGCTTTCGGGTTGCTCAACTGATAGCAAGCAGCGGTAAACCTCTCACTGATGGAGAGTTTGTCAAGAAATGTTTGAATGCTGTCGCGGAAGAGGTGTGTCCCGAGAAGAAAGATGTCTTTAATGCCGTGAGTCTGTCGGCGAGTACAATCACCAGACGCATTGAAGAAATCGGGGGTAATGTACATGCTCAGCTGCAGCAGAAGACGAAAGAATTTGACTTTTTTTTCATTAGCACTGGATGAGAGCACGGACGTGCAAGACACAGCGCAGCTGCTCATTTTTATTCGTGGAGTTAGTGCAAACTTTGAGATGTGCGGAAAAAGGGTTATTAATATTTGGTGTGGCTTTCTGGAAAACAATAAATGTTTACATTTAGGCACCCCTGCGATCGTCACACTTTTTCTGTTACAAACTGACCCCGGCCCCCATCAGAGAAGGGAAAAGTTATGTGGCCCTCACAGGAAAAAGTTTGGGGACCCCTGATATAAACCATAACAACATAAAGGGATTTGAGACATTGTAAGTGAGATAACGTATTTAATTCAGCATGTTTAAAACTGAACAATGAGACAGTTTAGTTTGTACTCTCTGTGACAATCCTTTGGTTTCACTTTTATATTCCTTGATTCATTTTAATTCCAACCTTTTAATAAAATAACACGTTGAACCGGATTGTCTGTAAGAACACATGGACAAAGTATCCAAGATGCGCTTATTTGTTGTCTATCTTCTGAAGATTGTAGTTTCCCGGCTGCAGAACCACGTAGGTTCACTGGAGATGTTCACTAGCCTCATCTGGAAAGTAGACGAGAGCAGGCGGCAGCAGCACAGGGTGTTGACAAAAAACACCCCGTCAGCCGCCTTTAAAGAATACACAGGAAGTTACAGAAACAGTTACTTCCTGTTAGATCTGTAGGCTACTTATAATTTGCAGACCTTGTCCGGATTTATTCATATGTGTTCATAAATATATATTTCTGTAGAAATGTGCGTGTATCTGCATCCTTTGTTGTTTTTATGTCTGCCTGTGAAACACGTTGCTGCTTGTTTTGATATGTGTGTAAACTTTATTAGTGCAGGACTGGCTCATCTCGAACAAACCTAATAACATCAGCCTGACGTTGCAACTACATAGTTTAGTGGTAAGTGGAGTTGGACACCTCATGAATTCTCCTTCCCATCTTTCCTTGACCCTGTGAGGTTTTCCACAGAGGTCAAGGAAACGTGGTTAGGAATAGACGTTAGGAGGTAATTTTTTTACTATTTGACCACAACCCAAGAGTCGGTTTTTCACTATGAGCCACGCCCCGTTCTGAGCCATCCAATGAAAATAATCCGAAATATTAGCCGTTTTTTTACTGTGATATAACGTTTGAGGTCAAGTTTTCGGATTCTGTAAGTAAGTAAGTAAGTAAGTAAATGCTTTTATTGCGTGTGTCATAAAGAATGCCAGTAGTGGTGTTTTATTCATGGGACGCTTTGTATCCTCTCAACCGAAAATATGTGCGGTACAAAAAACCCTGCAGCCTTGTGCCAAGTTTGATGGGAACAAGAGGTGAAGGGGCATGTCCAGCCTGCAAGTCTGGGGTATTGAGTTGCATCCACACATACACGTCGTGTGTGTGTGTGTGTGTGTGTGTGTGTGGGTGTGTGTGTGGTAACTTCAAAACATATTGATCGATAACGCTGTGGACTGGATTTGAATATCATGCGTCAGTGCAGGAACCACCGGGCTGATCAGGGAGGCGGCAGCGATCCCGGAGCGCCGCAGATCTGTGACGGGGCAACGGTTGGCAAGGTGTGAAACACTTCTCCGTTAACACTTTCACACGCAGCCTGTCACTTTAATGAAAGCCAACAATGCCAGGCTGTGACACATGCGTGCCCGAATTGTAAACTCGGTCTGTCACTTTAATTTAACCTTGCTGAATTGCTTCGCAGATATTTCTTTTCTGAGCGAGACAGATTTTCTGCCTGACGTGTGATGGGCGAGTTAATTAAGACAGTGACATTATTAAAGCCAAGAGTGACTGTGGCGTGTTTTTATTAATTCACCATCTGACCTTTCCAATGGATTCAGCACCTGATACCTTTACAATTATTGAATCACACCTCGGAAACATTCATCGGCGAAGGAGAAAATATGGATTCAGCAGTTAAATATCTCACACCGAAGCGGCATTGAGCTTTCAGCTGCGTGTCTATACCGTCGGCCCTGGGTGAGCCACTCAAACTCTGCACGCACACACACACACACACACACACACACACACACACACACACACACACACACACACGCACACACTTCTCTGTGTGGGCTGTGTGAGAGGAGGTCTGCAATAAAGCGAATGTGCAAGATTTAAAAACAGCTTTTTGTTTGAATATTACTTCCCAGAAATTGCCTGGAACTTCGAATAGGAGAGAAATGACATTTACAGAAATACAAAAAGTAATTTCCAAAAACAATTTCCTACATGTACAGCTGCGGCTCGAAGAGCTCACAGCCCGTCACGTTAGGCAGATTAAATTATTCATTGATTAAAAAAAGAAAAGCCACACCGTTACACAATACAAGGCCTCCGGCAATAAACGTATGAACCATTGAGACTCAAAGGGCGGTGATGACAAACAATGCTGCCGGGATCCCACTCTCTGCTCCATCTCGTGACTTTGCCTTAAGCAAAAGTCATGAAATTACAGTTTGTTATCAGAAGCTGGCGAGCCAGCATTTAGACAGCTCTTCCCATGAGCAGAAACATTGCTGTTTTCATCTAACTGCATATTTGCTTAAATCCCCCCAAAATTGGTCTTATTTGACCGCAGGTAAAAGCTCAAAATTGGTCAGTTTTAGACATAAAGTGGTGGATTAAAAAACCTTAAAGCCACGTTTATTGGTTTGCAATCCCCTGATTGTTAGTTTTCTTTTAATATAAACCTGTATTCATCTACTGCAAAGACATTCAATATCCCTCTGAATAAAAAACATCCTTTCAGCAGTTTGCCTATATGCTTTGCATAAAAACCTGTAAATATTTAACATAAGCTTTCCACATTTTATTTCTTTGTTCAGTCACCTGTCTGCCTTGATGTGAAGCCTTGATGTGAATCGACAGACAAATAGACGTGTTAGATACATCTATTGAACGCATTGCCAAGTGCACAGCTTCACCCTGCAAAATAATTCACGAGTGGAGGCAAGCAAAAATAATGCTGATGCCTCCATGCAGGTGTACTGCATGATGCAGTTAAGTGATTGGCCTCTTTCACAGACATGGCACGAGATTCTGACTTGACTTGAGGCACAGGTGTAGGAATGATCAAATGAATGATGGCTGCATGTCAAGAGGCTGCTTCAGTTTCAGGGTCCTGGTCCTGATTGCCTTACTGGGTGACTTGAACAGAGCCATCATCGATGTATTTAGTGACACCTGTGCCTTTCCTGCGATGACAAGTGAAAATGTCCGCTGTGAAAAAGGCCTATTTAACCTTCACACTGTCTTTTATTTAAGTAAAAGTAACACCACCATAATGTAGAAACACTGCCATACCATTAAAGCTTCAAAACTGTTTTACAATATTTTTTATTGTAACAATGGATCAAATGACTTTGAATTATGTAGAGCCTTTGTAAAAGGTGTCTCTCACAGTGAAAAGCCGCCACAGACCTGCTCTTTCCCGAGGCTTGACAGAGTGTTTTAGCACAGCCTGCAACTTTAATGTTTTTATCCCACCACTGTTATTACATCGTTTGGAGCAACAGCTGGCAGCTGGTTTTAGTGGGAAGCTGTACACTAACCAACAGCAGACAGAGGTAGCTGCTAGTTGAATGCAGCGGGGCATTACGCAGCTATAGAGCCAGGTGTTTTTCCCGGGGAGCTGATGGAGACCAAATTACAATTGGACTTTTGCATTTGTCAGGTGGACACCATCTGCACAAGGCAGCAGGCAGGAAAAAAGGAAGTAGGATGATGAATAAAGGTGTTTTTTCTTAATAAAGAAAAAAAAAACATTGGAGGTGAAGTTGGTGAGTCCTAAAGTAATCAATAGATCCCCAAGTGAAACAATGAAACAAAAAGTCCATAAACTACCAAAATCCAAAAGTGAGCAACGGAAAATCCAGAAAATGTCCAGAAATGAGCAAAATAACGAATAAAACGGGATCAGGTACGCAGGGATAAATAGGAACCACGACAGACAAACCAGCAGGACTATAAATACACAAGAAACACAGGTGTGCAGACACGAGGGCCGGCTGGAAGCTGATTGGTGGAAGAAACAAAAGGGAACCGAGCAAGCCGACTAACACAACACAGGTGATCCAAAGGAAGGAGGAGGGAAAACCACAAAGACGGGATTTAAAAAACACAGGACACAAGAGGCGTGGCACTTCATAAATAAAAGAGGAAAGAAACTAAACAAAAACCCAAATCCTGACACAAATAAGAAGAACGAACACTACCGTCGCTCTGTGTGTAAATACTTTGCTAACAAGTTTGCCACTTAAAAGGTGACGATTCGTCAGTGTTGTGTGAACAGCTTGTTTCCGCTGTCCCCAAGTGGCCAAAAAGAGAAACAGTTGATAAAATTACTTAACAGAAACATGTGTTACAAAGTCGCACCTTAAATATTTGTATTAATATGCAAAAAGGTGATATTCAGAGTGGCATAGTGTCACATAACATGGAATTACTTAGCATCATTTGACATTGTCGCTGGCTGAGATGGAGCTAATTTTAATCATATAAAGTTATTTTCATCTATTACACAGAATCACATTTCATAAGCTGATCAAATATGATGAAACAAATCTTCATGGTAAATGTGTCTTTCACGTATGTCGTAGAGTAAAAGGTAGGTAAAGTATTTCTCTCTGAAATGAAGTATGTAAAATTAAATATATTTAGTTACTTTCCACCGTACTTTGGAGTGACTGGTCAGACATTGCATTATCAAAACACAAAACGAGGTAATGTGTTCATGAAGTGTATTATTCTACACCAGAGTTCGAAGAATCTAAGCTAAAGACTCTTAATGATGCTTTTGCCTTCAATTTGTCAGCCATCTGTATTCCTTATCGATGGGTAGCGGATTGGACGAGCAGGCCCTCTGAAAGAAAAGCACTGACCACATTACTCATCCACTTTTAATTAACGGGCATCGCATGGGGATGAAACCAGCCGGCATCATCAATGGCACAACATTACATATTCATTGTGTGTAGCGCCATTAACAAAAGAAACTGGTTGCGAAACATAAATGCTGAATCGATGGGCAAGACAACAAAAAATAGCCTAGCATGACTGTATTCCTCTTGTTCCATTACACATGCTGAATAAAGGAGGATCCTTGTGCGTCCATGTTATAATGAATATGATGTCATACATTTTAACTTGTGCATTCGTTTACAGGTGGGACATGCAGAAGGACAAACACAAACAGTTCATACGGACAGAACAAAGGCGGCACTGCCTTTCTGGATGTTCTGAACACTCCCTCCAATGGTTTCCTGTATTCATCAGACACAGCGCAGCCGATTCAGGCTGGATTCAGCTCTGCCCTGATGATATGTAGCAGAAAACTGATGGAGCACAGAGCACCTGAGGTCCCTGAACCACAGAGGCTGCTTTGCAGGCAACCAAAGGC
This sequence comes from Cottus gobio, assembly GCA_023566465.1. NCBI lineage: Eukaryota > Metazoa > Chordata > Actinopteri > Perciformes > Cottidae > Cottus > Cottus gobio. The sequence goes on from CM042216.1 coordinate 12,977,358, forward strand.
ATATCTGCAGGCGGCTACATCACACACCAGTATCTGTCTGGGGCTGGTGTACATCATCGTGAGCTCTGTAACACGGGTACTGAAACATCCAAACGCTGCGATTCCCAGCGGAGCACCGCTTTTCTCTTCTACAAAGCCCGAACATATTGCATTATAGCACTGGGAATATATAACAGCGCCGTATCTGCTGGAGGTTTGTGTTGTGCCTCAAAGATCAGTAGAACAAGTTCTACCAAAGTGTAGTAGAAGGTGGTCTTTGGTTGTTTTCTCCAGCAGGTTCACTCGGGAGGTGGAGGGAGGGTGGGGGGGTGGGGGGGGGGGGTCTGTAAACAGTGGTAATCACCAGAACAGAATAATGTGATTTGCTCATAATGAGAAAGGGCGTCGCACATCACACTTAGAGCTGTGATTACTGTCAATTCACTGAGTCCTGATGTAGCAGAACTAATTCATACATACAAATGTATGTCAAATGTAAAAAAACGCCAAAGATTTCACTTCAGGCAAATTAATCATCAAACAAATCAAAGAGCAGTGAAACGCCCACAATGACGCGTTGAGTCCGAGTCTTCCTGCGATTGTAATCACCAGGAGCCCCGTTGTACACGTTGTACACGCTGTACACGCTATACATGTGGTACACGCTGTACACGCTGTACACGCTGTACACGTGGTACACACTGTACACGTTGTACACGCTGTACACGCTATACATGTGGTACACGCTGTACACGCTGTACACGCTGTACACGTGGTATACACTGTACACGTTGTACACGCTGTACACGTTGTACACGTTGTACACGTTGTACACGCTGTACACGTTGTACACGCTGTACACGTTGTACACGTTGTACACGTGGTACACACTGTACACGTTGTACACATTCACACACCAGTCTGTGGGAGAAGCAGAAATTCTGCCGTCCTCAAGGGGTTTTTCACATTAAAAGCGGGAACACACAGTGAGAGGAAGATTAACTTGATTTCCTCCGTTTCCTTTCGGTAATGACATTCACAAACTCAGCAAGTGAGGTCAAACTATGCGAGGCGCTCCACACCCGTGTCCATTTTTAATACCTCGAAGAGAGACGAAGCCGAAACTGAATTTACCTTTACCGACACGTTGACTTTAATTGATTATCAGTTTAAACCACAGTTCGTTTCACATTTTCCACACGTTTTGCATCCAGAGGGAATTGTGAGCTTAACTTCCCTGTCTGTCAATAATGTGGACGACTGGGCTTAAAGGGTCACAACTGGACACTGGACTGTGTGGCACTCCAGGAATATTCAGGTGTAATGGAGAAGTGCCATTGTGGCACTTCTGTGTTCGCGCTAAGGAAACAAAAAAGGGGCGAATTAGGACAGTCTATTGTTGTCACAGTTTACAATGCAACCCAACAATTAGCAGTGCCGCTTGCCGTCCCCAGTGTCCAGTGTGTTAATAGCCTTGGGCGGGTTCCAGTGTTCCATTACTGAATAATTGGACAGCATAGTGGGCCATCACTGAGCCCCTTGCTCTTGCCAAGGGAGAGGTGAAAGCCTTATTGATCCCGTGTCGGAATCTCTGATCAATCAGCCCAAATCAGCCCCCAGGGATGAGGCAGCGAAAGCAGGTGACAAGGATATCTCTATGACTATGTATGTATGAATCGCAACAGGGGGAGATGCGTGCAGCATCACAAGCAGGATTCTGGCAGGAGGGTTCTCGCTAAATTCGGGTTGGGGGTGGGGTGATAAGTTGCATCGAGTTGCGTCAGTTTGGTCAGGCGCCCTGCCCCCGACTCGCCAGGTGACATCGGTGGCGGGGGAGCCTGCTGTGGCTTCCTGTAATTGAGTTAAATAAATGATTGCGTTTCCAATGGCAGTGGCTGCGGCCTTCAGCTTTATGCCTGGCTAGAGCCACGGCCGATTTAATTAATTTTTAATTAGGCGGGAAAATTGCAGGCCTATTCCGGTGGGGCCTTTAAGACATCTGTGCATTAGAGATAACATTCTTAAATACCCCGAGCCTCCCGACAGCGGGAGCTTTGAGCGCGGCCGCGGCGCACAAACGCTGGGCCGCTGAAGTTTTTCTCAGCTCGCCGGTCGCACATGACGTGATCTGGGTTTTTGTTGATCGCAAGGGTGAATGTCACTGAGCCGGAGTGGGCTCAAAGCCTCCGACTTGAGAAGATTTGGCCCATCCATCAGTCATGCGCTCTCATGTCGCTGTCACGCGCAGCTTTAATTGAGTGATTGATGGAACCCTCAATCCTCCTGTCGCACACAAACACTTACTGTATACAGGCGCAGGGCGGCGTGCCATTCATTTGCACACACACACACACACACACACACACACACACACACACACACACACACACACTCAGACCCACTCTCATGATGAATATGTAGTGCTGTTCTGTTTTGCTTCTTGCCATGTAATCCCTCACACACTTAGCCATTGCATGCTGTGGCCCGGGCTTGATGTATGGCAGACATGGTGTGTAAGAATGTAGCGGGGCGGATGTTCAACAGCCTGTTGGAAGATGTTTTACAGCCCTGGCGAGCAGTATGTTGTCACAATGTGTTCAATATCGCAACGCATCAAAATTTACTGCGGGCTTCCAGCACTTTCCGTTCATTGTACTTTATCGCTAGGTGACACACATTGATCTTGGCAAATAATACTTTTTATTATTGAACATTACCCCACGCACTCCGTAATCAGATTTATCTCCTGTCCAGCATGTCTGCGGCGAGGCAGATGAACGGAGGCGGATACGGGGGACCGAAATCTTCCCTATGCTCGACGCGATAATATCCACGAAGAGCACTTTATCTGAGAAGGAGACGATATCTACGTTTGTTATGCCTGAGAAAAACACCTGACCTTCTCTCGGGTGATACAGACAGACAAGTTCTTACAGAAATGTAGGAGCTGATAGCAAAGGGAAAAAAACAACCCTGCTTCGCTTTTGATGTCGCAGGGTGTCACAGAGCATCTGATCATTTGCTTATCCGCATTTTGAAGGCATGTGAAGATGAAAGAGCAAGATAACAGAGCAACAGTGCTATTAAACCACAGTAAAAATGCGGGGGGGGGGGGGAAATAGCAAAATCAATCTGCTATTAATGAATTTCAAAGAGCTGATGGGCCTATTATCAGCGTCTCTCCTCTGCAGAGCCGCACAGTGTTGCAGTGTTCCATTTTGGTCCATTAACAAATGTGTTTTTGGAGGGAGCATTCTGTTGGAAGAGCTGATGGCAGAGCCTGGAAGTGCCTAATTAGGCTGCTGTCCAGGAGGCTCTAGTGTGTGTGAGAAACGCCCCATCTCTGGCATTTAATCTAAGCCTGTCACATCCACTTTGCCTCCCCCTTCAGGCCCCAGAAGCACTCTGAACGAATGGTTGAGGGGACACCTGAATGCATCGCTGTAAATTTCTCTTTGCTGGATGCGCGGCGATACATCTCTCACATGAGACCGGCTGGAGGTCCTCCGGGCCGAACCCTGCTTTGCCCAACAGATAATAAGGAGGAACAACTGTAATGGCAAAATGTGTGTGTGTGTGTGTGTGTGTGTGTGTGTGTGTGTGTGTGTGTGTGTGTGTGTATGGGAAATAGAAGTGGAAGTGAAGACACCATGACAGGTGGAGAATCAGTTATAATTGGACAAAGCAAACAATGACTGAGACTCAATTATTATTTTGTTTAACATAGTTTTGTTTTGCCAAGTGACAGACTTGTAAATTGAATTGTCTTCTATTGATTGCAACTCGTCAATGAGACGCCACGAATGAAGACAACACAGAATTGCCGAGACAAACACTGTGTCAACCGGGGGTGTGGCTGACAGGCGGGGAAAACAATGTGCAGGCTGATGAGACAACAAGAGTTTCTTGAAACGCATTATTTGTCAAATCATCTTAATGTTTGTTTTTCCGCATGAAGAGAACAGAAATGGTTCGATGCTGGTTTTAAAGGGCCGATTCACCCAAATTACAAATCTCCGCCCGGTGTGTCTGCAGCAACCGCTATTGGTAGAATAGTATTGTGTGATTGAATGAACACGACCCACAATCGCCTAAACCCTCGTCCAGCCTGCATGTGTGGCAGTTTTTCACTCGCACACCTCAGGCAACTGAATCGCTCTCATTTGACGGCATGCAGGCGTGCGTCTCAGCACCGTCTCCGTTGGCTGATAGCAAAACTCACCTAAACACGTCCAAAACAATAAAAGTGAGCAAACTGTTTTCCTCAAAGACGTACAGTCAATGGGTTTCTCCCCCACTGTGTCTCAGGCCGAGGAGCAGCAGCTGGGGGGGTCTGTGATGCACTCAGCTGTGTTGTCAGTAGCGCCCCCTACCAGCCGCGTACTGAAGAGCAGTGGGGGAGGAATCAACAGGCGGTCAACGGCAGTATAAAACAGGCCATAAAAGGAAAATCCCAAAACCAGCAGGGAATACTGTAGATAACACTGTCTGAAAAGTCGTGCTGCTGCTGATTCCTTTCAAAACTATGAGCACCATATGACATTCCTTTGACCTCCCGTGTGTTGGTGTGGCAGCATGCACTTACTGGTATGCGATAAACATTTTAAAACGGCCATGAATTGTAAATAAACCTATACTAGGAAAGAGCTTTTCTAGTCTTCCGACCACTCAGAGCACTTTAACACTGCCTGTCATCATTGACACGTTCATACACTGATGGCGGTGGAGGAGCCACCTGCCCATCAGGAGTAGCTAACATTCACACACATTCACACACCCTAGGCACATCTACGGGGGCAATTTGGGGTTAAGTGTCTTTCTGAAGGACACATCGACATGGGCTAGCGGAGCCGGGGATTGAATCGCCAATTGAAGGACGACCCTGCTCCCCACTGAGCCATAGTCGCTTTAAAAACCAGAAGAATCTGTATGCCGAGATCCCACAAGCGGTGGACAGGACATTTGTTTCGTGATGGGTGAATCAAACCTTTAACTGGCTTGTGAACTATGATACTGGGTTTCAAAGTAAGTGTTAATAGGACACTTTGTTTGTTTAATATGAAGCCAACAGGCTTTTAAGTTAACTTAGCTTAGTATAAATTGTCCAACCAGTACCTCAAAGCTACTTAAATAACACTTTAACATGCTGGCTGGTAGCCTTACGTTACCAAAGAGTTAGAGCATGCAACTCTTCATTGGTAACATAACACAACACATTTTAACTTTCCTGTCTGTGGAGGGATTCAATAATTGAGATGTAACATTGATAAGTGAGCTTTGCAGGTGCCGGGAGGCGGATCGTTTAAAACCGTAATCCTGCTGGCTGCCCCCCCATCCTTCCAGTCTGTATGCTCCACCAAGCAAACCGCCGCTTGGTCGTAGCTTCATGCACAACAGGCGACCGGGTGAGGGCTATCAATCTTCTCAATAACTCGCAGTAAGAATTGTGAGCAATTGTTTTCCTAAATATTCAAACCATTTCTTTGAACCACAAATCCAACACAGTGGAGAGGAATATTAAATGCACTGCTTTGTCAAAGCCTGTAAAATGACTGTTATTATCACTGACATGGTAAACATTGTGAGTAAAACTGCAAGGTAGCAATATAATAATGTATCCAAGTGTGATTTCTTTTTTTTAAACACACGTGGGCATGTTAGTAGCGACGTATAACCCAGGAAGCCACACTGGACAGTTTCCCATCATTATGAAATGTTGCTGTTTAGATTTTCAGGTCTCTTTTTGTTTTGTATTCGGGTAGTGGTGGAAGCCCCTTGGATTGTTAGTAATTTGTCTGAAAGCAAGCCTTCAACAAGCCAAACCATGGTCTTGAGTCTTTGGCATGCAGCTGGTGCTGCTGCCTCAGGTCAAATCTGTGCTTCCTGATTCCAGTTCATCGCCTGTATCCCTCCTGTTCATGTCCTGGGAGATTGCTGCAAACATAAAGCAAAACACTTTGCCGCGTCAGTGCAGGTATCCACGAGCTTCCCCGAGGGATCGCTCCTATGGTCACCGGCGACGTCGGCGCCCTGCAGGTGGCGAGGAAAGCCCATCCACCCTGAGCGGTGAAAGCTCTCTCGGTGGTGCCGGGCTTTAATGGTTTCTGATCCCAGCGGGAACGCAGGAGGGCAGGCCAACGCGCCTCAGGTGGTTGCCTCCGTTTGTACAGTGGGAACATGGAAATGAGGCAGCAACATGAGCGCCCACTCACACTGACTCCGAGGTGACCTTCTCCATGGAAACAGGGGAAATGTCATCTCAATTAAGCCAATCACGTGCTCGGTCTCTGCCGCGGCCGGCCAAAAGGGACTCGCCGAGGAGTTCTGACAGCTGGATGCTGAGAGCTCAAATTGCTTCCATTAGAAACAATTACATTTTGGAATCCAAAGCTGATGCGCAGGTGGAGGACGGGGCTCGCCGCACGGTCTGTCACATTTACTTGTTTGCAAGGCGAGTTTTAAATGAGAAAATTATAAATAGCCTCACATCCTGATGGTGTAAGTTGAAGTATGGCTGAAATAAAACAGTTAGGACTGCGGCCGATCGAATCTCTACCCGTGACGGCCATGTTCACCCCGGAAGACACGCTCGTTCAAATCATGCAGGTGCCCCGTCAAGGCAATTCTAATTTTAGTTTTAATCACTGAGCTGATATATCTGCGGTGTCAAATCAGAAACCTCATATACCAGTTAAGGCGGATCGTTAATCAACTGGTAATTATTTCAATATTCAGTTTCTACCTGGCATGAAAAGTCTCCCAGATACTTAGATATGCAGCCAAGAGCACACACGAGAACACACACACACACACACACACACAAACACACACCAACTCACAATCCCGTCCAAATGAGAGCTCTGCACCCTCACATGCCTATTAAACAACAGGAAATGGTGACCTTGGTTTCACACGGAATATGAAATAAGCTGGGCCATTATTTCGTTAATGCAGCGTACGTGTAGCCCTTCAAGCGCTTTAGCTCCTGCTTTAACATTTAACCGTTCTTTATTACTTGCTGACTAGGCTCAAGACAGCAAGGTCAATTACCAAGGGTCCCCCTCTTCCCCCCTCCATCAGAAGCGACATCACCCGGCTCGTCATTTCGCGGGAAGTCTTCAAAAGTAACCATAGCGAACGCCTTGTAAACGCCAGGCTGAGGGATTAGAGACGACTCCTTTTGTTTTGACACACTGCTGTTTTTTTTTTTGCGATTTTAGCCGGAGCCAGGGAAATGATCTGCTGTGAAAAGGTTTAAGATCTCGTCGTATTAAAATATTCAGCACGCCGCCTTGGAAAAAGGAGTATCACCGCATGAAAAGTGTTATAGGCCGCATTATTTAAGGCTTTGTCGGGGTGGGGGTGTAGGGGGGCGGCAATTGGCGCCGCAGTTTAAGTCCGGACAGGACAGAGGATCGTAAACAGCGAGCACCCGTGAAATTATTTCGGTGGGGCCACCGCCCACTTAATGACATCAGGTAACACAGCACTACCCCCCACACCCCCTCCCACTCCCTCATAAATGCATGCACCAAATTACACACACATTTGGAGAATTGAAACCTCACCCTATACCTGCAGTAATCACACCTGCCATGCATGAAGCACTCTCAGCAACCCCCCCCCCCCCCCCCCCCCAATCACTGACAGAATCATAATCAAAGGTCACACCTAAGAGAGAGGGAAAAAGAAAAGCACACCGCCGTAATTGTTACATGCCTAATTTAGTAGAACATTGCACAGGCTTTGGGCTGTTGTCTGCCATTGATTTACGTTATTGCAGCCCGATTGACTTTCATAGCAGCTTTCAGTGAGCTATTCCCCTCTGATGTTTACTACGCTGGGTGTGCCTATTACATCACATAGGCCTACAATAAATAAAACGCACCGCGCCTACATGATAGGAGCTGCTGCTACTTATTGCCAGAGATAAAAATGTTTGTCTCACAGGAACCCCCCCCCCCCCTCCCCCCCCTCACACACACACACACACACACACACACACACACACACACACACACACACACACACACACTTGCTAGGGCGGCTGTAATGTAATGCCTCAGAAGAGGAATGATATTAGAGGAATTTTTCATCTATTGTCCTCCGACAACTACTTCTGGCTCCCCCAAAGGCATTTCGCTGCGTGATTTTGAAAAGCAGACTTAGCCAGCATTCCTTTTCGCCTCCTATTTGCAGACAACCCCGCTCACTGGAAACTAATTAACTGGACATTTAGTTCTGTCAGAAGCCGGCAACTAAACGCCCAAAGCTCAGGCGAGTCAGAAAGAAATCATTCTTAAGCTGCCGTTAACAAAAATGCCATTTATGAAAAGGAAGGGTTTAATAGCGTTTCTGCTCATATTCAAATTTGTACCATTCACAGCTTGCTACAACTTAATGGTCTTTTAAGGGGAAACAGCCTCAGAAAGAAAGAAATAAAGCGGACCTCAATCCTTGAATTTTTATTTCCAGATGTGATCTTGACACGCACTGAAGAAACGTGTCTGTTTTTGCTTTGATGGAAGCGGTGAATCATTTAGTAATTCTTTGCATTTGATGCTAACAAGGTTGGGGATGAATGTAGGGCTAATGGAACCGGTAAAAAGATGGAGGAGAGGATGAATGACGTGGAATATTGACTAAGATGCAACTTCTGGAATAAAAAATGCACCGCTATTGATTTACTATTTAAGTTTCCCATCCAACTTAATGCTCCCTACCTTGACACTAAAAGGGTGAGGACTTGGAAAATAGATGGGAATCCACTCAGGCTGATGCTCGGCCGGCAGAAGCACTATTGAATCCAACATCTCAAACACAAATAGCTGCTTTGACAGTGCTAAACAGAAGCCTCTCGTGCTTCACATCACATTGACAAACATCGCTGTGGGGCCCATTGGCCCTGCAGTCCCCTGCTGTGTGAGCTCAGCCCCTCAGACAACACTGGCCCTACAGTACAGGAGCCGTCTGTGCTGTCCCAGTCTAGCAACATATGTGTATGGCAAACAAAAAGAACAAAAACAACTTCACTTTGTTGGATCGTTAAAGCGGAGCGACAGCAGCAGATCCGCAGAACCGAGCCCCCTTCGCTCCGGCGGTTCGGCTGCTCGCCGTGGTTTCAATCATTGTCAATCATTAAGTTTAATGCACTTCGGAAGACCGGGGAGGACCCGTGTCACCGCTCGGCGCTGCACAGCCTCCCGCCTCGGCTCCTCGCAGGAAGACAAAAACAACAAACCCTAAATCACAGACTCCTCTGAATATAATTACTGCTCTCTGGGTAATTCCCCAAACCCTTTTGTTCCTCTGCCTTCGCTCTCTTTTAGATGTGCTCATTTGAATATGGAAGCAAGAAGAAAAAAAATCATGTTCCTTTAATATATGATGTGTTTTCTCTCCTTGGAACGTTATTATGGAGCCCTTACAGAATGGTTGCAGGAATAAAAACGTCGTCGGACATAAAGCTCCGGCATACTGTAGGGCTGCAGACAGCGACTATGCTAATGAACGCTCCATGCAGCCTCATTATGAGCTGCGGAGAGAGGTCGTTTTTCTTGGCTATTTTCCCGATGAAGTATTGCCTGGGGTGGGGAAGCGGGTTGAGGATTTGAAAGGGTGGGGTGGATGGTGGGGTGAGAGGGTAGGGTGGGAGTAAATGAAGAGAGTGCAATCATTAGTTCACGTGATTTATATATGTATATCAAAGGTCTCGTGTGTGTCTACTGCAGGGTATTTGTGTTCACCAGTTGCTGACAAATGAACAGCAAATTAGTTGTAGATTCAAAATCCGTGGGCCTTTGATGGACATAATTACGGCTTGAGATTCCCTGCCACTCCAGGGACCTTGTGCGGTTTGAAGATGAACTCCCATCCAGTACAGACGGAGTAAAAAAAACAAAACAAAAAGACACCCTATTTTTCTTTTTTTGTCAATGTGATCCATGTGGCCTCCAAATTAGACGAGTGAGTGTAGCATCTATAATTTCATGCACAAGTTATGCGTATATTTACGTAATAAGCTCAGGGTCCCGAGACAAAAACCCAGCATGCCAATTAAGACACTCAATCCCAATCTTCTCCCTTTCTCTCTCAGCCTATTTCCTTTTTCTTTTTTTTTGTCTTTTTCATCCTACACCCTCTTATTCTCTCCTGATTATTTCTAATGCTGCAATCTTCTCGTCCTGCCCCTCCCTCCCTCCCCCCAAACCCACCCCCCATCCCCTGTCAGCATCTCAACCTCATAATTAGCCGGCATTAATTAGATGCACTGGCATAATTGTTAATCATTGGTTACGCTGGAAACATCTTGGAGAATGAACGGAATGCCAAGCAAGGCAGGGAGGAAAACAACGGCTCGGTAGCAGACAGTGGCAAGGGGAGAGGTAGAGGGAGGGAGGAAGAGGGAGGGAGGAAGAGGAAAGCATGCAGGGGAGATTGGGTGTAGTAGTGAGGGGAGAAAATGCAACTCAGTGTGAACAAGTCCTTTGCTGCTTTGCCCAAGGAGGCGGCGCGTGGCGCTCTGAGATCAGGCCGGCAGGTAATTCGGTAATGACTCCGAGTCCTCTCTCACCACCTGTTGTTGTTACCGCACACGCCCCAGAGGAATCGAACCCCTGGAACGCCGCGCGTGGAGCGTGGATTACAAACACGCTTAGTGGCCACCGCGTTGAACGCCGTGAAATGGAAATGAGAAAAGTCATGGGGACGGTTTGCCTTGTGAAGTCCCCCCCCCCTTTGGCTCGCTGACACTGGCAGTGCCGCCGCCTGTCCATCTCCGATTACCGTCTAATCGAATTCAGCCTCATGTCTGGCTGCTCCCGCGGGTCTGCTCTGGCGGTCGCCTCCTGTGATAAAACACAAAAACAAGACGCCGCCATTTCATTGTGGAACCAATCAAAGACGATGGGGGGGTGTGGGGTGTGTGTGTGTGTGGGGGGGGGGGGGGACACACACACACGACCTGCATCGCCTCTCTCTTTAGCTGCCTCCGTCCTCTACCTTCCAAGGCTTTGCCTCTGTTCATAAACCCGCCGGCCTGTTGATGACAAAGTCAGGCCCGCGCTCGTCGACTGGCATCAGGAGTCAGGAGGCATCCTGCAGAGGTTACACGGCTCATTCTTTATTCTCCGTGTCAACTGCCCGTAAATGTTTATGGCTTCGTGGTAAGACCTCGACTATTCAAATTATCTTGTCACAATGCATCCCTGAGCAGGAATAAAGCCCTCCTTTATGGGCAACTGTAAACAGTCGCTGTGTGCTTCACAGGGAACAATACCCATTTATAAGAGTCCAGCAGAGGCTGTGTCCATAGGGGACAGTCAACTTTTTTTTAGCTCCCTCCCTTAGATTTTTTGTTTCCTCTCCCCTGTATGTTCTTCCCCTGCTTTCTTTTCTCCCCCTTTTGCCTTTCTCACCCCTCCTTTCCCAGGGCATGGCTGAGATCAGGCCGGGTTTTAATGAGAGCTGCAGCTTCAGTCTGAGCCCTCCTCTCTATGCAGCTCCATGAGCCTCGTAATCCGCCATCGATCCTGCCATGAGTTGTTGCTGTCAGCTTTCTGAAATAACAGAAAGAAAAACAAAGCGGCGTTCCAATTAGTCCGGGTTATAATTGGGTATTATTACAGTGTCGGAGCGGGACTCTGTGGAGCGCGACACGTGTCACCGCTCGCCCTCACAGCAAAGCCCCTCCGAGGGGTCGGCGGTGACACGGCGGCCCTCCTCGCCAGCACCACATCTGGAGCGGAGAAGCAGAGCCAAGTGAGCGCTCCGTTTGAATGTGACCATAATCCCAATTACACGCGGACAGCCATTGGGTGCGAACTTGCTGGATTTATAAAGGTACATCCACAGAGATGAAAAATGTCCGCTGACTTGCTTGAAAACGCTCAAGGACGAGCGAGGGAGATAACCTTTCTGAGGAGGAGCAGCAGTACAATATGGCTCTCCTTGCTTTTGTCCCATCAGTCTGTCTCACCTTTGAGTCAGTCACTGGACAACTTTTGATTCCTTGCTCGGCCTTCATGGTGCTGAGGTTGTACAATGGGGCGGATTTGAATAACAAAGAGAACCGTTTAAGGAATGAGCCACACACTCATTTTCTCTGGATAATAGCCACACAGTCTGATATGGCAACTATCACTCAATTATATATATATATATATATATATAGATATATATATATATATATATATATATATATATATATACTATTAATATTATTAAATCTGGGGTTTTGAGTACACACATTTGTGTGTAAACAGATGTTATATGCTGCTACCAAAAGCTCCAAAAGCTGGTTGTTTATCATTGAAAACTATATCGATAAAAACAAACCTCTTTGGAACAGATGGGACAATCTAGACAAATTGTTCCCGCAATAAATTACATTTCTTTTTGCTCATTTCAAAACTGAGTTTATACTTCTATCATCTCTGATTCCAAGAAAAATGATCTTCGGAATATTTGAATTACTGGGCAAAGGCAGAGGGAGGAAAAAAAAACATAGGACTCAAAGCCAAAGTAACATTTGGTGCAAAAACTCACAAGTGTTAGGGAGGCTTAAATGAGTCTTCACACGCCTCCTCCCCAACTTGTATTCAGAGAATTAAATTACACCCCTCCGGAGAGAGAGACAGAGGAGATAGAGCAGAGTGAACAAAAGAGAAAGAGAGAGAGAGAGGGAGAGAGAGAGAGAGAGAGAGAGAGACAATGAGTTAGCTTGGCTGTGTGAGGCTAGCGATGGGGAGTGATACAGTGTTGCCTGCAAAGAGCCCACATCAGGACCATCAACTCGCACGCTGGCACCTATGCAGGCGCAACTGTACCGCCCTGTCGCCATGGCAACAACTAAACCAACCGCCGATGAGAGGCAGCCTGATTGTCACAAACACGGTCACCGAGACCTGGCTGTCAAGCTGCTTGGGGAAAAGCACTCAGAGCACTTACAGGCCCGAGCCTTCCCCCCGGTTTACTGTACCCTTATCCGTCCAGCTGCCAAACTCGGCTCGGTGAAGGACGGGCGAGGGTGCCGCACTTCTGCTGCCCCGCTCCAAGCGACCTGTGCAAATCTGTGTGGGCTGTTTGAAGCGGGCCCTTGTTTGTGGCGTCGAGGCTCCCCAGCCTTTGATGTGAGAGAAAGCCAAAGCAAGTACACTGTGGCTGCACCATTAAAAAACTGTTTTCCCAGACTTTTATGTGCTGCTTAGGTATTCCGTGTGAAATGCCTCTCTGTTTTCTCGTTGGCAGCGATACGGAGCCGCAGACCGTGAAGGTGTTTAATAAAGGAAGAGCACGGCGACGGGCGATCTTTGTCTCTGCTCTCCCGCGGGGGGAAGGGGGGGTGAGGGAGCGGGCAATGGGCAGCCGCCACCTGCCGCGGGGAGCACGCCACTTTACTGGTGCCATGAAAAGACAGAGGCAGCTCTCCATAGGCCAATCAAACTATATAACAACAGCTGGTCGGCTGCCCTCCTCAGCCTTGCTCTCTCTCTCTCTCTCTCTCTCTCTCTCTCTCTCCCTCTCTCCCTCTCTCCCTCACCTCAATCTGTCCCCCCATCTTTCACTCGGACGCTCAATCCCCCTCCACACCGCTCGGCCTTCTTTTGCGCGCCATCCGGCGAGCAGGACGGCACCACAGAGAGCCTCTCCGTCCCCTTACTCCCTCCCTGGCGACAAATATTTACTGTGCTGCCCTGATTTATTCCGGGTTAATTAGAGAAAGTTAAATAGCTATCATAGGCTTGATTCGACAAACACACACATACACACACACACACACACAATCGCACTGACAACTGGCTGTCTCACACCAACTCAGTGCCAGCTCCTGACCTGCCCCCTAGCCTCAAAGGTATAATGTGGTTTATTATAGACATGTGAAGACTTAATTAGATGTGTATAATGCATGCCGTCCAGGGACTGCTTGCTGTACTGCTGTATAAACCAGGCCGCGTATAAAACTGGCTGTGTTAACTGCCTGCATTAGTAAATCTCTTTGTGTGTTATGTTTGCGATGAGAGGCAGCTTGGTGGTAAAGCACTGCTTGCAGCTCATTATGACAGATATATGTTGCTTTGCTAGCCGGGGAGATGGAGAGTAAGGTGATGATTTCACACCCGCACATCTTCCTTTGCCGCTTTTTTTGAATAATTGGCTCTCTGTACGGTGAGGAAAACGGAAAACAGTGTGAGCAGTTAGAAGTAATGAGCATCATCATTAAACAAATACAACCTGACACACCTTTTGGCTCCCCATTTGACAACTGCGGTAGTGACAGCTGGCGCATCTGAATATGTGTGTGCAAAAAAAAACACTCCCTTCAAAACTCGGCTGGCAAAGAACTTCTGAGGCTCCGGAGAGTTTCTACATCTCTGGCAAAATCATCCAGAGATGCTGAGCGCCCTGCCCTGGAAAAAGCCATAAAGATTAGCAGTTAGATTGCAATCTTTACTGCAAACAGTCTTTTCCAGGAGTGGGCGGGTGAAAGAGCAGGCCAGAGCTGTGCCGATGAGGGAGATTAGCCGGAGCTGAAACAAGAGGGACAAAACAAATCCAGTCGCAAAGGAGGAGGCCGGTCACAAAAGGAAGAGATGCTGTAAAAAAAAGAAAAGAAGAAGAAAACAGAGCGTTGCTGCTGACTCCAGGAAATATTTACGACCCACAGTGGGCATAAAACTTGAGCGAGAGCGTCGGTGAACCAAACGGAAACAAAAAGAGGAGGAATCAATAAATCCATGCGGGTTCACAGTAACGCCGCGTACCCTGACATTTGTCACATGGATTATTGGCCCGCTGAATAGGACGGCGACCCCGGCCGACACCGCGACCCCGTGTTCATCTCCGTCTACAGAAAGGTGCAGAGCCCACACAAAGTACAGGAGGAAAGTTATTACGTAACTTTACTAATCCGTCTGAAAGAGATGCAGGTGGCGTTATAAAGTCAACAAATCCCCGTGAAAAGACCGAAGCGAACACAGAGCTGTGCCGTCTGTGGCCCATTTGTTCCCGCCGATGAGGTACAACCATGAAAACAGGTCACGGGTGTCGAGCTGCATCTTTTAAAAAAGGCACAGTAATTTCCTGCATTGTTTTGAGGCAAACATTATTCAAAAAGGTGTAAAATAGGCTTTTTCTTTGGGACTATTTTCAGCTGTGGATTGATACACAAACCCGCAGAGGAACATTTGTAGCGCCCGGGAAAGTGCATGATGATTATCTCTGAATAGACTGCAATGGCTTCTTTCATTGTGAAGGTTTTCCACTGTAACATGTAATAAGCTCTCCAACATTTGGATAATATTTATAAATTCATTGTTGGTTTTCGGTCTCTTCATGAGATTTGCCGACGATAAGAAAGATAAACATATCTTAATCTTTCTTCCAGGTTTCTCATTAATATATTTGACATTTGAAGCATCTCTCGCTCTTTCTCTCTGTGTGTATATATATATATATATATATATATTTGACATTTGAAGCATCTCTCACTCTTTCTCTCTGTGTGTATATATATATATATATATATATATATATATATCAGTCATACCAGTTATAATGATGTTCATTAATGCAAGAAATTAATTAGGCCGGGTTGTGTAGCGTGCCCTTGCAATGCATACAGTAGTTACACATCCCACTCATATGCAGTGTTGCTGTTCTGAACTTAATATTGTTTCTTAACAGGAACCCTAATACCTAAAGGTGTTTCTACTTTATCACGACTGTAGTATTTATATTTATACAGCAGGCTATTAATATTCCTAAATCAATAATTTCTCTGCTTGTCTTTCTTCTCATCCTTCTCCAACATTGCGTCCTCGTCCTCTTCCTGCGTTGCTGCTGTCGGCTTGCTGATCGTCGGCTTGTTTCTCAGGTGACCAGAATGACGCTTTAATGCTAACTTAGCACGAACAAATTGCCCGAGAGAGTGAAATTGATTCGTCCAATCGTTTTATGCTTCTTCTTCTTTCTTTTTTTTGCCACACTGTAGACACGTACTGCATTTCTAATTAACTGATGAAAATCCATTTCATAATGCAATGAAACTGACAGTAATCTGAAATACAAAGCACGGCCCCCCGTTTAATATTTTCACCTGCGTAATCCATTTCAAATCATTTCACATTTACCTTCAGGAGTCTCCAAAAAATATTTTTGCGGATAAATATGAACACTACTCACTAAACAAACGGCCTAATTAGGTAAAAGGAAACTCAGTCGTTGACTCGGAGCAAGCGGATCCCTCCGGACTAAGTGTCTCATAACAACAAACTAACAACCCATTTCCATAATCCAAACTTGTTCGACGGCACGCTCCTCTCAAAATGTGTTTGCATACAGTCTCTATCGTCACGACAATAGCGGCTAAATGAGACAAACATGAACCCTGCGTGCACAAACAGACGAGCTGTGATCATTCCTTTCGGAGGTGTGTGGCTATGATTACGATGTGTGTGTGTGTGTGTGTGTGTTTGTCATATTTGTTTGAGCTTGGCCTGGATGTGTGACTGTCGTTTTTCTTTTGGGTGTGCGAGCGTGCGTAAGCGAGTGCCGCTACCCATTCATTATCCTGTAAATACAGCCCGAGCCAGAGACATTATTTAGTTGTGGGATAAAACAAGAGCAGCTGGTGAATTTAGGGATTTACTGAACACTCGAGCGAGCACACAGAAAAGTTACTGTCCTCATTTCAATACAACGGTCACGAGGACGAGTGCAACTCTATAGTTTTCGACAGTTATAAGGTTGTATTCCGATCATATGTACTGATAAAAAATGTCATCATTTATTTGGAACAGCAACATCCTTGTTTGCAGAAAACTGCAAAAGCCCAAACTTCCAGTGTTTCGCTCTTCCCATGGATGCATCGTTACCTTGACTCTTTGTGCCTCTATGAGCTAGCGCTTCCAGTCTTATTGCCTTCGTCAGTGCGGCACTGCACTTGCCTCGCCTCATTCAGTTTTGGCCACGGGTTCTAAAGAAAAACTTTGGTTGCCAGGCCTCTTCAGCCAAATATGTATTGGTTCCAATCCCTCTCGATGGTTCAATCCAAATCTGACACAATGAGAGCTGAAAGCGTTTTAATAACCTTTCTTTCATCCGGAAATGCTTTGCATCTTTCTCCCAGTTTGGTATTTGATATATTTGGTAAACACAGGGGCCCATTTATAAGATACTTAGAAGTCAGGTTTACTTCATCTCAAACATATATTGCTCTTCCATGTCAAACCTCAAATGTGAGGTTTTGCTGTTTTTAACTCATTCCAACAAATGGAGCCCAAATCTGTAAATTAATCTGTAACAGAGGGGAATGTGCTCTCTGCCTTACGCATCCTCAGGGTCAGATCGTGTTCATTCGTATTCAAACTTAGAAATAAATCTTCTAAACTTCTTCTTCTTCTTTTTTTTCCCCTCAGAGTGTTTCGATGAGTCCAACCCTTTGACGGCCATCACTGGCATTCCTTTACAGGAGATGATTGATACGTACATTCGTTTTTTGCTCGTGCCATCTGTGTCCGGCTTGTTTGCATGGTTTTATATGCATGTGTTGTACTGCTTTTAAGAAATGTGGGACTTTTTTAAACGGCTTGCACTGTTCTTTGTGTTTTTGCTCTGATGTAATTTAGAAAGTGTTTTGTGACACCTTGGCCAGGGATTACAGGAAATACATTGCCCTTTGGCTCATTGTCATTCGCCCTGTCTGTGATTCTATATGTTTTATGCCCTGTTTATTAATCAATTTGCAATATCCCTTCTCTCTCAACTAAAGTCAACGAGTTGAGAACGGCTCTTGCCTGAAGCAAAACCAGGCGTGCTGACCTTCACCTCCTTAATGCCTCGGCGAGCTTCACTACTTAAATGGAGAGATGGTGCGTGTCCCAAAACCACCGGAGGGACATTATGATATATTTTCTTTTTGCTTTTGAGGAACTTGTGACTGTTGTTTCTTAATAACTTCTAACCATTATATTACTGGCAGCACTTTTCTTTGGTTCATTTTCTCATATATATTATTTTCTTTCTTACTCCCTCTATCTTTTGTTCTATTGCTACCACTCTGCTGATCCCTTTTGTGTCAGTATGTGTTTATGTGAGTTTGGTTTATCTGATTACACTGGTCAGTCAAGCAATTAATCAAACGAATCAACTGTAAAAATAATTCTTAATCCAAGTGCAGGTGCATCCTTTGTATTTAGTTAGTCAAAAACGAAGCGGAAAAAAGTGGTTCACGGTCTCGACTGTGGACTGATGGACTGGTGGATATTGGAAAACCACCAGTACCTTTTAATGGTTTTATGTGAAGCACTTTGAATCGCCTCGTGGTTGAAATGTGCTATACAAATAAAGGTGCCTCACCTTCCTTTACCTTTAATTCTTAATCTCATAAAACCGGTTTTCAATGGAGCACAGTTGACTTTTTAACCCCTCCAGATCACTGGATTAATTAGAAATGGAAGTCATCCTCGAAACAGTTTTCGCTGGACCGGGCTGTCATTGTCTGCTTTGGTTTCTCTGCCGTGCCGTGATGGCTGTCTCCGAGGAGCTTTGAATGAGCCGTTGATTAGATTAATAAAGCAGCAGATTGAATGTGGTGATGTGTTTGGTTTACAGGTCGCTCCCAGGGCCCCTCTCCCTCTGTGGTCGCTATAGGGGACCCGGCAGTAAAGCCATTTGTTGTCTGCCGAAGACGCTGATAGGCCCCCCGGGAGCCGGTGTGGTTGGCTAACTGCTCCAACAGACAGGCGGTCATGTTGCAGCCATATTCCCCCCTCGGCTTCTTCCCTCTTTTGCAAATGCAACGCGCGTCTGGCCATGGCATCTCATTAAGTCTCTGCAGAAACACAGTGAAACCTTGCGGGACAATCTTGAATTTACCGCTGATGCCGGTCTGAGCAGGGCTGGTTCACTTTGATATTTCACCAGAAGAATTGAAGTGCAAAAACTTTTTAACGCGGATTTTCTAATATCCTGGTGTTGATATTGCCTCGCCGTTATCCGGGTCCGCCGAGGCTCGTATTATTCCACGAGATAATGGAACATTGCCTTGCAGTAGCCTCCGCTGCTTATTCCTCCCCCTGTATAATCACTGATATGACATGATATAATGTGACAAATGAAAAATATCACATTTCAAACCGACCGGCGCCTCGCATTTATCATCGTTTCAGGAAATGCCCAAAGGGTGAAGCCACAGTGCTTACCTGTGACTGTAGCCTATTGATCTCAGCTGGCTGCACTAACTGTGCTCTATTCATCCTGCTATGGCTCAGGTCTCGCACAAACAGAGCCGTCAATCACCTGCCGCAGAGTACAACCCCGCCCCTTGACATTAAGCTAACAATATCATTTGTCTCTTAAGTCACTTTTCAGCAGAATTACAGGGGCATTCGAGAGGGAATCCTCTTCCATTTAGCCAAAGACTCCAAATTAAATTTAAAGTTTAATTAAGTCGTAATAAAACTTGAAGGGGAATGCAGCAACTCTCCTTAAGCTCCAGTTTTGCTCACAACAGCAATTTTAAGGTACAACCACCCGTTGTAATGTATGCAGCTGCCACTGTAACCCGTTACGCTCCCGTGTGCAGTGTGTTAACACGGCTGCCTGCTGGCATGAGGGTGAATGGCATCAATGAATATGTATCGATGCGTGCCGGGTTAAGTATCCGACTCAAGGTCAGAGCAACAATGTCTCTATGTCAGGAATCCTGATCAGCGCTTCGAGCCACTGGGGGCAATATCTGGAAATAATATCGACACCTTAAACAACTGGTGATTTCATTGGGAGCTCAAGAGAAGAAAAAAAAAATCCATTTCGTATGGTTTCCCCATCAGTAAAAAACAGAATGTGGGCATTAATAATTCATCTGGATTCAGAGGGAATTGATCCACAGAGATGGCAGAGTCCTGACGGCTGGGAGTGTTGGAGAAATTGCTCCCACGCTGTGTGGACGCTTGTGCACACTTTTACATATGGACATACGCAATGCACATAGGCAAGAAGATCTTCACTGATGAGACACTTTAACCCAGAATACGTGGAGGAAAACAATATCTATAGAGCTTTTAAAGGCAGCCACACATTAATGTCGTGATAAATTGGCTCATTAAATAACAATGCACTTAAAAAAAAATACGATTCACAAGAGGTATCAGGTTAGCCCTCACATAGCTTTTTCCTGAACGCTCGGTGATGCCCAATTTCTGCAGCAGTTAAATGGCACCTTGCTGTCTTGGTATTCGTGAGCTTTTTTCATTTTTTCTTCTTTCTTTGAATTGAGTTTATCCAATTATCTTGCAGGTGTGACATCACTGGAGCCGAAGAAAGCCTAGGAGGCAGAGAAAGTGCTGCCGGTTGAATGAGAGATAAGCAAATGAAAAAGATGCAAATGGTGAAAAGTTATTTTGACTTCTTTTTTGGGGGGGTGGGGGGGGGGGGGATGTCTAAGCTAATTGGTCGCAAGAGAGAAGATGCTGATGCAGAGTTTTTTTTGCAGTCTGCTGCAAAGCCACCCACTCCACAGCTCAGGGGCGAGCATGTGCACGTGCACTCGCAACACACAAACATGCGCACGCTAGAAGGCAATCCGCCGCAGCTCCCGCTACACCTCGACATCGCCTTGCTTAAATGCGCTGTGCCAGTTCACACTGGGAGTCATTGTGTTCTTGTCTTCTGTATCATTTCTCTTTCCCACCGCCCTTTTGTTCGGCATATGCTCAAAGCTGGCATTAGCACAGCACTAACGCATCCTCCCTTTGTCTTTTTCACAAAGCATTTCCATCTCTCACCTGCCATTAGCCAACGCGGTATGCCCGAGTCACATTTTACAGAGGGGGAGACGTAGAGCTGTTCTCTCCACACCCCATTAGGGACCAGGGAAAGAGCTCCAATAAGCCTGGGACTCTGACATACACAGGTGCGCACACACAGACACACACACACACACACACACACACACACACTCACACAGGTGCGCACACACACACAGGTGCACACATACGTTACACGGTTAGTCACAAAGCAGGCATGCCATTCCTTCAAAATGTTCCCCACAAAAGTTCCGAAAGACACAATGAAATAAACCCAGACCAAATGAGCGGCGTTCTAATGAGCTGCAGAGGGAGCGGAGGACACCTGTTTGTTTATACAGTGTTTCACAAACAGTGTTTTCGGTTAATCACCCGAGGTGCTGCCGGGGTGGCGCTTATCTACATCACAATGGAGGGGTCGGCTCGCATTAAACACAGAGGACAGATGCTGTTCCATTCTGCTCTGGCTTTTCGGGTTCGTTATATTTTTTTTATTTTTTTCCCCACCGAGACACAGATGCAGATGTTCTGTATTGTGCTGCACCTGCACTTCCAGCCCAGCTCCTGCTCGCCAACCATCAGAACACAGCCAGCCTCTATGTACTCAGCAACCCCCACCCCCCTCCCACCAAAGATGGGAAAGAAAGCCATCAAAAAACGATTTCAATCTTGCCTCAATTTTCTCTCAATAGTTGTCTGTAAAGTAGTTCTCCTCTATAAGGAATAAAGAGAATCCTATTACATATTTCTTATTTTTACTAGCTCTGTTGCCTCTGATGGCCTTTCAACAGCTGTAGTTACCACTTTATTTGCTGCCTCCATAAAGGTGACTTATAAGCTGTTATCACAAGGCCGGCAAGAAACGTCAATACAAGATTAAAAGGTGCGAGCAGAGAAAGGGACAGACTTCATTAAAGTTGATGTAGCTACAAACACTATTTGATATGTGAGAGACATCCGGAGTAGTTGAGCGGTCCAATTGAGTTTTGGCCCCTCATTGACACCTATTGACCCATTGATTTGTCGGCAGGCTGTCGGGGAAATCTTGTTAAGTTCAACATTTATTTTCAGACAATGGTAAATATCGGCAATGCATCGAGAGGACTGATGAGAATGCCACGGAGAAGATGGACCTCACTGGTGAGACACACTGATCCAAAGACAATTTAAAAATGCAAGCTATGCAGTTTGGGACGTTTTTTGTTCCAGGAAAACACTGGTTTGCAGGTTGTTGTTTTTTAATTGCAGTATAACTAGAGCCCATCTGGCGGTGGGATCAAATCAGACCTGGCCGTTCAATTCGGCCCTCATTTTGATCTTAACTACACTTGACTCTTGTGATTTTACCTTGCACGGTTGTGACACTATCACGGTGACACAACCGGCAAAGATCTTAGGAACACACACACACACACACACACACACACACACACACACACACACACACTCACACACACACACACACACACACACACACACACACACACACTCACACACACACACACACACACACACACACACACACACACATACACAGTTTCATAAGGTGAAAACAATAACTGCCACACGCTGTCCCCATGCGACTCTCAAACTTCCTCGGGTTGTGTAGTGAAACACACAACAGACTTGACCATAAAATGTGATAAAACACACAACACACGTAATGAAAATAAGTAAAAACCCACCACGGGAGCTCAAATGAGAAAACCCCAAAAAACAATGTAGTACATCATCATCCAGCCGTGTCATTCGTGGTTAACACAACACAACACCATTGTCACTCACCAGTTTTTATATGGACGACTCATCATCAACTGATTCATCATGCAACAGTTCGATGGCATGAGAGACAAGATAATTCTGTTTGGAATTACCCCATAATGATGATTACCTTTGACAACAACAAAAAAAGCACTTATGTTCATTGTGATGCATTACAAAACTTCAGCAAATTTCAATAGCCTGCGAACGGATTTTCATCATGCACAGAAAAAATGAAAGACAATCGATGGCTGGAACAAAACAAAGAAGAAAAAACTGCATAGTTTGCCAAATGGTTAGCTCTACTATTAAGTGTATTGGATGAGCTGAAATGAACAAAACCACCAGTATGATCGTTAAAAAGATAAGTGTGTTGATATTATACATTTCCCTTATTGCCAACACATTACATGAAGAGACCAAAAGCAACAGCTGATCCTCCTCTCGAGCACTGTCTGTGTGCAAAGACTGATGTCGCTATTCCTCTGTGCCATAGAATCCCATTGTTGTCCAGAAACTTACTTAAAACACTCAAATGAAGCATTTCAGTAGCTTGTCTCGGGTCCATCGGGTCTGCACTGTCCTGCTGCTTTAGATATCCAATAGAGCACCAATATCAGCACCTGGGAACAGATCTCGACAAAATGCATCATTTCCTCCTATTTATATGATACGATATTGGCAACCCATGGGGAATTTGTCTTGGACTCCAATGCTGCAGGCCTGATATGACACATTGAGTAACATGGACTTCAACGTTATTGGATTCTTTTCATTGGATTTGTTGATGGGGACAAAGAAAATTGATAATCGCTGGCCTTATCTTTCAATATAGGTTTTGGATTGTAAAACTTCTTGGTTATGGGCAAAGCTTATGGTCATCGTTAAATGTGCTATGTATAAGATTTGGAGCATTTCGATTGCCTCTCATGGGGCTCTCTCTCCACTTGTGGACTGTTTGCAGCTAACTGGGCTATTAAAGCCGGTGGCGGTTGCCATGGCCGGCACACTCACATGTACTAACAAGCCTTAGAACAGTGGTTCTCAAATAAGGGGTACGTGAAGGCACTCCAGGGGGTACGTGAGATAAAAAAAATAATATGAGCATCCATTAAATCCTTTAAAAATAGTTATTTAATAAATATTGAATAAAATATATTCCCGGCTCCGCTAGTCCATGTCGTTGTGTCCTTGAGCAAGACACTTAACCCTCATTGCTCACCGCTGCTGTGTCTACGGTCGACTGTATAGCATGTAAGTCTCTTTGAATAAAAGCGTCAGCTAAATGAAATGTAATGTGATGTAATTGTACATATTCTATATTAAATCAGACACTGGTGGCACAGCGCTGTGTATTACATCTTTTTTTCAACCAAAAATGTGCACTGGTTAGGGGGCGCTCAGCTGAAAAAATATTTCACATCACTGAAGAAAAGGGTTGAACCACTGCCTTAAAACATGCCTTAGAACATGTCTTAAAACATGCCTTAGAACATGCCTTAGAACATGCCTTAGAACATGCCTTAAAACATGCCTTAGAACATGCCTTAAAACATGCCTTAAAACATGTCTTAGAACATGCCTTAGAGCATGTCTTAGAACATGCCTTAGAACATGCCTTAGAGCATGTCTTAGAACATGCCTTAGAACATGCCTTAGAACATGTCTTAGAACATGCCTTAGAACATGTCTTAGAACATGTCTTAGAACATGCCTTAAAACATGCCTTAGAACATGCCTTAGAACATGTCTTAGAACATGCCTTAGAACATGCCTTAAAACATGCATTAGAACATGCCTTAAATGCCTTAAAACATGCATTAGAACATGCCTTAGAACATGTCTTAGAACATGCCTTAGAACATGTCTTAGAACATGTCTTAGAACATGCCTTAAAACATGCCTTAGAACATGCCTTAGAACATGTCTTAGAACATGTCTTAGAACATGCCTTAGAACATGTCTTAGAACATGCCTTAAAACATGCCTTAGAACATGCCTTAGAACATGTCTTAGAACATGCCTTAGAACATGCCTTAAAACATGCCTTAAAACATGCCTTAAAACATGTCTTAGAACATGCCTTAGAACATGTCTTAGAACATGTCTTAAAACATGTCTTAGAACATGCCTTAGAACATGCCTTAGAACATGTCTTAGAACATGTCTTAGAACATGCCTTAAAAGATGCCTTAGAACATACCTTAGAACATGCCTTAGAACATGCCTTAGAACATGCCTTAAAACATGTCTTAGAACATGCCTTAGAGCATGTCTTAGAACATGCCTTAGAACATGCCTTAGAACATGTCTTAGAACATGCCTTAGAACATGTCTTAGAACATGTCTTAGAACATGTCTTAGAACATGCCTTAGAACATGTCTTAGAACATGTCTTAGAACATGTCTTAGAACATGCCTTAGAACATGCCTTAGAACATGTCTTAGAACAAGCCTTAGAACATGCCTTAGAACATACCTTAGAACATGCCTTAGAACATGCCTTAGAACATGTCTTAGAACATGCCTTAGAACATGCCTTAGAACATGTCTTAGAACATGCCTTAGAACATGTCTTAGAACATGCCTTAGAACATGCCTTAGAACATGTCTTAGAACATGCCTTAGAACATGTCTTAGAACATGCCTTAGAACATGCCTTAGAACATGCCTTAGAACATGTCTTAGAACATGCCTTAGAACATGTCTTAGAACATGTCTTAGAACATGACTTAGAACATGCCTTAAAACATGCCTTAGAACATGTCTTAGAACATGTCTTAGAACATGTCTTAGAACATGTCTTAGAACATGTCTTAGAACATGCCTTAGAATCCCACCCACCCAGTCCCCTCTAAGTAAACAAGTAACAGGGATTCTAGGATCACACAGAGGGAGTCACTACTATACCTTTATCATCTGTATCTTAACATAGCAAACAGTTGTATGCGGCCGTATCATTACTCGTAATCCGGTATATTGCACCTTTAAGGTCAGGGGAAATATCTCCTTCATCTGTGATGTGAATCTCTCGTCTCAGAAAGCCACCTTGACCTCCTCCTGAAGAGGTTTTGTAGTTTTAAAACAGCACGACGCTGCTTCTGCCTTTCATCCTGAGAGGGGACAGTCATTTTTCGCTTGTCAGAAAGACATAAAGTCATTTCAATCATTTTGAACAAGCAAATATGTTGTTTTTCTGGTGAAGACCATGAAAGAAAGAAAGAGAAAAACACATTACACGTCTCCGCTCTGTGGGTCATAACATGCAAGATAAATACATCACAGCAAAGCAGTGCTGCTGCTGCTGCCTCTGTGGCTGATTACTCACTTAATGCATCTTTATAGCACATCATGCTGCTCTGGTTGCGGTTGCCCTCAGCTCCCGACAGCAGAGCGAAGGCTGCAGCAGGTGAGGGAGTTCATTAGAGCGGCCGGGGTCCGCAACAAGCGGCCTCTTCACGTGGAATAGCAGAGCTTAGCCCTCAGCTGTGACCTCTCCCATCTAACACGCAGAGATAAGACGGCGGCGCACAAACTCAAGGCAAACAGCGTTCCCACAGCGACGCCAGCTTCAGTCGAGGCAGAAAGTTGAACAAGTAGCACATAACAACCCTCGCAGCACACTGCCCCCAAACTTCTCAACCAAACTCCCTCACAAGTCTCATAAAGAAAAGCCTTTCAAATCTCTTTATTTTATGTATGAATATTTACAAAGGTCAAAGCTTGAAGAGTTAGGAAATTGTCGGAAGAAATCTGAAGAGTGAAGGTCAAGGTCAGGGGTGTAATGAAGGCAGAAGACAAAACCTCGGCACATATATTTTACACTCTTTGCATGTTGGTGGTTTTGCCCTCCACAACCCTTCAAACAGACCAGAACATGCAGCCCGTCTCGGTTTCATGTAAAACTCATGTCTGCCAGGCGTGACAGGTGTGGAACAGAACGAGACACACTGTCTTACTCACAGGAGTTTAACCTAGAAACGGGATGAGCTCAAATATATGGCGGCCTATTCAAAATTAAACTGAATTGCCAGTTGCTAATAACTTGTATCATTTATGCATTGTTGTATTTTGTCAACAGAACAAATGTGTTTCGATATAAGCTTTTTTAAGTTTATTTATGTTCTTTTAAATTTGGTTTCATACTAAGAGGCTGCTACAAGACGTTTGTGTGGTTTCCATCACACGTGAACATCAATGAGGGGCGACTGTGGCTCAGTGGTTAGCAGGTCCGACTTTCAATCATTCAATCAGAGGGTAGCATGTAAGTCGCTTTAGATAAAAGCGTCAGCTAAATGAAATGTAATGTTGTCTCTCCACCCACACTGTTACATTACATTACATTTCATTTAGCTGAAGCTTTTATCCAAAGCGACTTACAATAAGTGCATTCTACGGTTACAAACAAGAATCAAAATGATTACAACTAACCTTAAGTGAACTTTGTAATTGTTTTTTTTGTTAATGATAATAAAGGCCAACACGGTCTCGCGGCAGTTTATAGAATAGTAATAGGAAATGCAATCTATATGTTTCGTGTACAGAGATACATATTGTCAATTTTCATTGTTTCGCTCAGACAACTAACTTACAGAGCAAAATGTGTGAGGGTGGCTGTAGCTCATGGTCGTCTTGAAACCGCAAGGTGGCCGGTTTGCATGTCATAGTGTCCTTGAGCAAGACACTGACCCATCCTTAAAACTAATGTGGGACTAATAAGGGATTTAATACAAATAAAAATAGATAAAGTATGCATTCCTGTGAATGTTTGCTTGAGGAAAACCATCACAAACTTTTACCGGAGTTTACACACCGGACTATTTGTGATAGTTCTCTTCATTCCCGACATTCTTTTTGTGTTTTTATTACATTACATTACATGTCATTTAGCTGACGCTTTTATCCAAAGCGACTTACAATAAGTGCATTCTACGGTTACAAACAAGAAGTGTTTGTGCATGAAAGCACTGTTAAAAAAGGCTGAAGTTATACAATTATTATGTGTATTGTATTACCTTGTGTCCTTAAGATGCACTTTTTGGTTTTTAATTGAGTGTACAAGGGAATATTTCAAACTATCTTTTGTTGTGTTGGTATATTGTGAGATTCTGTACCATCTCAGGTTCAAACTGCACCATCTATTCATTAAATCAATTTGAGAAGTTGAAATCGTTCCTCGCTTTGGGTCTCGTGGGTCATTCAGGGGTGATGGTGCAGCCAGACCAGTGGAGAACCACTGCCCCAGACCACATGACTGTTCTTATTAGCTCACAATTATTTGTTGGATCAGAGTTATGTCCTTCTCAACTGTGACAAAAAAGCTTTGAACAAAGTTAATATTATAACGTGCGTTTGATATTTGTCTTTGTTATTTTCTTCTGATTTAAGTTTGATCTTTGAGTAATGTGGGTTTCTTAACCCTAAATTAAATGGATTTATGTCGTAATAACAGAGAAATTTGATTACATATATTTTTACGTTTATATAAATGCATGTACAATATGTTTACACTTGAATAAACAATACAAAGACAGTTATTTAACAACATGTTCGCTAGTAGAATTTTATACAGTGTTACAGTTACAACCGGCCCTATGAGGGCAACCATGATGATGTGGCCCGGGGTGAAAATGAGTTTGACAGCCCTGTGTTATGTGAACAGCATTTCTTTCCCCCAAAATAAACCATTAGGAGGTTCTTTGCAAAGCCGGGGGTCAACTTGCAGTTAAAAATGCATAGCCTTTTGGTTTTGTGTAATTCAGAAAGAGGGCAGGGTTTGCTTCCCACTGGGACCGATGCTAAGAATGTTAGCTTTAATACAGACGATCAGGATGCCCATTAATGTCTGACTTCTCTCTCAGAATATGTTCTAACTAGTTATGGCAAAAGCCTTGGGCGTCTGACTCACTCAAGCCTTCCTCCTGTCCTTGTCTGCCTCCACCAAATGGATGATGGATTTTGAGCAAAATACCAGCCAAGAAAACCAGCCAACCAGTCAAAATGTTCTCCAAGAGTACATCACGTCTCCGCTGATGACAGTAGAAGCAATTAAGCTCAAGTAAGAAGGATCAAGGTGGCTGACTCTTTTTTACCCAGGTAGTGTACAGTAAGTGCTACTTAGCCGAGCTTAACAGCATAACTCCTTGAAAATCAAACTGTACGTTCTCATAGACGCCGTCTTTATTATGCGGAAATTCAAAAGGCAAACTTGGAAGCAAATCATTTTTCATGAGCCGTTGTACACAATCCAAAAAGAAGAAATTGCTTTCTGTACTCCTGTTTTCGGAATTGTTCCTGTCCAGTGGGAGAACTGTATGAAAAATAGATGACTTCAACGAAATAGTTTCTTTATATCTTCTAAAAGAATATTTTGAACATTGCACAAAGTCTGTCCATTCAATTTGAACGGCAAAACAGAAGCAAACCACACAAAGTTATGTGAGAATCACAGGAGCACACAACACACACGCGTCCGTCTTCAAGTTAATGTGTTTGTGCTCGGACCAATCAGCTTCCCGCGAGGAGCTACTGGTCCGATTTCCCATGTTGATGTTGTCAGAAGATCTGTTATAAACTGCTTTAATATGTTTTAATGCCCTGTGCTGAGATATAAATCTGTACTTTGCTGCAGGACAGACAGATTACTGTGACTACATCTTTGAGCCTTTTTCCATGTGTTTCTCAGAGGATCTTTTATTTCTTTTCTTCTTCTTCCTTTCTGTTCACAGTAGAATTGCACAGAGGAATGTTGCCTTTCCTTTTTTTGGAGAGCAGTTAGTTGTTTGAACAAAACTTTAGTGGAACTGTCAGTGGACAAAACCGACCGGGGTTTCTGTGCATTCGGTCTGCCTTAAAAATCACGTTCCTACACAACACATTGTATTATGAATCATGTGTCGAGGGAAACATATTTTTTCGTTGATTCCGTTTGCTTTCAATGTATCACAGATTATATTTAAGTGTAAGGAGAAGGTCGGGGGGATGGATGGGTCAAAAACCAGAGGGCTTTCATTCACAAGAGCTGTCCGTGTTAAACAAGTACTTTTGTTGGGTTTCGCTACAATTGACATCGTTAACCTCGTCTTTCAAACTGCTTAAAACAAACCCAAAAATGTAATTGATAGCGAGACAGGGTTGGAGCGCCCACAGCGTGAGCTGATCTACACAGCGTGAGCGTAGCAGTCGCCATGCAGAAAGGACGATTAAAACCTTCCAACATTCCCACGGTCGCACATACTTTAGTGGCCTTGCGGCGCCTGAAGAAAAGCCCTGACATGCTCGTACTCCACACAGAAAGGCCAGCGGATGTAAATCCAGGATCTTCTTTCTCTGTGCCAAGACTATCATTACCTGCTGCTTGAAACTGTATTCTTTGTGTAATGATAGACTGGCAGCGTGTCATTAAAAGCAGTAAAGGTAGTGGCGTGTTACATTACCACTGGAACAGTTGTAGGTCTTGCTCAACGGCCCTTTTCCTCATTAAAAGTTAGTTAATTGACGGTGAACTGGCTCTACTTGGGAAGCGTAATGAGCTGGGAGGGAAGGTCAGGTTCAGTGAATCAGCACTCATCTCACTTCTGCTAATTAATATAAAGGAAGATTCCAGTCGACTTGCATAAGGAAGCAGAAAAAGAAAAAACATGATAGTGTGCCTGTGTCTACAGGGAATGCCTTCAAGAATTGACGCCGCATCAGTCAAACCTCGCCAGCACAAAATGTTCCCTTTTCCCGGACTAAAACAGGTTGAGTTAAACGCATCAGCGGCCCTTTGATCCCCTCCTCCATCCCCTCGTCCTCCTCCTCCTCCTCATCCTCTGTCCATGCGACTGGTCATGTGCGTGTTCGTGACTGCCTGTCCCGCCACCCTGCAGTGAACGCATTAGCCCCTTTACGTGAACACTTCATCATCCTCCCCTCTGTCAGCAGCCGCTCCTCTACCCCTTTCGCTTCTCCACATCTCTGCGCCGCCGTTTTCATCTTTCATTTGCTTTTTTCTTTTTTCTCTCCACGCGCTGGCCAGTGTCCCGCTTGTGTTCTGCGTCCCTCTCCCCGCTCTCTCCACTGTCTCTGCTTTATCTCCCCCATCTCTCCAGATGTCCCGTTCGTTCCTCCCTCCCTCCCATCTGCTGATCAAGCCCTGATAACTCTGCCGAGGGAGGGTCCCCCCTTCACACCGTCCCTCTCCCCCGATGCTCCCCCACGCTGTCCCCTATCTATCTGACTTTCTAAAGATGCCGTCGCTCCATCTCTCTATCTCATTTACCCTCTCTCCTTGCTTTCAACCTCACTCCACTTCTTTCATCCATCTCCCTCTTCCTCCCTGCATCTATGCCCAACCCGTCTACCCTTCCCGCCATACATCCATTCATCCAGCCAACTCTTCCTGTTCTACCCAGCCAGTCCCGCCCTACAGCAGTGGGATCAAAATGTAGGGGAGATAGAGCAAGTGCCAAGATAAGCTCTCCCCCGCAGGTCACTGTCTATGTACCAGCTGATAGGAATCAATCTGCACCCCGGGATACTGCTCCTTTTGTTGTGTTTTTCCTCTCTGTTGCAGGCACAGTCGTTTTATTTCGCTTTTACTCTAATCCTCCCCTTTTTTTCTGTGGCGCCGCCAAAAATCATTACGATGCAATACCTTGATGCCATTTTTTCCGTTTGACTCCTCAGTGTCAGTTCAGCATTTGAATATTTTTCTGAAAAGCAGAAGGGACCCGGTGTCTTGTTGCTGTCTCCGGGCGAGCTGTTTTATTAGCTTCTGTAACTTGATGCAATCTTCTATTCAGTATTCCTGCTTCTGCTGTTCTGAAGTAAAACACGTCCCTGTGGTTCATCATCCTATCCTGAGATAAATGACTATCTATTGTTGTAGATGTTTAAAGAGTATCTAGTGTCATATTCGGATTTGCCATCCGAAATTGAATCCATACAATTTAACCGGAAGTGCCACTTTAGTGGGCACTTTAGAAGGAAGGTCCACAGATCTGAGCAGTTTCATGTAGGAACCTTTTCCTCTCAACCATGGTGTCTACAAGGAGCTGCTCACAACAAGGCCTGTGGAGTATCTGGAGTGGCCGGGTCACGATTACTGGAAAGACATTGCTGTTGAGTTTTTCACATGTATGTTTGTGGAGCTTTGACTTCCACGAGCCGAGTGCCATACAGTGCCATTATGGTGGAGAGAAGGCAGACATCTCTACGGCTGATATCTCAAAAACTAGGCAACCTTTTAAGTTTTAAGTTTGACTTTTGACTGTAATACACTGTAACTGTTCCCTTACCAATCTTTTATGGTTATTACATTTTCAAACACAACATGACATAATCCTGAAGAGTTGTCGGGCTAAGCTTGTTAGCGAGCCGTATTTACACATTTAGAGCGTCTGGCCCCGTGACAAATCTAAATCCAATATTCACTCTCCTTTTTGCTCCTCTTTGGTCTCCACCAACTGGGTTTATGTGAGCCTGTTTGTTGAAAACATCTACCTGCTGCTGCTGAAATTGAAGTTGCTGTGGGTGGAGAGACTGCACCAGCACATTAAAGATTACCCCAGACAAGTTTTATTAAATGCAAAAATATTTGAAAATGCTTGGAATAATATTTCATGCCTAAAATATAAAAAAGTTCAATTAACAAGTTCAAAATTCTACATCTACTCCTTTTCGCTCACTGGATTCACACAACACCTTGAACCTATGAATGTGCAAATGTGTCTCACTTTGAAAGCACAAGTCAAGTCCTCTCTCGGTGTATTTGCACTGGAGGCTCGTGCAGATTGTCTATTGGACGCGATTAACTTCGAAACTTGTGATGTCACAACATAATGCTCTATGCATGCATATTTTAAACTGAGATGTTAAGGTGAGCGCAGAGAAACGTTCCCCCTGCAGCAGATGAATGTGAAAACAGTCTCCGAGTGTCAAACTCTGCACAGTAAAGCTCAAACATCCTATTGGAGTAACAATTGACAAAACAATGAGCTGAAACCATTTTCCCATTACAGATAGCTGTGGGATGTATTGTTAGTATAAAAATAATGATTAGTGCAAATTGATGAGATTATGCATGTAAAATTTCACTTGAGTAGAATTAGAATAGTTTTAGCATCAAAATATACTTAAAGTGCCAAAAGTCAAAGTATTCGTTATGCAGAATGTCCCATTTCAGAATAATGAATATTATATAAATGAACTATAATTATCGATGCATTACGGTGTTCATCACTTTAATGTTGCAGTTGGCAAAGGTGGAGCTGATTTTAATTAGTTGATATACTGTTGGGGAGCTTGTAAATTCTATGAAGGGATCAATTGAAGCTTACCATTATCCGTGATAATACTTCATAATTGATTTGTTGAATGTATTTTATATTAATCTAAATCTGCAAAGTAAATAGTGACTAAATGTTTTAAATAAATATAGTGGAGTTGAAAATTACACAATAGCCCTCTGAATTATAGTAGAGTTAAAGTATAAATTAGCAGAAAATAGAAACACTAAAGTTAAGTAGAAGTACCTCAAAATGTTAGAGGTTTTTAATTAAATCCCTTAATTTGATTGATTGATGGAAGTCATGCTATTATTTATTGAAATGAGATGATACCAGCATACAAAAGCACCGATCATATTGTTTTAAAGGAAGAAAAAATAATTTAGAAATAATAATAAAAAAGGCAATTATCACTACATCTTGACTCGAGCAAATGCACTTTCAACTGGCCCGTCAGTCTGGTGATGGTTAACCAGCCACAGTCTTGGGCTTGTGAGAAACAGCGGCCATTAGAAAAGACGTAAATTAAACTATATTACATTCTCATGTTGTACGACATAATTGTTAGCAATTTGCAAATTGTCAGTGTGATCTTGAACTTCCGACCCAGAAAGTGTTGAAGTCAACCAACTGACCATCCGTTGACACGCTATGATATTTCCTATGGTGACGCTGTCAGAGGGCCCCGGTTAGCAGAAGAGGACCCCCACACACCAACACACACACACACACACACACACACACACACACACACACACACACACACACACACACAACACACACACACACACAGCGGAGAAAGGTCACGGTAAAGGTGGATGGGAGTGGACCACACGCCTCCTGCTACAGAGAGATTTATCAAGCCAGCTCTGCTCCCGAAACACATGGTTAATTTAGCAGCCATTACAGGTGACATCTTGATGAATGGATGAGGGCTGTTCACGCATACATAGGCAATAGGCATAAACACACAAACACACACACACACACACACACAGATACACACACAGGGGGAGCCAGAGAGAGAGAGAGAGAGAGAGAAGATGCTCATGGAAAGAATAATGGTCATTTTACTGCAGTGTGCAGGAGGACAGGAGATAAAAGTTAGTGTTGGGAGAATGATGTGTCAGGATGGTTTCATTAGCTCAGAGATAGAAGACTCCTGTCTGCGCCATCAGGGGGAAGAAATCATTCTTCACTGTCGGAGACGGACATGTGCACTAACACAGTGACAAACTATCATGTTAACTACTGCTAGCCCCGTAGCTGCTGGTGCACTTGGCTCTGTAATTTCCTAAGACATTTTAAATGCTAAGAGCTGAATGAAGCTACTGCACCTGTGTGTGTATGTGTATGTGAATGTGAGTGTGTGTGTGTGTGTGTGTGTGTGTGCGTGCATCCCCAGAGAAACTAGTGACGTCACGAGACAACAGGTCATTGCTCATCAATCCCGTCGCCCATTTGTCATCGTTCTCACCCCTTGAATCTGATACGTATTGATTTGGTGGAGCTGCCCTTCACCGCTTTGAGTGGGAGGTTCCACACACACACACGGCGCAAATATTTGATCACTGTCAAACACGTGTTGTGACAAACGTACACTAAGCCGCTCTACAAAGAGCTGCCTATTCAGACCAACAGATGATGTAGAGCTGCTCTACCCACACATGCAGGAAAGCGGCCTGCCTACGGTTGAACGGCAGCCCAGAAGCAGGAGTGGATAGAGAATGTCCCTTTATGAGGCGGCGCCTGTGCTCAGGCGGCTTGGCAGGGTGCACAACAGACGCACAGACAATAGAGAAGTCTCTATGGAGATAAGCCTGCACCACCACACGACTTCCCCTTCTCCAGTCCCAATGCCAGCAGGGACGCTGTAACCCTTTAATATACATTTTGAAAACACGGACAAATTCATTTTGCTGTGCTTTGTTGAATACCAAAGTGCTCTCAAGGACCCGCCGCAGATGCAGTGGAAATTACTCCGTGCAAATTGAATGAGAGGCCCGAGAATACATACAGTAGCGTCGTAGCGCAACTCCCAATAAAGAGGTGCGAGAAAGTCAATACGTTGTCTGCCTGTATCATCGGAGTAACAATCATATCAGATCAAGCAATCACATCAGATGCAAACTTGATTCGATTATAGTTTTTCCGCCACTGTGGGTATTTTTCTTGCACCGGCGTCGCGGAGTGGAGCGGTGTCATTACCTTCGGCACCCATCTAGATGCACCCTGAAGGTCAGACCGGATGAATTGGAGAGACAGCTCCGTTGTAGAGAGAGCGGCCATTATCTATGATACTGCAGGAGATTATTCACTCTCCCGAGAAAGGTGAGGAGAGGACAGGGGAGGAAAACATTGAAAAGGAAGGAAAGAAAAGGCGAGAGAGAGAGATTAAAGGGAGCGGAATAAAAATAGAAGGAGGGTGGGGAGAATCGGAGAGCCACATCCAGCGGGCCTGGAGAACACCTCAGTGAAGAGTCACTGTGAAATGTTGATAGCTGATCGGTGACAAAACTCCCCTACCCACTTAAAGCTGACACCTCGGTGCAACTGTTTCTCTCCACAGCAGGCAGTCAGGGAGGATATCAGTGTACCAGAGAGAAGCTCAAATACTCCCAGCCCAGTTAGAGCTGACACCAGGAAACAGTCTCCCTCCTCCGCTCCCCTCTGTCTCAACTCAACTTTTTTTCTTTTTTTTTCCTCAGCGGAGATGTCCTCTGACAGGATTCTGTGCTCTGAAACCACTCCACGAGGCTGTTAGCCGCGGATCCCCTCAGGCTGGAATTTAAGGAGGGAAACGCCTGCTGGTTTGAGTGAATTAAAAAGGAAGTTGATTCGTAACCCTATCACCGAGCCACTTGCCAATAATCTTACAGCATGAAGACGTCCCATTGTACCCCAAAACTCCTGGAACTTTCATTTGAAACGGGTGGGTGGGGGGTGGGGGGGTGGGGGGGTGGGGTGCAGCCTTGGGATATCCCATCCTAATAGTGGTCTTCTTGAACCATAAGCCCATCTCCCAGTCTGTCTCTGCCTCTCTCTGCAGGCTGTGGTGATGAAGTGCTCTGTGCCTGCAGGAGTCCAGCGGTGTGCCATGCATGATAAAGAGCAGGAGATTGTGGGGGAAGCCTGGGGAAGGCTGTGCAACCTGCAGCTGCTGGTACAAAGCTGCAGGCCAGAAGCCGAGCACGCTGTAGGCCGGGGGAGAGGGGGATTGAGGTGAATAACGGCGGCAAAACTTGGATGCAAATAGGCTTGGCATGCTGCATAAACATAGAGCTGTGTGAAATGACACGCATAAACAAAAGGTGAGGGTTTATCCGCTGGTACAAAAGTAATGCTAATGCATGCATGCATGCACACACACACACACACACTCTGCATATTGTACATTCATGTATACGCTCACCCATGTGATCATATACAAGAGATATTGAGGAGAGAAACAGCTTATTTATCTTCTTCTGTGATGCATCACGTATACCTTCACACCTTAACCTTCCCCGTATTACACTCATGGGGGTGAAAAGGTATAGAAAGTCGTAGAGAAGGTGAGTTATGGAATTAAAATGAGCACAAAAAACACATCTTGGACTAAATTAAAAGTAAAATACATCAGTATAGATTTAATGCCAGAAAAAACACTTAGGTGTGTGTATGTGTACGTGCAGGTGTGTAATGCGTCTACTTCAGTCTCAAAGCTCAGAGGATTAAATTAGAGCAGGAGTGGGTCCTCTGTTGTGAACAGGGGACGGGCGGACCACTTCACGGGTCACACCTCCAGACTCCATAAGCACTCCGGATCTCATTGAGGAGAAGATCTCAGGGGTTCGGGGTGGACAGGATGACCCGAGGTTGGCCCGAGGAGCCCACGGCGAGACGGGCAGACTTCACTGTGCAGGTCAACTTCACCTCTCAAGGGTGTAATTAAAAAGTTAGAGGTGTGATTTCTGCTGTTGCTGCAAAACACAGTACAGTGTGTCGCCTGAAGCGAAAGCTGCTTGGTCTCTCTCGGCGAACATTTGTATGTTGGCCATTTGAATGATTTTGGTATAAACATTAATTAATGTTAATATTTTACATTTTTACATTTTATTCTTGAGCTGGAGTCGAGTTGACTTTGTTGTTTTCACCTACTCCAAATTCACACATATCACAGAGACTATTTATTTTATTTATTCATGTGGTTTTAGATGCATTCAAAGGCCCCAAAAGAAGTTGGAGCCGGGAGCGCAAATGAAAACAATCACACGTCATCTGGATGGCTTTAAACGTCTCCCACAGGTTTGTACGGTTATAAGGATGTGTTTTAGAATACCATTTTAATAAGGGCTATTTATCATGCATTGTTGAAACGTTTTAATCCAGATGGCAAGTTATGAACCATAAGGAAATATTAAATGTTAATGATTTTTTTTTTTTGCACTCTCACAAGGGTTACTGTATTATATCAATTTAAATGATTTAAATTAACTTTGTGGTTGAGGAGATAACCCAGTGCTAGTTTTTAAAACCCACCTTTTTCAATTAAAAAAAAAAAAAAAAAAAGGGCCGTGAGCTTATCAGCGATGCACAATCTTTATGGCACCTAAAATGAAAAGTGTGTTCCTGTGAGCAATCATCACCGTTTCTATGTGTCTGTACATCATGACCAGGTCGACCAAAGAATTATTTTTTATTTTCGAAAGTAATGTCTGAGGCCTGGGGACGGAGAACAATCCAGTGTTGACATAAAAAAAAAGCAAACAGCAAAGGACTGTCTGGAAATAGCCCATGTCTCAGATTTATCCTGGGACCCCCTGAGGTCCATAATCCCGGGTCTGAAAGCACTTCTTTAATTACACCTGTGTGACACATACAATGCTCCTCTGAGTACACCCACATGCTCACATACCACATGTATGCTGGTTCTGAGGGTTTTCAGGACACAACAGTATCGCTTCTGAGTGACTGTGGCAGCCTCCACCAGCTACGAGCAGCAGTAGTGGAGAGGAAGTACACACTTTTACTGGAGGTACTGTGCTTAAGTACGGTAAGGTACAGTTTTGAGATACTGTATACTTATTTGACCGTGCAGTTATTGGATACTATGAAGATAAAGGCATTTCAAACATAAACATAAAATAAAATAAGACAATGTTCAATGTATTTGTATGATATCTCATGTCTGTTGCGTTTTCATGCAAACAAAAGCCTTTGCAACAAATAACAAATGCACGTGGTTATAGGTTTAGGAAAATATAGTTAGTTTGGGTTAAATAACATTTGGAGGTTGCCTTAAGTAAGCACCGAAGTTACGTGGTAAATAAATCCACATTGACGTGTGGTTTAAATTGGGACATGGACAGTGGTCTCCTGGGTGAACGTCAGTTTTTTTTTAGACCCATCTCCCCCAACCTCCTCCCTACATGGACTTTTCACTCTTTATGTCCTGGGAACATACAAGGTGCGGGTTATATAAGAATTAAAGGTGTAATTTGTAGGTGTACGAGAAGAGCCTGCATTGATACTTATCAAACCTCCAAATAGTATATAAAAGAAGTGGAATTAGCTCCATCTCCACCAACAACAACATTAAAAGAGGACCTCCACCAAGCTGACATATAAAGGTCAGTTTATTAAGGGAGAGTACCAATCAGCCTTAGAAACTGTTTCCTGAGGGTCCCCTGTGGCTCTGGAGGAGCCCCGTCAAGTCTCGCAAAACAACCCCGATGATGTTGGGCTGACAAATTCAGAATGAAAAGATTCTGGTTGCATTATGGGAAATGTAGGAACCAGATCAATGCATACTGACTAAATACAGACCACCTTCATTTAACTGCTGCATGTTTCTTTCATGTTGAGGAAGCGCCTGCGCACATGCCAGACATTGTTAATAGAAGTGGAGAAGCTGTTAATAGGAGAGAGTAGGCAGACATCTCTATGGACGATATCAACCCAACCAATCACAACTCGCACCAGAATACTCTAGATCGATGCACAGTTAAAAGGAAAAATAAGTATTTTTTAATTTTGTCGTGAACTGTCTTTTTAAGAAACTGTTTATTATTCCTATTCGAGTATCGATGAGGAGGATGCAGGTGGTGTTGTATGATTTAATGGCAAAACATATATTTACAGAATTCAGGCCATAAACCGGTAGGCAACAGAGGCTAAAAAACAACAACACCAACCTGGGAATCGAACTCTGTAACAGGCTGGACTTCCTAATGACACAAGGCCAGGCACTGAACCAGGGGAAGCACAGACTAAAGCCTCGAGGAGAGTGATCAGACATGGGTGGAACAAACCAGGACGATCACAAAGGCAGGAAGTGAAACCAGACATGACACAAGGAGAAACCTACAAAATAAAACAGGAAACAAACTCAACACTAATGAATGCCACGAGGCAGAAAACCTCTCGAACCTCTACGGGAACAGATTAGACGTTGCTGCTCACTTGGTCTCAACGCCGCTTATCGACCTGCACTTGAATGGAACACTCAGATCTGCTCTTTAACTGCACCTCGACTCTAATATGATGATCTTGACAGTGCAGGCGGGATCTCCTTCACCACCCCTGGAGCACAAGGTCAACTTAAAGTGAGGCCCCAGTATAAAGACGTCCTTACTGCAGAGATTGTGCATTAGCTGGCTGACCCTTTGCCCCAACCAGAGGGAAACGCAACCTGACTTCATCCAAACCAAAATCATATTTATTCAGGAAAACCTTTAAAAATCCTTTGCTGCATGCCATCCCTCTCTCGCCCATCTCAGCAAGTAATGACTGGCCACAGGGAAAAAGTTTTCATTTTGTAAATTTTGTTTTTATAGGGAGAATCGCAGTAATTAAGAGCTGACAGCATCTCTAATAGCGTTTATTTTGTTTTTAGCTTCTTTTTTTTAAGGAAGATATAATCCTTAAGAGAACATCTGCTATAGTAGAGAAGAGCTCTCGGCATCTGCTAATAAACTAGGAGCTGCCAGTCATGTCTTATATCCCCCCCCACCCTTCCTCATTTCCCAGAGGGATGGAGGGAAGGGGGAGAAAGACGGAGAGTTAATCAAAGGAGTAGTCTTGCAATTAAGTGACAGTGAAAGTTGCAGGATTGTATCTTGAATCCATTCGGCTTACTTCATGCCTGAGATGAGGGCTCTGAATAGACTGTTGATTGCCAGGTTCAATGCATGAGCTAGTCACGGCGCATGAGCGTGCAATGGAGAAGCGTTTTTTACAGCGCTTGTCCCACGTTCGCCATCCTGGGGAAAAGCGCCGGGCAGCGGAGTCGGTTTTGTCGTGAAAATTCCTCCTCTGACGCACATGTTGAGGTTAAACTCAAATGTCTTGGGATGCTCATCAGCTTCCCCATGAATATTTCCAGGAAGCCTCCATCCGGCTGAGGCAATTTGTTCAGATGGAACTGAAGGTTACCCATACGGATGCGGAGCGTGACCTCAGTGTATGATTACATGTTTAGCTCCAATATTGATGTAATCCTCAAAGGGTATTACCCTGCGGCAGTCTACTTGTAGCTATGCAGCATGAGCTTTAAATCTGCACCCAATCTCCCGGTATCTTGCCCCCCTGCAGCTTTTCCTATCACACGGCGGAGGCGGTGCGGCGCACTTCCCCTGATGGGCCGCCGCTCTATTCTCCTCTGCTGGTGGACAGCTGACCCTCCAGCCGGGGGGCCTCTTCTAACGGAGCCTGGATGTTTTATTCATGGCACCTGTGGAACTCGGCAAACTGCTCGACCACAACCAAAACAAAACGGCTCAGTCACCTCGGGAGAGCCACTTTCCCTGTTGAAATAAGACACCTCGCATCTCTGTTGCGGCGGCGCTGTGATCCCCACGCCATGCTGTGACAACTAAATCCATTTATGGTTGGTCGTACATCAAATACTCCTATGCTTTTTTTGCCCCCCACAATATTTGAAAGAGATAATTTATTCTCATTTCTTGGATGTTGTCGAGGGTGGGCTATTTCCATCTGGATTCAAAATAGCCCAGCTGGAAGTTTCATGCTTATGGAAATAGTTTGATGTTTAAGGATATACATTTATTCGTATATTGCTGGGAATTACAAGTCAATTGATACCATATTATTTATGTTCTCATGTTTTATTATTTCACTGAAGAAACACTGTTTACTGATATAAGAAGAGCGTGACAGAAATTCTACTCTGTACCGGGTCCATTTGTTTGGGAAGTAGAGAGCCGACCACTAGTCCATAAATATTAAAATCTTAATAGAAAGAAATACAAATCCCGTGAGAATTTCCAAGCATAGCGTGGTAACTTGTTTTAACTCACAGCCAAACAATTCACCAGCTCACTCCTGAATGCCCTTCCACAATTGTTTTAGCTTTAATCTCTGCTGTCAAACACGTTCACAGCGTTCCCTCCCCTCTGTACCGCCGCACCACAAAGGACATTCAAATGCAATTAAAAAGATCAATTAGAGAGAAAGGAGAATCAAAACAAGCTCAAATAGAATAAGGCAGGTATAAAATGCAAGAATAGAAGTTGCACTGCAGAGTAAAACATGAATAATTATTTGATTTTGTAAAAAGCCTCGGCAAACAGAAGAGTACTTGGCCTTCATTTGAAAGAACGGAGAGTTGGAGCAGAGTTAGAGAGTTTATTATAAAAACTGAACGCTGCTTCTGTCTGTTAAGTTTTGACTCTGTGGACAGAAAGCAGACCTGTCTCCGACCACCTGGAGGGTTCATAATGTAGCAGAAGACCAAAAATATAGTTTGGCCTGAAACCATTCAGTGCTTTAGAGACATTAGTTGTAGAATTACTAGTATTTTGAAATCCAGTGAAGACAGTGTAAATAGTCTTGGTCTTATAGTGAGGACTCGAGCAGCAGCGTTCTCAATCAGCTGCTGCAGTCTAATTGTTTTTTTAGGGAGTCCTTTAAAGTCAAGAACATACAGTAGTCGTAGACATAAGTCAACACGTCTCCTCAAATACAGACGCTAGTTCAGTTGGTTTGAGTTTCCACTCATTAAATGCAGAGAGTCTTTTAAAAAACGAACTTCCGTCATCACAGGTTTACGCAAACAAACCCAATTCAATTCAATTCAGTTTATTTTGTATAGCCCAAAATCACAAATACAAATTTGCCTCTGAGGGCTTTACAATCTGTACACATACGACATCCCTGTCCCAGAACCTCACATCGGATCAGGAAAAACTCCCACCAAAAAACAAGGGGAAGAAACCTTCAGGAGAGCAACAGAGGAGGATCCCTCTCCCCAGATGGACAGAAGCAATAGATGCCATGTGTACAGAATCAACATAACAGAGTTACAGCACATTCAATGGATGTCACAGAAATTATTCATGAGTAGTAGGCATGGCCACGGCCCAGATGACTATGATCCACGACAGCAGACGGAGGTGAAGATGAAGGGCATCAGCAGGGCCGCCATGGAAGGGAACAGGACCGGCTTCAGACAGCCACGATCCATGGACGCTTGAGGAGAGGAAGCACAGAGGCTCCCGAGAGGAAGTAGAGTTAGTAATGAGCATTAAAGAGACATTAATTTATCTAGAAATATAGAGAGGAGAAAATGAGAGGGAGAAGAAGATATAAATCCCTCGGTGTTTCCCTAAGATGCTCCCTGGCAATATAAGTCCATAGGAGCACCCCAGGAGCACCTGAGGAGGGGAAGAGGAGGAGAGAGAGAACAGGAGAGAGGAGCTCATTGTATCCTAAAATGTTCCCCACTGAGAAAACCTTAACGTTCACCAACTAGATGTCAAGGTTTTCTTACTTAGTTTTGCACGGGACACTTACAGCTGGATGAAAGTCCTGTGTTTGTTTGACCTCTCCGCCCTGTGTAGACTATCTCGCACTATATATACGGCGTCAGCGACTCTAACTGGGTACTGATGACCCGGGTAGGATTTCATTGGAGTTAGCTAAAAGCCCTGTGTGCCTCATACACACGCTAAAAAGTGCATTAGTATCCGAGGAGCACTGACCAAATGCTGGTTTTTGACCAGTTGATAGTGAAAAAATAAGCTTATTTTAATTTTTGCTTTTCGTAAAGATTACCGGCTGCTTATAGCCTTGTATTAAACCAGACACATACAGAACTGTATATGAGAGTGGTATTGATCGCCTCATCTTGGCAAGTGAGTATTCAAACTATTGCTTCAAACCCAGTGTGGGCGGCTGCCGCTGCTGTGGAGGAGAGAGCATGCCTCTTTCACTTGTCCAACCCAGATCTTTCAAGGCAATCAGTGGATTTGAGCCAGAAGCAGTTTTTATCACAAAATGTCTTCTCCCTCATGAAAAATGCACGAATATCCTTCGTGATCAATAACACTGGATCCCAGGTGATCAGACAGAGTGCATAATACACTGTGTTTGTGACAGCCGCGTATTGTGGAATGATTGAAATTGATACGTCAATGTGCAGTAATCACAGAGCTCCCTGTCTCTTCCCCTTGATCATTCCGAGTGAATCAGAGTCAGTCTTTGATCAGTCTCTGGCGCTGTACCCAGGGACCGACAAAAGGAGACAGGCAGTACAGAGGAGAGGACAGACACTGCCACGTATTTGCCCCTGCATTTCAATTTCGCTAATGATTATTCACGTCCAGCCACTGTATAACAGCTTGGAGGAAGCCAAGTGCCGAGCCTTTATTATGGAAGATCTGAGAGAACATTATTGCTTTTGCTGCATGAAACAAACGCTTCAAGCTATTATAATGATTATCATTATCTGCTGAGAGACACGCTCGACGCAAATTGGCTGTATGTCAGT
Source organism: Cottus gobio (assembly GCA_023566465.1). Taxonomy (NCBI): domain Eukaryota; kingdom Metazoa; phylum Chordata; class Actinopteri; order Perciformes; family Cottidae; genus Cottus; species Cottus gobio. The sequence goes on from CM042216.1 coordinate 13,020,947, forward strand.
AATTAAGAGATGCCCCCCATTTTTTTTGGGGGGGGGGGGGGAGTTTTCACGGTGCTTTTAAAATAAAACAGGCTGAGTAACGAGCAACGTTTTAATATCCGACCTATTGTGAGGATCCTGGAGGCACCACCACAAGGGGGTGCCACAGTAACCCTGGCGGCAGCCAGAATGTGTGTCTCTCTCTCTCACTCCCTTTACAATCAGGCTAATGCTGGACACCTGGGAGGAGGACGGCCGCTGCTCACAGCTGCAGCACATTCCAATCATCACGGCGCAGCTTAAAGGTGGCTTCCTCCCGGAGCTCCAGCGTCGGGAGATTGCTTGGTAAACCCAGAGAGATTGCTTCGCTTAGCCTGGTCTATGAGACGCTACAACCCAGACCCACCTGTCACGGAGCCGCAGAGGAGCGGCTGCCTACTCGTCACCAGCCTTCATTACGGAGCCGCAGAGGAGCGGCTGCCTACCCGTACTCCAGCAGGGAGCTGAGTACAGACTTTGTTTTTGGTGCCTGTCGCTGCATGTTATAATAAACATCATTTTATTTTTCACCAAGTTCACTCGCCTCCGAGGGTTTTGCTATTGGGTCCAGAACCACATCCTGACAGAATCTCCCGACCAAGAGTAAGGACCCAGCAGACCCGGGTGTTATTGGAAACAGCAGGCAATTTTTGTTTTTTTTTCCCTCCCCCTTCCATGTTTTTTTTGTGATGTCTAGTGTCGGGCCAACACGGCTGTATTTCTGTGATGCCCAGGGGAATAGCCTGGGCTACTACGACCAATATTACGACCCACGGTATGAGGACCCCAATCTGGACTCGGATGAGGACCCCCGGTACCCGGAGCCCAGTGATGATGAGGACTTCGAGTTCAATCCCTGGGCCGGTACCCGGGTGGTCTTGGGTGTCCCCTTGAGCGTTCAACGGGCTCAGTGTTCTGGCAAGGGGGCCGGAACCCCGGGCTCTCGATGCCGGGGGAAGGGTCTCCAGGGCCAGGTCGCGACAAGGAGGAAGCAGGCCACGCCCGCGGCCCGGGACTCGGGGATCGCCTGGACACCTCCGTATGATCTGCTAGCCCCGGAGGCCAGGACCTCAGGCCCTCGACGCCGGCGAAGGGGGAAGCAGTCCAGACCAGCCACCCGGGATCCGCCGACAGCCGGGACACCCTCTTACGAGCCGCCAGTCCTGGTCCCGGTGTCGACGCCACCGCCGACTCCTGCTTCACGTGTCCTGTCGGCGCCTCGGCCGACGCCCGCTCCCCGTGTCCTGTCGGCGCCTCGGCCGACGCCCGCTCCCCGTGTCCTGTCGGCGCCACGGCCGACGCCCGCTCCCCGTGTCCTGTCGGCGCCACGGCCGACTCCCGCTCCCCGTGATCTGTCGGCGCCCCGGTCGACTCCAGCTCCCAGAGTTTCTGCCCCCGTGCCGCTGCCAGCCCCGGTCCCCGTTTTTGCCACCGTGTCGCTTTCCGCCCCGGTTCCAGTTTCTGTCCTAGTGCCGCTGCCAGCCCCGAGTCCAGTTTCTGCCATCGTGTCGCTTGCAGCCCCGAGCCCAGTTTTTGCCACCGTGTCGGTTTCAGCCCCGGTCCCGGTTTCTGGCCCTGTGCCGCTGCCAGCCCCGAGCCCAGTTTCTGCCACTGTGTCGCCTTCAGCCCCGAGCCCAGTTTCTGCCACCGTGTCGGTTTCAGCCCCGGTCCCGTGTCCCGCCACGGTGCTAGTCCCGGCTTCCCCAACTGCCCCATGGGCGGTCCGGCTGACACCTGTCTCGTCGGTGGTCCGGCCGCCACATGTCCCCCAAGCCCTGCCGACAGTTCGGCCCAGCTCGTCTCCTGTGATTCCCGTCAGCGGTCCGGCCGACACATGTCCCTCGAGTCCCGTCGGCGGTCCGGCCGACACATGTCCCTCGAGTCCCGTCGGCGGTCCGGCCGACACATGTCCCTCGAGTCCCGTCGGCGGTCCGGCCGACACATGTCCCTCGAGTCCCGTCGGCGGTCCGGCCGACACATGTCCCTCGAGTCCCGTCGGCGGTCCGGCCGACATAGGTCCCCCGAGTCCCGTCGGCGGTCCGGCCGACATAGGTCCCTTCCGTCCGGTTAAGTCCCGTCCCGAGTTCCGTCCGGTTAAGTCCCGTCCCGAGTTCCGTCCGGTTAAGTCCCGTCCCGAGTTCCGTCCGGTTAAGTCCCGTCCCGAGTTCCGTCCGGTTAAGTCCCGTCCCGAGTTCCGTCCGGTTAAGTCCCGTCCCGGGTTCCGTCCGGTTAAGTCCCGTCCCGGGTTCCGTCCGGTTAAGTCCCGTCCCCCGGCACGTCCTCCGGCGCGTCCTCCGGAGTCCCCGCCAGGTGGCCGTCCTCCGGCGCGTCCTCCGGAGTCCCCGCCTGGTGGCCGTCCTCCGGCGCGTCCTCCTGAGTCCCCGCCTGGTGGCCGTCCTCCGGCGCGTCCTCCTGAGTCCCCGCCTGGTGGCCGTCCTCCGGCGCGTCCTCCTGAGTCCCCGCCTGGTGGCCGTCCTCCGGCGCGTCCTCCTGAGTCCCCGCCTGGTGGCCGTCCTCCGGCCCGTCCTCCTGAGTCTCCGCCTGGTGGCCGTCCTCCGGCCCGTCCTCCTGAGTCTCCGCCTGGTGGCCGTCCTCCGGCCCGTCCTCCTGAGTCTCCGCCTGGTGGCCGCCCTCCGGCCCGTCCTCCTGAGTCTCCGCCTGGTGGCCGCCCTCCGGCCCGTCCTCCTGAGTCTCCGCCTGGTGGCCGCCCTCCGGCCCGTCCTCCTGAGTCTCCGCCTGGTGGCCGCCCTCCGGCCCGTCCTCCTGAGTCTCCGCCTGGTGGCCGCCCTCCGGCCCGTCCTCCTGAGTCTCCGCCTGGTGGCCGCCCTCCGGCCCGTCCTCCTGACTCCCTGCATGGGGGCCGTTCCCCGGCCCGTCCCCCTCTGCCCAATTACGTTTCCCTGTGTTCCAGGTTCCTCCCCTCCAGCCGGTTCCCGCCAGGGGCGTCGGCCCTCCGGCCGTTCCCCCTCCACCCACCCTTGCCTGGCAGTTCCGGGGACGCCAGGAGGCGTCCGTTGAGGGGGGGGTACTGTGAGGATCCTGGAGGCACCACCACAAGGGGGTGCCACAGTAACCCTGGCGGCAGCCAGAATGTGTGTCTCTCTCTCTCACTCCCTTTACAATCAGGCTAATGCTGGACACCTGGGAGGAGGACGGCCGCTGCTCACAGCTGCAGCACATTCCAATCATCACGGCGCAGCTTAAAGGTGGCTTCCTCCCGGAGCTCCAGCGTCGGGAGATTGCTTGGTAAACCCAGAGAGATTGCTTCGCTTAGCCTGGTCTATGAGACGCTACAACCCAGACCCACCTGTCACGGAGCCGCAGAGGAGCGGCTGCCTACTCGTCACCAGCCTTCATTACGGAGCCGCAGAGGAGCGGCTGCCTACCCGTACTCCAGCAGGGAGCTGAGTACAGACTTTGTTTTTGGTGCCTGTCGCTGCATGTTATAATAAACATCATTTTATTTTTCACCAAGTTCACTCGCCTCCGAGGGTTTTGCTATTGGGTCCAGAACCACATCCTGACACCTATGGGCGGGTTCATTTGACCCCTTTTCTGGAAAGGTTCAACATTTGAATGTTTTTGCCTTTCACGACGACTAATTAAATGTCAAAAAAATAAGCAATAGGGGCAATTTACAGCCTAATTTGAGTCTCTAAACTCTAAAAAGCCGAGAAACACAAGACTTGTGCTGTTCAAGTCCGGTCTGACGTGTGTAATCGTACTTCACGCTGTTCTTTTTTTTTTTTTGTCTAATTTCCTAATTCTTTCCCTGGAAATAGCCCAAGATTGTGTGTGGCAGTGTGTAACCGTCTAATTTCCTCTCCACGTCAAGCCAAGACGAGGCGGCTGCCTGCATTAAAACAATGCATCAGCCCATCCCCCATAGTAACAGTCATCCAGCAACAGTAGCACCACCAGCCAGTCCAGGTGTGAGTTGATGTATACATTAAATTGCACATTACAATTTGGATTTTTATCACCTTGCCTCGCTCTCGCCGGGGTGTTACTGTGACAGAATGAGGTTAGCATGACCAAAAGGGATGGCTCCAGTAAAAAACAATGATAGGAGAGCCAAACGCCAGATGCTGTCACGGAAGAGTATTATTTGTTTGCATCTGACATCCTCTCAAAGAAAAACAATCATCTCCAAACTTCCCCTTCACTTCACGCGGAATGGAAAACTTTCGAGAGGATTGTCTCAGAGCGTTTTAGAGTTGTTGGCAAGGAAACCTGGATCCGCTGCAATTTGCTTACAAGGCCAAAATTAATGTTGAGGATGCTATTCTTTATTTTAATGCTTCAAACGTGTAAATGCAGAAAATGCAGATCGCTCCGTCAGGGTTTGTTTTGATTTTTCCGACTGCTTTTAACACCATCCAGCGGCGGCGTCCCCGCTCAAAGACATGCTGTTTGCATCTCCCATAATGAATCTGGCTTGAAAGCCAATATGGTGTGTGTGTGATGCCGGTGCACATTCTCCCCGAGCGGATGTACTGCTGCACTGCTGACTCCCATTGCAACCAAACTGCTTGTCACATACAGATTCTGCTGAATGTTTCTTCTTTGATCTATCTACTTATCCGTCCATCCATCCATCCGCCATTCTGTGTATGTATATCACAGGTCACATAGGTAATAAACACGTAGAAAATGAGACATTGGGGTTCACCAAGCAGTCACCCAGCTATTTGGAGGTGCTTACCGACCGTGAACAGCTGGCTTAATGTTGGCTCCACTGACGGCATGCAGCACACTTAGGCTGCAATCACACCAAATCATGCGTCGCGGAGAAAAAGCTTGCATTCATTTGGATGTGGGTGGTGCGCTTGGGCTGTGTGGACCGCAGGGGACGCAGAAAAAGAAAACAAGCTGAAACTCAGCGGCCTGCGAGCAAAAGTTGATTCAACATTAACTTTCAGACAAACAAAGAAAATCCAAACAAAGTATGGGAAATACTCAATATATACAATGCAATAAAATAGAAGAGCAGAACATATTAATTCAAGAAAATGAAATAAAGAAAATGCAAGTATATACAATGTATATAAAGTGTATATACAGTGAAAGCGGTGCAAGGGTTATTGATGATTCAATTGAGGGAGGATCTGGCCAGAGGTGATTTATTATAAAGTCGTATTGCAGTTGGCAGGAATGTTCTCCTGTATCGGCACGTCACCGGCAGATTAAATCAAATGGGAGTCATTCAAATGGGCCATATGAGTCACACTCACACACTGTGGGACCGATCTCTGCATTAATTGCAGCAACATCGAATTCAGTGTGAATGAAGCTGAAGCTCTTCCTCACAGTGAAGATGCAAAATTGACGCATTCAACTCCAAAGGAAACCGGATCGATAAGCCGGCCAGTGGCGAATGTTAGCAAGCCCACTAAAGAGGTAAAACACATCAATATGACAATAGTAAGTGGGAATTGCACTGTTTCTTTTTTGGTGACCCATAACTTATCAAAGTATCGGAGCATTGCTGGGATAAGTATAATTGTGCATTACTAAATTTAAAATTTTAATCTCTTACTTTATTCATTACAACCAAAAAAAAAAAAAAAGCTAGCATCTCTGGTTACAAAGTATGTACTGGTGCTCAAGGCTGTCCATCTACCATGGTGTCTAATTTTTATTTTTTTAAGACGTTTATGAAGCAAAAGCGTCATAACTTAAAGCAAAACGATGGAAAATAAACCTCTTCTAATTATTCAGACTAAGCGGAGGTCAAGCGTGGAAGTGGGTGGAAGGACTATTATGTGATCCTCCGCCTGCAGGTGAGTATTCTTCATGCGTTTAGAGGGGGAATGGTACTCTGCGAAAGGGCACAAAAAGAATTATAAGCCAAGCATCTCACAACAGAGAGAGAGAGAGAGAGAAAGAGAGAGAGAAAGAGAGAGAGAGAGAGAGAGAGAGAGAGAGGGTGGAGAAGGTGAAAAGGGAGAAGGAGAGGATTGTGAAATTGATGTGCGGTTAGAGGAGAGGAAAGACGGACCGGAGGAGTGGGTGGTTCGGAGGGGGCTGTTGCTCGGGTGCAGGCGGCTGGGGAGGGAGAGAAAGTGTGAATCCATGGGATATTAGATGTCCTGACCTGGCCAGTGGAGGGCGTGAGGATGGATTGGCCACTACGGACCGACTGAGAGAGCAAGAACAAGGGAGAGATGGGGTGATGGAGGTGCGGAGAAAAAGAAGGGAGTAAGGAGAATATCAATGGCCAGACAGAGACACGTATGGATTTCTCTTCCGTCTCTTCAGAGCCCAACTTTACAGTGGCGCAGAAGTGGATCGAATAGGGAGAGAGAGAAAAAGTGCCTGCTGATCCTCCCCAGAGAAATCAACACTTATGCATGAAAAGCTTCTTTGACTGTTAACTTTGTTTCCCTGCTCATTGTTCAATAGGATGCACTTGCTTTTTCATGTCCTTCTGTTTACAAGTCGACACAATGAAAGCAGCATAAGGTGGTGACAGAAAATAATGAATACCACATAAATGATAAAAAGCAAGTCCGTGCCTCAGAGCGAACTAACAATAAAAAAAAGGAAAATGTATGAATAAGTGTGGTTATTACAAATGCTGCCTCGCGACTATTTGCATAATTCCAATTATTGCACAATGACACAGTTCCTTCCTGATGTGATTTGTGCTGACTGTTACTCTAATACCATCAGCACAAACAAAGGAATCTTACACTGATGCTCAAGCTGAAGCCATCAATGTATGCATCAGCATCCACATCATTTTGTGGAAAGGCATTCAGAGGCTTTGCGCTTAAGAAATTGTAAATTACATCCGTATAGAGTAGAATAGAATAGAATAGATCTCAGAGCAGCAAGGTCATTGCCCTTGCTGCACTGGATAATTCTGTGATTAGGATCTAGATGGCGCCCATGTGATGGTGAGATTGTTTACTCAGCAGCCGTAACGAAGGTCGAGATTGGACCTAGAACCTCGTATTTTGAGCCAACGTGGACCAGAAGCCATTAAAGTGCTCAGAAACAATGTAATAACTCCATGGGGTTGGGGAGGGGAGGGGGAGGAGGGGGAGAGGGGGGATGGGCAAACCTCATCTGCTGATAAAGAGCATGCGATGCAATATAAAGCTCCAGAACTCCTGCTAAATAGACCTTCTACTTAGATTGTGAGCCTTTATTTCCAAGAAATCACTTTGAAAACGTTGACCAGAATAGAATTGAATACAATAATCATATTGTGACAAAGATCATGCAATATCAATTTACCTGGTATTGTTGAGCTGTTGAGCATATAAACTGAAAAACAGTGTGCGGACATTAGTAAGAATTGGATCAAGGCAAGGGGCGGAGCCTGGGTAGCGTTCAGGAGGCCGGACATGACGCAGTAGCTGGCTCTTAATTTGGTCCTAAACAACCGAGTCCCGTGAGTTGCTCCTTGAATTTGTGGGACGATTTTGACTTCATCCATTACCGACAGAAGTCTCTCCACCTTTCGCTGCCATCTTTGTGTAAATGAGCCTTTATCTTCATCCGGATATCTTTGTAGTCCTCCGCTTAACACGACCACTTGCTCGCACAATCGTGAACTTACCGGACGATGAGCAGCTCCATCCACACGTCGGCTCAAGCGGGCATTACCCAGACCTCGAGGAGCTGGCAGTCCAGTCCAGCTGCATCTCACATTCAGCTCCCCCGGCTCATGTCTAGATGAGGTCAGGGTTGCAGTGGGGACTTCATCTTCAGTCAACAATGAAACTCTGAAACACTGAATGGAATAGCTTCAGTTAGTCAGTGTACTCGTCTATAGGTTATGGATATAAAATGAAAATAATCTGACCCTGGGCGCTTTACACATACAGGACAGTATAGAGCAGAATGGAATAGAGTAGAATGGAGTGATGGCCTTTGTTCCCCTAAAGGGGGATCGCCTGTGAAGAAGATAATGAGTAAATCAATAAGGCTGGTTGTAAAACTCAAGCTCAGTCATGCCTGCTCAGTTGGGGGTAAGCTGTGTCTTACCGTCAGCCCTCGAGCATCAGCTGAAACATACTGTAACTGCAATGTGTTACACGAGCATGTGTTAGTGTGAGCCTCTCAGCGTGTGTCACCGTGTGCATCCCGATACGTGCGCGTGTTTCCAGGAGGGGATGTGTGAGGCGTCGAGATGAGGGGAACGCACAAACACTTCAGGTGCCGCATCCCCGCTTCAATAAATGCCGTCTTCCTGTGACAGGGACAGAGGTAGAGAGGAGGGTTCAAATGGAGCGGTGGTAGTCGAGCAGCAGTAATGCAACTATTCTCTTCCTGCTGTAGATCTGGAGTGTAGAAACAGCCTTTAAAGTATATACTTCGACATTTTGGAAAAAATACACTTATTCGATACCACTTTCTTTATATCTTTATAGTAAATATGAAATATGAAGATAAAGCCAGCTGGCTTAGCTTAGTATAAAGACTGGAAAGGGGATCTGTCTAACCAAATGAGATGCGTTAATTAAAGAGCTTTGAATGTGCTAGTATGTGTGTGTGTGTGTGTGTGTGTGTGTGTGTGTGTGTGTGTGTGTGTGTGTGTGTGTGTGTGTGTGTGTGTGTCCCAATTGTGTTATCATATGCTAAGCTAAGCTAGCTGGCAGTAGTTTCATATCTAGAGGGCAGGGACATGATACCAATCTTCTCTATCTCAGCAAGAGAGCACATTAGTTCCCTGAATGTCTGTTGATTTAAATGTATTTTTGAAACGCACACGTTTGTTTTGTATTTGATGGTGCTGAAAAAAAAAAGAGTCTTGTTTAGTTAATCTCCCTTAAACCTTTGTTTGTGTGGATTCAAATGTACACCAATCCAGAGGCACATTGTATCTGTGCGCCGTAACGTGCGTCATCGAGCTACAAGCTGCGAATCGACCACAGCATCGCTAACCTCTCACCAGCATCAGGTCAGCGGGGGAACGTGGGCGGTGGAAACACGCGCGTTTTAACCCCAGTTATATGAAGATACAATTGCATTCATTTGAGCAGTTTGACGTCGGGCCATTCTGCCGAAGAAAATAATTGACACAATTTGACACAATTGGCCGTGTTCCTTGCACACACACTGCATGCTCCACACAGCTAAAGCAGTGATTTACTGAGTTAAGCTCTTAATTGTCAGGAAAACTCGACGTAGCGAGCGGATGAAAATGCACGGCACGGAAATACTTCAGGTGCTCAGGAGGCTGTGTGCTGCAACAAAGGAGACTGCATGAAATGCAAAAGCCGAAGACATGTTACTGAGCATAACAATACTCACCTCATAGCTGAGGGAGCATTGTACTGTAGCTACATGAATGATAGCTCGCTGCATTTAATATTTGGTGCCGTTTGATCATTAAGTCTGTTTGATATTTCATTCGTATCAAATGTAGTCGAGTGAAACGGCGCTCTGGCTCCTCTTAAGGGAACTTTATTATATTTTTTGAATGAACATGAAGAAGAATACCTTATTTTTCTTTCATGCAGGTTATCGTTGCTCTACATTGTCCCTTATTCTACACATTTACATGTTTGAGCGTTTTATATCTTCTATCGGAATATGTTCTGACATGCTGTGCTCTGTCCCCCACCCCCTTGCTCATAAACAACCCATAAAAAATGCATCCCCCGAACCATGATTCCCACTTTTGACCCATTTTACATCAGGTGGGAAACGTGAGTGGACTGCGCGAGCTGCGTACGCCTGCCATATGTTATTCTCGTTATCTGTTCACATCAAAGAGGTGTCCGGTAAGAATACTTTCAGGACGTTAATATTTCACAGTCTCTCAGCTGCTATAATGGACATTGTGCTGGAAGAGAGGAGAGCAGACCTTGGGCCGGTTATATATTCAGGACAGAGCTCCACTCTAATCCACATACACTCCAGCTCTGTCCCCCATGTGTGCCCTGCCCTTAAGAAGACAAACAATGGATATCCTTCACTCTCCTCCAGATCACCTCTTCCAACACATTATCCTTCATCTTTCTTCATCTCTTTCACATACACATTTATCTGTGGGTTTTTCATGTAGCAGAGACACCTGCCAATATGAAGAAGAAAAAAAAGAGAACGTATTTATTTGCAAACATGCCCACATTTTGTGCGAGAGAAAAAAAGAAAAAAGCCCTGGATCACTTTCTGTTTGTGTAAGAGGGATTTTTAGTTAAGCCCAATTTAACATTCAGTGAGTTTAAGCAAAGGTGCTCCACACTTTCTATTCTGCAGCATAAACACTCAATATATGCTAAGCCTCATTCTCTTGGTGTGCATAATGCTGCCTGGATCTCACCGAGCTCCCGTGGACCCGCACACATGGCCCCATCCTCCTTACTCCGTCTGCCAATAGCTGCCAAGGAAAATCAATATGTCAATACACCATCGCAAATGTTGGGTCTTGACTTTGCAAGGTAATGTCTGCTGGTCTCTGCAATTTTGCTGTGCGCGCAAAGGCAAAAAAACAAAACAAAACAAACAAACTGTTCCCTTCTCTCTCCCACGGACCTTGGCTCATGGAAGGAAGAAAAAAGGCGGGTACTCAAAGGAGTTTTCTGGCCTCGAACATGACAGTGGCATTCACCCTTCACATGCTCAGCAGAGACAGCTGTGCACCAAAAAAACTTCTGTCTTTCTTTACTGTTTTTGCAGTCTGACAAGCTTGTGAGCGGGAGCAGAGGGAGGCACATCAATCCACCCGTCCGCTTTGCAGATTTCTCACTCTTTTTCTTTTCTTTTTAGAAAAAGAAGAATCGGGGCTGATTTCAAATGAGAACCACAAGCCCTGAAACCACAGCGCTGTATCCAGGCTTCGTCCCAAGGCCCTAACAGTATTTAAGCGTGGTGCTGAGAGGAGTGGGAGGGAACGGCAGAGGAGGAGAAGCCGGGCTCAGCGCTAAGAGCCCAGAGACCCCCTTCTCTCCAAGAGATCGGTTCTACTCGGAAAACCCTATCTGAGCTTAATCCTGTCTCACAGGGACACACACACACACACACACACACACACGTGCACATACGAGAAAGCACGCAAACACACATGTAGCGGAATCACGCGTTCACACAGAATGAGTGCATACTGCACATAATCACAGCAGCAGCAGGAGCCATCCTACGTGGTAGGACTGATGAGCTTGGAAGGCTGGAGCTAAATGAGAAATAATGACATGTTTCGCATTTAAGAACATTTTCTTACTCCACACGCGTTCCAACATATCACAGCTGAGTTGGCTGTGCGGCTGATCGCTTTCCAAAAAGCACATGTTGAAAGCAGCCTTTTGCAAAACATATGACCCGTCTCCCAGAGGGATTTTTGCTTGCAGCGCAGACTGTGTGACAGACGAGTCGAGCTGGAACATTCTGAAGCGTCTTCAAGAGTGAGGCTGCCCTACCTTTACATCAGAATATGCATGAGATTTCAAATTAGCAAACGTGTTTGTTTTGTGTGTGTGTTTGTTTTTGCATTTGACATACACACATGCTGCCTCTTCCGTTGCCACACGCTGTGCTCGTATGTGGCAATAAACAGCTCACAAAGACAAGCACACTCGGGTTTCACATTTTATTTAGATATCACTTTCCATCATCAAGCACAAGGAGCACCGAGGCTAGTTTGATCTGCGTTTTTATTATTCTTTGTGGGTTTGTTTTGAGAGAAAAGATTCATGAACAAGGGTTACTAGGGAGAGACCAAACAACCCTGTCAGACAGCAGCAGTGTCTGAAAACCCATCAAGGTTGCTTTCTCTCCAGGGATTGTAGTCACAGCCACCCTCACTGTCTTGTTCTGTTTTGATCCAGCCTAAGCCCTCAACAGCTTTTCGGATGATCAGTGATTTTGCTGCAAAAGGTGACTCATGAATAATAATGTTTTCCGAGCGAGGTAAATTAATTCTTTGGAAACGTGTCAATGCCTACTCTTGGAATAAACACAACATTGACATGTCTCCAATTTTAGATGAAATTACCACAAAGGAAAAAGCAACTGTTGCCGGGGCTGACTGACACCGGCATGACCGGTCAGACCACAGACATGTCATTCACATGAAATAAGTACAAAAATAGAAAATAAAAAACATAATTTAGATGGGGGCATGTTAGGAACAAGTACCTGCTTATTCATTCAGCCGACAATGCAGTGGTGTGTGAGAGTACGTTTCACATTCACTAATAACGGCAAAGAAACATTTCTTGGTCTTACATTTTTGTAACAGCTAGAAGCAAAATGTGTTTCTCTGCATGCCTGGTAAGGTGTGTTTAATAGTTTTATCTGCGCTTGTTTGATTAAAATGGATGCCTGCTGCTGGAAATAAAGCCTGTGATTCTTGATGTTCTGGGGTGTTGCTGTTGTTGTGGTGACTGTTGCTTATTAACTCATGAATACTTCGTTTAATTGACTTCTACATTTGGTTTTGAAACCTTTGTTTTCAAGGTTTTGAATCTATAAGAATTATATAGAAATCCCATTATAAACTAGATGGATAACTTTAATGAGACACTAAAACATTGTCCACCTCGACTGTATGTATAAGATTATTGAGCACTGCAATAAATAGCACAATGGAAACACCCAGGATGCTACCGCACATTATGCTTTGGTGCCTGGAATAAAGAAAGTAGCACTTTAGTAGCACTGAAATGGCTCTTACTGATAGCACTTTGTAGTTGAACTTTTTGATGAAATTGTACCTTCTTGATTCTTGTTGTTCTGATTCTTGTTTGTACTCACGGTGGAATGCACTTATTGTAAGTGGCTTTGGATAAAAGTGTCAGCTAAATGAAATGTAATGTAATGTGTCTGCAACATTGTGTTAATGTTGTCTGATTGTGTGTTGGAGTCAAATCTCAGAATGTTACGTTCTGAAAATAAATGCATGGACTGCTGCAGGAAGGACTTATTTGTGTCGGCCAATCCCAGAAGTTAGCGTCACACTGGTTCCCTCGGTAAAGAGCCAATGGAGTGTTTCCGCTGAAATTTGTTTTATTGAATACAAACAATATCTTACGCGTTTTGTTCAGCAGGATAATCTTCACAAATAAATCCACTTTTAATGTTTTTAATGTCAGGCTTTTAAACGAACTACACCACATTTGCATGGGTGCGAATATACACAACGAGCGTGATGACATCGTCACATCAGAATCAGAATCAGCTTTATTGGTCATGTGTGTTTACACATATGTGGAATTTGACTCCGGTTTCACGTAGCTCTTCGTTCATTCAACCACTTGTTGGCGACCAACTTTTTAAAGACATGTACAAGCTTCAAAACTCAACAGAGGGCTATCTACTGACATATTTGACATTGTAGAACAAAACGTTAACGTCCCTTCAGCTTGTGTTGACCACGACCACGAACCAAAAACACATTTAAAAAGAAAAACAGAAATTCTGCCTCATTTTAGAGTTTAAGGACTTCTTCTTGCAGTATTCTATTCTATTTTGATGTTGAAATAGACGTTCTTTGTGAGTTTTGGGTGAATGTCTTTCTTTGTGTTACGGTAATTCAACCTTTAGCTGCATAATACCCACAATAAAGATATTACAAGGGTGTCTACCTGTGAAGGCATTGCTTTGTGAATATCACCATGCCTTGCATTGTGGTGGATATATAACAGACTGCACAATGGATGGAACCTTGGGAACGTTGCACAACTCTTATGCTGTTAGTGCAGCTGAAGCCATTCAGGCGCTAGGCCACATTTTACGATGTGTTCGGATAGTGAAGGATATCTTGTATATAAGCCTTTTCTCATATGCATCCGGGAGCACCTAGGGAGATATGTTCCCAGGCAGGAGGAGTATCTTTCTCTTAATTTCAGGTTTAATTAAGTCATTATTAATTCACATTACATAGTAACGCCTTTGCAGCTTTAACTTCCTGATGCGCAGCCCAGTAGACCAGAAGCCCTCCTCCAACCCTATTACATTAACCCAGTGTGAAAATAAAAGTCAAATTCCACAATTTCCTCCTGGCTCATATTTCTAAAAAGTAATTTGACACTGTTTAATCAGAGATGTGTAAAATTGGTCTTTTCACCACTAGATTCAACTCGTTGCTCTCAGGTAAGGACAAACTAATTAATCTATAATCCATGACAGGCTGTAATTTATTGAGATAAAGTCACACAGCCGTTCCCCTCCTCTCTGCCAATATCCACTATCCAGAGTAAAGTGTCAACTAGAGAGAAACGCTGCAATGGATACAGAAAGAGGAGAAACCAGTTAGCATCCAATGCTTCTTTCACTTGGTAAATCTCTGGTAATAAATCATATTTGGGCTTAACACACCTGTTCTAATGCTATACTCGGCTTTTATACTCTTTTATAAGTGAATTTATTTTTTATCATTGGCTTTACGGTTACCAATGTTTCCCTTATACAGCAGAAATACCCCGGTTTGAACTTCAGTTTTATTGTAGGCTACATGCCAAAAAGAAGTCAGCAAGTTTTGACTTATGTAATATGTATGGGCATCAAAATTGTGGTTAGTGCCATGAAAGATGCATGGCTTGTCCAGGGTCTTTCCCAGGTTCATTGGCAGCCGTGCTCGCGGCATGTCTCTAGGGATGGCAGTGACGGTGGGCCGGTTGGTCCATCACTTTGCTCCGGACGGAAATATCTCAACAACTATTGGATGAAGCTTCTTAATTGTATTCAGCCAACCAAGAGTCCCACTGGCCCCTGACCTTTTCTCAACAACCATCAGCTGTATTGCTGAAACATTTGCTACAGATGGTTATATTATTATTTTATATATTTATATATACAAATTAGCAAGCGCGATCACACTAAACTAAGCTGGTGACCATGGTGAACATCAAACCATTGTCAAAGTTGGCTTATTGGCATGCTGGTATTATTTATTATTTATTACTTATTATATTATAAGTGTTTTCTCCAAAACATTAGACGTAAAAAAAAAAGCAATTAGAGAACTTCCTGAGCCCAAACCGACAATTGAAACCACATTTATGAACAGAACTGAAACGCTCAATCACTTTATCAATAGTCAATTGATAGGAAATGAATAACTATCAACTTGATAATATCTATTTCCATTTAATTCATTCACAGAGGAAAAATGACAAACTCTGGTTTCAGCCACTTAAATGTGAGGATTTGTTGCTTTTTCTGCTTTATATCTTAGTAAATTGAAAATCTTAGGTTGGACAAAACAAGACATTTCAAGACGTCACTGTTGACTCTGTAAAACCTTTCTAAATTTTTTTCACAATATCCTGAAATTAAAGACTAAATAATTAATTTGTTAAAATTTGTTATAGGAAATACACATAAGCAAAAACATCTCTGGTAATTTAACTTGGCAACTGATTTAGATCACAAGCAACTCCTAAAATAAGAGACTCGTTTTGTCTCAGCAATGAGTTATTGAGCCAGTGAAGACTAATTACTTGCTATAATGCTTGGTTGTCCTGCTAATGCTTGCTACTTAATTCTGTCCAATTTGCATCCATCCGTTTAACATTGGTTGATGTATTTGAATCCAAAACAGGAAAAGTTGGCGGTTCTTATGTGTTTTTTTTTAATGTGATGTTCGGTGACTCATGCAATAACAATGATCTGGTGACATTACGAAACAGTGCAGATGGAGAAAGCGTTAGATTGCTCTCGCGTACATCCAATGGAAACATAAAGGGAAGTATTGAGTGCCCTTCATAGCAATAGACAGTTTACAATGGCCCTGGGGGGAATGACACACCAGGGGAGAAGAGACACAAGTGTTTTGATTAGTAATACTAATTATCTTCAGACCGTTAGCAAAGAAGAGAGAGCATTAAGTTAAATGGCCTGCTCCAAATTTTCTTCCTTTCAGCAACTTAAATAGCAATCCGACGAATCAGACCTGCATGTCTTTCTTGTCCTCTCTCCCTCTGACTCCCCCCTTATTTCTTTCTCTTTAAGGAGAGACAAATTAGTCAAGATCCCGTTCATTACAATGACATCGTACAGCATTAAATTGTTCTCCTACTAAATCAGCCCTTTGTCAGACTAGACATCTTCAATACACAGTATGACAACTGGGTCCACACGCCCAGGTCTCTGCAGACCAATGAATGGATTCCAGCTCTGCTGTCACACTTAGATGATAATTGTAGTATATATTGTCACAGTGGATGCATCCTGACAAAACACAAACACGCCATATGCAGATTGGCCGGTTTAACAGGCTGAGAGTAAATCAACATTTAGTGTGCACCGACGCTGGGAAAATATTTATCCTGGAGGACAAACAATTTGTGTGACAAAGCAGCCATATTGGGAGAAGTAAATAAGGCCGATTAACCGTTCTGGTGTTGTGGCGATGTTGTGTTCCCAGACATGTTCTAGTAGGACAGATGGAGGCAGTGAGACATGCAACCCACATTGTTATCCTCCCAGACTGGGCAAAGCCGCATTAGAATTAATCAAATGAAAATAAACTCAGCGTGAGGAGCGCTTGATTACTTAGATCATGCAAGGTCCTTAGATGTGAATTTACTGGGGCTCAGCTGGAGGCAGGACCGTGGAGGGCGATCAGCCTCTCTCAACTACGGCTCTTTGAAATCACGAAAGAAAGAACAGCACTAAAGAAAACTACATTCCATCCGGTTACTTTTTTTGTAATCATTTCATTCGGGCCCGCAGCGCCTTTGCCCTCCAGCTTCAGCCCATCACTCCTCCCATACAGGTGTTTGTAAACCCCCTCTGCCACGTTCGCTTTCACTCTCCGATCATACTCCGTCAACAAAATGGTGTGCTTCTCTTTCTTTTCTTTTTTTTTTTTTTGGTCTCCCTGTCAGACTAGTCTTTCTGATATTGATGTCGATCCGTTGGTAAGGTCCAGCCGGCCGAATGAAAGGTCAGAAAACAGAGTCTTTATTCCTTTTCAGTAGCAACCGCAGTCCCCCACATGTAATACTGCGCGCTGCATTATCAATCCTGATGAAAAGACGCGAGGCAATCTTTCATCTAACCCGACTGAGAAATGTCATCTCTTTCACTTGGACCTTGCCACGTGGTTAAATGTGCAGTCGCTTGTGTTTGCCAACCCTGCTCTGTACACCCTGTCCCCTTGTACAGCAAGGTGTGGGGACAGGGTGTACAGTTCAAATGCAAAGAGTTGAAAATAATCCACTGATGTTTACCTTTTCAGCACTCGTGGTACCGGACTTTGATTGGCGTTTTAGGCTGTGATGAAAACCTCTCGCTGTTTCTAAATGAATATCATCGTGTTTCCCATAAGAAACAATACGAGTGCTGTCTTTCAAGCTCTAACAGCTT
Organism: Cottus gobio; assembly: GCA_023566465.1. NCBI lineage: Eukaryota > Metazoa > Chordata > Actinopteri > Perciformes > Cottidae > Cottus > Cottus gobio. The sequence continues at coordinate 13,038,233 of CM042216.1, forward strand.
TTAGCTGCTGGCAAAGATCAGACTGAGACACCGATCAGTGGAGGAGACTCTGGGGAAAACTCTGTCTTCATAAAACTAATCATAATAATAACACATGCATGCTTAGAGACTTGAATATGCAGAGCTACCACGCCATCGTTTTCTTTTCCTTACACTTTTTTTTTATCCATCTTTCTTACTTCCTTTGTGCATATGTATTTATAGGCCTGTGTTGTATACATTGTCTCTGCTTACTTACGCCGCATAATCAATGTGAAAAGAGCCAGGGACATTGCAATTACAATTGTTATTTCCATAACAACAATCTCTGTGTATATTCACAGACCAGAAGGACCCGTCTAATTGAATCCATTTCCTTTGCAGATGATGGATTCACCTTCTGTCATGGTGGATGTTGTCTGATTTCCATGCTGTGGAAATATGGTTTTATTTTCTGGCTTATCTCTGCTGCCTCTACCTCATCTGCTCTTGGTTCCTTCAGCATTACTCTCTCTCTCTCTCTCTCTCTCTCTCTCTCTCTCTCTCTCTCTCTCTCTCTCTCTCTCTCTCTCTCTCTCTCTCTCTCTCTCTCTCTCTATCTCACTAACATTACCACCACCAGCAGAGAAATGATGGTAATTGGCCATTTTGGGCTTGGACAGCTGCTAACATGAAAGCGAAAGTGGCTTCAGCTTGGAGTGCTGGGCTCTCACCTCTTCAACAGTTTTCCCTCTAATAACCAGAATATCTCTTTTCCTTCGCATACTCTGCACTCTCGATAAGTACACGTGAATAAATCAATGTGCGCCCAGGTAAATTGGATAAACACATATGGGGACACACGGATACACGTCGCCTCGTCTGATTTCACCCCGTCTTGACTGATTGCAAGTGAGAGCTGGGACAGACGTGGCTCTCCCACATAACCAGCCTCTTATCTCCCCTCTGACGGCCTTTAAGCAAGGATGATGTGCTTCGCCGACTGATAAATGAGAAAAGTTTCACCTAACTGGGAGCCTTTATGTTTAAACCAAGCCACAACTCGTAGCTATTGGGCAGCGTTGGATTCTATGGAATTGGCCGGCATCGTGCCTTCTCCTCCTTCTCCTCCTCCTTCTCCTCCTCCTTCTTCTTCTTTGCTTGACTGAGCCTCTTTCCAAATGTGTAAAGCAAATGAAATCATCTTACGGTGTTACAGTGAAAAATCATGAAATTGAATATAGAGTGATTCCACTATTCTGCAGAACATCCCGCGGCCTGGTACCTTGTAACAGAGATCCAATCGATGCCTGTAGCTTTAATCACATCTAACTTTAATGCTAGCCACATCTCCAAGGTCTAATTCTTTACTTTCACACCAAATTACTTTTTAGCCTGAGGCACATTTTCCTCAAAAAGTGTATCTGCGGTCACAGCTCCAGCAGTATGACCATGGTCCATTGATTGACACGCGGCTAAAGGCTGAATTCCAATGGAGTTACTGCCCATGTAACTACACCTTCATTACAGAGAGAGGAGCCTGAAGCCTCAGGGTGCCTCTGTCATTAATGCTGCCTCAATTCAGACCAGTGCAGCACCCAATCACAGCTCTTTATCAGGTTTGGTAGCAGTTTCTTATTGAGCCGATCTAACAGCAACTGCTAATTCAATGAGAGAGCGGATACACTTCCAGAGCTCTGGTAGTTAATTCAAATCCTCATAGCAAATCCGGTCAATTTCATTTCATCATTTTAGATCAACTCCTCCGGTTTCACTCTATCAGT